>OZ038326.1:3767968-3885468 GCA_964035795.1 Pterobdella sp. o SKG-2022 | reverse complement strand
GAATTCTATATATTTTTAAAATAGTCACTTTTGCTTTATTTTCAAAAAATATTATTTTTTTTATTGTTCCCTATCTCTATAAGTTGAATGTTTTTGAGCATGTCATTCTTCCTCTCAAGAGGTGCTTGGAAGAATGATATTTTGATTTGAAGTTTTTCTCATTATGGAAATCATTAGATTGTAAAATGTTGATATTTATAGTTTATAATAAAGATAATAATATTCAAATAAAAGCTTTGGTTTTGGATATTTTCAATTAAAAAAAAACCTCAAATGTTTTTATAATCCTTAAGCTATAAATAGATTATTAAAAATCCGATGACGGAATGTTCTTATTTAAACACTCACTGGAAGTTATTTATAAAATACTGATAGAAAAATACCTTTCTGTTCTGGCTTGTTATTCTTCACGATGAAATTTAATATATTCATTCTAAAAATATTTTTGAACATTTGAGCATTCTTTTCAGTTTTTGGATAGACGTTATTTAAGAAAAGTGAAAAGTTTTGTCGTTTTCAAGTGATGAAAATGTGGATTTATGAACAAAATGTGTTATGTTATTGTTTATTTTTTAAAAATGAAACTAAGTTGTGTTTTCACGTCATCAATTTAATTTAATAAAACATCATTGAATGAAAATTTTAAATCAAAAAAAATGCAAAACGCAAGCGGTTAATAAAAATGCCACAGAAATGGTTTAAATGCATTTATTATTAATTTTCAAGTTGAGAACTTGAAGAATTTAATTTTATGAGTGCAAGTTTCATAAGGCTATATAAGAAAACAAACAATCGGATTTTGTATATAAGCAAATGTTTTTTCTAAGATTTCATTTGGTATATTTTTAACTTAGTCACCATGATTAAGATTTTGACTTTTTCTCTTATACTTCTGAGTCTGGGTGAAGCAGATTGAAAATCATTTACAAACTTCTTATAATATTTTTTAAATTGTTTTTTTTTCATGAAGCAAACCCGGGTGTGTCCGTGGTCATATCTACAAATGTTTTGAATTATACCGGGTCCAATGCTATGTTCATCCTTTCATCCAAAATTAGGAGTTACAAGCTCCCAGATCATTCGGGAAAAAAAATTTTCGAATACTAAATCAAAGACATGAAAGTGAGTATTTTTAATCTAAACTGAAAATAATTGAATGAAGCTCAGTTTTTTTGATTTTTACCGTAAAATGAAGAAGATTTTAGATATATATTTTTTTTTCGAAAAACTAAAATTTTCGAAAAATTCAAGTTTGTTATAATTCATTACTATTATTAATAAAGTTATATATTTAATCAAAATTACAAAAAACTTTTCAAAGTTTTTTGATTCCTACTTTATTTTTATTTCATACTTCAGTTAATAATGTGAGTTCGACTTAAAAGCTTTTTGAAATTAAAAACCTTCAAAAAGTGTATTTATATTTAATCTTTATTTTATTCTTTGAAAACCTTCATAAAAACTACTTTAAATTGCATATACCTATCAGGTTACCACGTTCGTCAATCCAAAATTCAATGTAGTTTTGGACCCCAGTTTTGGTTTATATATAAATCTGAGTAAGGGAAGCATTAGAGTTGATGGCAAGTGGGAGTTTAAGCTGAAACGCTCCGTCAAAAAGGGAACTTGTAGTGCCTCGTCCAGTAGCATTGACTTCAAAATAAAATTTACTTCAAAAAGTTTGAATTAATGTCGTATTCAAAAATTAAAAAGCTTTGAATACGAAATTTAAAAAAAACTGAATCAAAATGAAGACAAAACAGACAAAATCATCAAAAAGTCCTGGATTTCATTTGAAAACACAAATGAAATACTTTGAATATAAAAGCTTTTATAGATCAATTGAAATAACGCAACACAGGCATGGTTCAAAAAATGGGCCTTCTATTATAAAACCTACCAAACGATGCAACAATTAGTTTTCATACTCCGATTGGCGTTATTTTCACCTTTCCCTTGACTTTATCATTTTTTGTATGTATTTTTATAGTAAAAAAATTGTTTTATTTATTAAATTCATTATCAAGTTTGTTTGGATATTTTAGCTTTTTTAATGGTTCTTTCTGGTCTTCAGGTGTTTTACCGCTAAAAGCTTTTCTGAGGATTTTTATGTTTATTATATCAAACTATGTAAGTATTTTTATATAGGAAGTAGAAACTAATGAGGCATTATTATTTTTTGTATATTTCTAATTTTTTCGTCGTGCATCCAAAATTTTTTTGTATAGTTTCTATAAAATTTCGTCTGTTTACCACAAACGTGGAACAGTTTTGCGAACCTCACATACTTGAGGAACATTTGGAAAAATCGTTAAAAACTAGAATTTTACTCGTTCAATACCAATAAGAAATTGAATATTTTCATTGAAATTTTAAAGCAATCTTGGGCTAGTATGTATTAGAATATTACTGTTTATTCGGCTTTTTAAATATAAAGAGCTTTTATATACAAAAAGTTGGTTAGTGTACTAAAGTCCGTTTGTTGAAAAACTTCAACAATCAAAAATTTTTTGGAAATAATGAAATAACAATAAATATTAAGCTATTCATGAGAATAATAAGTGTGGAAGTATAGATTTATGAAGTTTTAAAAAAAAGTACAACTGTACTTTTCTTGTAGCAGATTGTATGGAAATTTTCACGTTAATTCCATAATTTTAGTGACATCGGCTCTATCGTTGTCTAGTACATAATGCTTTCAATTGAACTTTGCCTTAATTAGCTATTTAATTTTCAATAAACCCATTTTGCTTCAAAGATATGAACAAAAGATTGTAGGTACCTAGTAAATATTTTACAGTAGTAATATAACAAAACAAGCAATCGGATTTGTATATAAGAAATTCTCCTCCAGAATTTTATTCGATATGTTTCTGCCTTTGTCATCATGATTAAGATTTTGGCCTTTTTTCTTATACTTCTGAGCCTGGGTGAAGCAGGTGAGAATTCATTTTCAAGCTTTTTTAATTATTTGTTTAATTAATTCTGATCTCAATGAAGCAAACCCGGGTGTGTCGGTGGCCATATCAAAAGATGGCTTGAATTACGCTGGGTCTCAAGCTATGGACATTCTTTCTGGCAAAATCAAAAGCACCAAACTCTCTGACGTTTCGGGAAAAGCACTTTTCAAATACAAAGTTAAAGACATGAAAGTAAGATTGCATTGATTCGAAAAAAACAATACAAAAATATTTTTAAAATTATGTATCAATCAGATTACAAAGTTTGTCAAGCCAAAAGTGAATGTAGCTCTAAAACCCGGAGTTGGTTTGAATATAAAATTAAACAAAGGAGAAGTGAGGGTAGATGGGAAATGGGAAGTAAAGCTTTTGTTTTCCACCAAGAGAGGATCGTTTTACGCCTCCTCTAGCAACATCTACCTGGAAATGGGTGTTTCCGCAAAGCAATCAAATGGAAAACCTAAACTGAAAGCTTTGAATTGCAAAGCAAGTTTGGGAGGTTTCAAGATAAAAACCTCAGGCTCAATTTTCGGCTGGTTTCTAAACATCCTTGTCAAGTAAGCACAATCTGAATCATTTGTGCTAAACATAATTTATAAGAAAATAAGGAATTTGTTATAAAAAACTGGCCACTAAACTAGTCTATGCACTAACCATATTATATATATAGAAACTGAAAAATAATTCTTTTAAAAATAATTTAAAAACTTTTTAGTTTGTTTAAGGGAAAAATTCGAGATAAAATTGAAGACATAATTTGCGATAAGCTCAAAGATGTGATTAACAAAAATGCCAACAATGAACTTGCTACCCTCAACCTCATTGCTACAGTATGTCGCATCATGCCCAATAAGAAATTATGTATACATGATGTCTTATTGACAGATCACAAATGATGTCAAGTTAGACTACCGATTGACGAAGAACCCTATTTTCACATCAAGTTATCTGGCTTCTCACCACAAAGGAAAGTTCCTCAATGACCCTCAAAGCACTTTCAAAGTAATTCAACATTAAACTGAAAAACATATCAATTAAAAAATTAAATAAATTTAGCCCCCAAAAATGAGCTTTCTTTCTGGCAGAATGGTCAGCACTTCGGTTTCAGAAGATACAGTAAATAGTGCGGCCAGAGTTCTCCACAAGAAAAAGCTTATAGATTTTGAAATTAGCTTGAGTAATGAGGTTTGTGTTTAATTTAGCATAGAACGCTTGAAGTGCACATAAGTTCTTAAAAGGATATGCTATGTGTATTTTGTTTTTAACAAAACTTCAAATAAGAAGGTAGAATAAAAATATTTTTTAATTGATTAGAAATTTGCAAAACTTCTGGATTTTCGGGGCTTAAAACAACTTTTTCTGCAACTACGATTATTCTCATCTAAAGCACCAGTAGTAGACATCGAAAATAAAAAATTGAAGATTAAAGCAGAGTTCATAGTGCAGTTTAAAATGCCTAAACTTTTATTGGAGCTTGGTGCCAAAGTGAAAACGGATGGTACCGCATGGGTTTCTTCTAAACGCATCAAAGGAAAGGTAAAAAAAGTAGACGTCGATGCTACTATCAGAAAAAATAATCTGGGACATCCAATCACTGACAAGGAGTTGAATGAGGTTGTTGATGCTTTGATTCCAATTTTCCTTCCTAAAATCAACCAAAAGCTCAACAAAGGCATTCCTTTGCCCACCATTCAACATGTAACTTTCTATGGATACAAACTTGAGTTAGTTAACAACCATATACAAGTTGCTTTCGATGTGAAGGTCTAAACTACGAATATATTCAAAGACTTTTTCAGATTTTATTTTTTTTAAATGATTTTTCTGGGTTTTAAGTGACTTATTTTGAAAATTTACACTTATTTTTGTAAAATGACGTTTTACGAACATAGAATAAGAGCACTAACCAATTAGATTCTAGTGATTCTCGAAGTTCACTTGGGTAGAAATATAGTCTATAGTCGTTGAATTTTACTGTTTAAAATGTTTTTGAAATTTATTCGTTTGTTTCTTTCCATAAAATTTAATGAAAAATTGTTCTATTATTTTGAAACGAATGAAACTATATTTAAAATATTAAACTGAAATCAAATAAAAATTCATGATTTTTAAAATCATTGTGGATATATAACTTCATTTTTAGTTTTAAATTTTGATGAAATTTATGAACACTAACAATTTTTCTTAAAAGACCATGCTTTTCCTTACCCGTTTAACCTTTTCGTGAGGGAGTAACGAAACGAAAGTTAATATTTTGCTGTTTTCTGATTGGTTGCTAAAATTTTAGATTTTAAAAAATTTTCAAAATTTGTGAAAATTTGAAAAAAATATATATAATTAAAAACAAATTAATAATTTTTTTCAAAATTTGCAAAAAAAAATTTAATTTGAAGCAATCAATCAAACCAGAACAAAAAATTAATAATTGTTTTTATCAAAATTTTTGAAAAAAACCTAAAATTCCAGCAAACAATCAGAAAACAGCTAAATATTAACCTTCGTTTCGTTCTCCTTTGCGATCAGACTCACCCAACATTTTCAAGTATTTCAAAAAAATAAAGTTTGAATTAATGATTAATAGATAATTTAATTAAAAAAATATAATTTTTTGAACAGTTGTATAATTTTTTTTTTTGAATTTTTTTATTTATATAAAATTCTAATCCGTGTTCACTTTTATAATTAAAGTATTTCCTTTAAGTGTTTTCATTCTCTCGTGTACCTCGTTTGATCGTGATTTTTTGTTTCTTGTTTGAATGATGATACTTTCACGATGGTCTTCATAATATTTTGATGATTATCATTCAATCTGATAAACATGCATTTTTATTTAGAATTGAATGCTATAATGATGATTTTTATCACGATGGTCTACTGATTCATAAATGACGACTCACGTGTCTCTGAATGCATTCTCAAATTTATATTTATCAACTTTATGATTAGTAACTTGAAAGTCTAGAATATTTCTGACTTAAAAGAAATCTAAGTAAAATCTGTTGAATTTAGCATAGCTCTAAACCAGTTTGAAACTTTAGTTTGTATTTGGTCATTTTGGCGTGTTTCATGAGGCTGAATTGCTCAGAATATGTCTTAAAAGCTCCCCGCACTAATAATTATTTTTAGTTTGAAATAAAGTTAAAATTCTCCATAAACGTTCACTAGTTGCTCGAAAAGTATGTCCTTTTTGCAAATGCAATCGAAAGCTTGGATTTACATTTTCGCTAAAATTTTTTCTTTAAAGGTTTTTGTCATAAAAGACTGATGATTTGTGGATTGGGGAATAAGACCATATATATTTATGTATGTAGAGTAAGCTTAGTGTTGGTTAGATGCTTAGTTCCAATATGATTTCTAGACTGGTTATTGTGTTTCTCTTTAAGAAAGCTACCCATAATCATTGTTTCTCGTCATTCTGTATTTTTAATAGAGATTTCCCTTAATTCAAATGAACCTTTAAAAGCTGTGCTGTTTATACTAATATTAAGTCATCGCTGCATTTAAGATGTGAAGTCAGTGCTAGTGATAGCATTACTAACTTCTATTTGTGCTGAGGCTTCTAAAAGATGAATTTTATGACACATTTCGTAAAATAAGTATATAAAGTGGCTTTTTATAGAATATACAATATTCCTATAAGTTTAACCACACAATAGTGAAGTCATTGTATAACAAAAACTTACAAACCACGTCTACTATATTCATCTTTGATGTAATTTCGACGTTCTGAATAACCATACGATAAAACGTAAATGTGAAATTTAAATAAATTCAAGTTTATTTGAGGTCTTACGTTCATCAATCAATAAATGAGCGTTTTATTCATAAGAAGATTTCTTTTACAGAAATTATTGAACTGAACAAACGTTTGAAAATGTTTTAAAGTTTAAAATTTGGTAACAATAATAAAATAAAATTTTTTTTTCATTCATATACTTCATGTTTAACTAGGAAGTATATAGTTTTTAAACCTTTGCTACTTAATTTATTCAGTGTTTTTCATGATTAATGTTGATGTTTTTCGAGAGTTTTAGAATTTAATTTTAAAATTTATATTGATTTTTGTTTATTTAGTAAAAAATCATTGTTTGTACTATTTTTTTTTTACAAAATCTTAAATAGAATTTCAAAGTACTTTTTGATTTAAACTGATCAGATTTTACAGCTAAGAACAATGATTGACTTCCAAATCTTGAAAGTTAAATAATTTATCGAATAAAATCCATATAAGCCAATAACAGTTTTCGATATGAAACGTGCTTTCAATGACGAAACTGTTTCAAATGATGGAGTCGAGTACGATTTCAGAAAAACTCAAAACAGTCTCACGATCCAAATGGCTAACAACTGTGGGCCTGAAAATTCTTTTTCTGCACTGGATTATTCAGCCACTTCTCCTGACCATAGTAGCACTGACTCAGGTTCTCTTGTGAATGCCAGATCATCAAATTACAACAGGCAATCTGCTATTTCTGCCAGAAATAATTACAATTCAAAGGTATATTTATAAAGAACTAATTCATTTTTCAAGTTAAATACTTTGAGATTATTTTTAGTGTTTGGATGAGGAAGAAAGAAAAAAAATTAGAAGGGAAAGAAACAAAATGGCAGCAGCGAAATGCCGACAAAAAAGAGTTGACCAAACAAATATGTTGCTCGAGGTGAGTATTCATTACAAGCTTGTCACTAGTTTTTGACAAATTTGAATGAATTTATACTTATGTTTTTTGTACTTAGGAAACTCAAAAGTTAGAAAACCAGCAAAAGTTGTTAAAAGAAGACATCCGAAATTTTGAAAAGCAAAAAGAAGAACTTGAATATATAATGGAATCCCACTTGTTACATTGTCAAATGAAAGTTAATGACAACATTTCAAATAACACAAACCTCTCTAACAACAACATTTCCAGTAACAACCAGCCAAACACTTCCAGTAATTTCAATCAAAAATATTCAATTTCAAATAACACTGCTTTGAATAATAGTATTTCCAACAACAATAATGAGAACATTTATAATAATCATAATAATATCCCTAATGCTAATTCTATCAAAAATGAATCAAAAATCAATGGAGACATAAATGAACTGCCCAATGATTTAAACAATATTCCTCTCATTCTCAAATCAGAAAATGGCCGACAATATCTTGTTACTTGCAATACTCAACAACAAAATCAACAACTGCAACTACAGCTTCAACATCAAAATAAACTTCAGCAACAACACTTAGAACAACTGCATCAACAAGAAAAACTCAAACAAACAGAAAACTTTCAACAGCCTCATAACATTCACAAACCACCCACAACAAATAATGAACCGAATGTTAAAAATGAACACCAACTGCACTCCCAAAACAACATTGTGCAAATGAGCAGTGAAGCAATTACAACACCCAGCAACAAAACAGAAAGCAACATACAAAACACCAGGAGTGACCCAAAAAACAACCAAATGACAGTCATCAGACCAAACCAATTGCCTTCTATGGCACGTGTTTCCTTGATGTACTCCAATAATAATAATGTGTCTAGCACCATTGCTTCTCTTAATACTCCATGTATGACCATTGGCTTAGACTCTCTCCTGGAAAACACAGGTAGGGTTGTGTTGAATACTTGGATAAGAACATTAATACAATAATGATAGCAATACTAATCATTGTCATCATTGCTCTTTCATGCCTGTTTCCATGCTAACATGGGTTTGACTAATATAATAAATAATTTTTTGAATAATATTAATAAAGATTATATCAATAGATATTTTTAAAAATTTAATTATTGAAAATTATTTTTCATTTTTAATGTTTAGAAAGAAACTAATAATTCCATTTTTTACTTCACATAAATCTAATCAAAATATTTCTTAATTATAGTATCCAGTCAAAATAAGTTCATGTTTATTCATCAAAACCCTCATTTCATTGTTTAGTCATATCATCAAATTTAAAAATAAATAACTATAAATAGAATTATATAAAATTTTAAAATTTTCCAAATAAAAACTATTTTTTTAATTCATGAAATTATTTATTTAAACACGCTAAAAAACCAAAAAATAAAAATCTAACAATCATTTTCCCCATTGTTCAAACAACAATGAAAATCCTTTCGTTCAAATCCACAATGACCTTCTCCCACAGGACTCACTCCACTTGGGGACACACCACTCTTCCAACAACACAAAAAAACCCCTGTTCTCATCACCCCCATCTTTTCATTGCCACCTGATGCCATGGTGCTGAACCACAATAATAATAATGAGGCTAATAATAAAAATAATAATGATAGAACAGACTCTATTGAAACAGATAATAATTTGAGTAATAGTAATGATACAGCTACTATATCTAAAGAGGGTGTCAATTGTAACTATGAAGCTGTCGAAAATAGCACTCATAATGACCAAAAAATAGTTCAAAATGTCTGCAGAGAAAACACTAGGAAGAACACATTTAATGATAATAATACTACTGATGATAAAAAAATGGTTGAGAGTTCAGGAGAGAAGGTAGAAAAAATAGAAGAACAGAACAATGACGTGGCTTTAACTGCATCAGGTGCTGAGGCTGAAGATGTAAGGAGTGGTGAGTTGAGGGATGATAAGAATACACCAAATGATAAAACAAATGAAGACTATGGATCAAAACCACAGACTGATAACCAATTAGAAAGCAATAAAAATGAAAATAATGCAAATAGTAATAATAATGAAACCAATAACAATGTTTGATGTTAGTTCCATACATAGTGGGGCCTTAGATTTCTCAAAAGTTGTCCAACATTATATTGAACAATTGTAAATAGCTACCATGGGTTTCTTAACATGTGTATTGTGACTAAATAATTTCTTTGATCCAAATTCAGACTACCAAATGCATCATTGCTTTGCGATTCTTGAGCATCAATTCAAGATACTAGGGTGAACTTGTTATACAATTCATGTTAACTTTATACTTATCATAAATGTTGAATTGGTTTTTGATTTAATTTTTGTTAATAATAATTATATTATAGTTTGTGATAACGCATTGTTATATTGACATATCAAGCAAGGTAGAATCGTAGTGGTGCGGGGTTTTGCTGTTTTGTTATTGCCTTATCATACGCTTAAAACGATCTTGAATTATTTTCGAACAATTTTAAAAATTAATTCTAATAAAATCGTATTTTTTTATCTTTGGTCAGGTATGTAAAAACTATTTTTATATATCTAAAAATAGATTCATAATCTCATTGATAAATTCATATTTATAATCAAGTTTGTATAATGAGATGTGATTTATGAATAATTTCCATATAAAGTTACACGTTGAGATTAATTGGCTCATTGTGCTTTTTATCATATGCCATAACTCACACAACGCCAACGTCGTCTCCTGAAACTTCCATACTGGTTCATATGCTGTATTCTGTGTTTTTTTAGATCGACTTTCAGTCATATTGGGCTTTCGTTAGCTCAACAGATGATTCGCAGGACGCTACTCCTTGTGTGTATAATTGTGGGCCCGCGCGGGATTGAACCCGGTTACTTAAGACAACTAGTCTAACGCTCTACCAGCTGAGCTATGCGGGCCGACTTCAGTGTGTTACGTATTATCAATTTTTGCTCTTTTTTTGTTTAAATGCTCCGTCGGATCTTAATTGATACATTATAGAATATTTCTCGGGGGCAAATATGAATGACTCCAGTACGACCATCATTCAACCCTGGGTCATATTTTTTGTATATATTATCCGCTACCCCGCCACAATCTATCATTTGAATTTTTGAATTCATTATTTTTCTTTTTTTATAGCTTTTCGTCATTTTAGGATTTCTAATGAATATTTTAAAGAGACTTGTGTTGCCTTATAAACCTACAAACGCCATTTTCAATATCCTTCAAGATGGCTGTTGTTTTTGTTATGTATAGATTGAATGGTTGTTTTGTTCTAATCATCGGGTTCAAATGAAGCTAGTTACATTTTGCACAATTAGCAATATTCATTTTTTATATCTCTCAAAGCGTTCTATTTAATGTTTAACGCTTGTTAATCTTGAAAACAATGTCTTTGGTGGAATAAACTTATCATTACATGCCCTTTATTATCAAATATTTTCCAGAAATTTCTGTCATTTTACTCAAGATGGTAGTTTGCTGAACATTTACGTATGTTAATTACGATTATAGTAAATTTAAGTAACTTCACTGTAAATTTTGTCAAAGTTTGGAAGTTTTAAGTTATTTTTCGTTTAATTTAGCGGAATTTTTATGGGAACTTACAGAGAATTTGAGTGGAACGTTTGACGTATTCAATTCTGCATCAAATCAGTTTGAGGCGGTACTGAAAGGCTATTGGCGTATTGAATAAATGGGTTTTGGAACATTTGAAATTTAAACTTGAAAAGCTTCCAAACCACGCCATTCATTTCGAGCAATCCTCGAAAGAAGAATTGAAAAGCACTCAACATACTGTAGTCAAGTCTACACACTAAAACCGTGTTTTTGTTTGGCATGCGCAAACAATGACTATCTTGCTGAAATTTGCATTGAACCTCCAAGACGTGACCGAAAATAAAACACATTCAAACTTTTATTCCTACCACTTAAATGATGACGTTTTTGAGCGTTTAAAAGTGATGGGTATATAAAAGTTTATTATTAATTCATTCTAAAAAAGTAAAAAAATTATTCTTGATGGGTTTGAAAAGCTAAGCAAGAAAATTTTTTTAAGGAGTTTATTCGCCTAGTTTGAAAAAAGTCTAATTAAAACTTAACACTGAAATATAAAATTTTGGTGTCGAATGTTTAAAAATAATTTATTTAAAATTCACTTATCATTTTTGAGTGACAGCTCTAAAAGGCGAGAATCATTGCTGACAAGTCGCACAACCGAGCTTGTCTTCCACACTACTCACCCCACCTTTGCAAAGCAATATAATTTCATGTAAAAAAATATATTTAAAATATATATATCTTTGAAAATTTGTTTGAAAATACATGCGAATTTTCGAAATTCATATCCAACATACAAAATATATACATACATATGTATGTATATATGTATGCGTATATATAGAGTGAGAATTGACATTTTCAAACGCTTTGGTATTTTCAAAATGTTTATAATTTATTTATATGGATTTTTGTTGAAATTAATCAAAAAATCGTTTAAAATAAAAAATTTTTGCCAATTCAATATTGTTTTAAAATTTATTTATTTAAAAATGCATTTCAAAGTTTTCAACTACCAATAATTATATAACTTAATATAATTTAAAAAAAAACTTGCAACTAAAAAAAATAATTTAACAGATACTACAATAAAATAAAAAAAAAAGAATTGCAAAACTTGGTAGTAAAAAAAAAAGTTTCAACAGGAAAAAACTACTATAAGGTGAGTATGAAAAAGAATTCAAAAAACCAATAAAAACTTGGGAATTACAAGAAACAAATGATTATTTTAAATGCTTGCTTATAATTTTTTATAAACATCATTGACGTCATTTAGACAACAGTTAAAGTAATAAAACTATGAGTACTTATCGTTTTCTCTGTCTATAAAATTAAAAAGTTAAATAAATAAAACAAATAAAGGCTAAGATTTTAATTAAAGTGTATATTCTGTTGAAGAGGATGCTTCTAGAAAGTTAGAAACATTTCATTGAAACTTCCGCTACTAAAGAAACAAGGAGTGTGGACAAATGAAAGTCTAAAAAAATAATATATAAATAAAAAAATAAAAATAATAATAATAATAATATATAAATAAAAAAATAATAATAATAATAATAATATATAAATTAAAAAAAAAATAATAATAATAATATATAAATAAAAAAATAATAATAATATATAAATAATAAAATGAAAAAAAAGAGTTTATATAGATTATACATTTTAAAAACTGGGTAAGGAACATTTAATTGAAACTATAGTGAAAAACTATATTAGTGCTAATAGCAACATCAATAAAGAAAACTTTGATGGCGTTTGATTTTATTTCAGATAAATTTAATGACTAGTTTCAAATCTTTTGAAGTCACGAAAGAATAAAATTTGATTCTAAGTTTAACAGTATTTGTTTAAAATGTCAGTGTTTGCTGAAAATTAAACATAGGAACTTTTACATCAATGAACATTTCATTGAGATTTATACATCTAGAAGAAACCCATAGGATAATTTATTCATTTTTAACTAAAAACGTCTAAAAATAAATCTAAAATGCTTTATTAGATATGCAAAAAACATCTATTATGGATAAAAAGACATTAAAAATAGTCAGAGAGGCTACCTCGAAGGGAAATGAATCAGTCTTGGAAATCAATAATTTCGCAAAATAAATACCCAGTTTCGCACTTAAACTCATAATTTGACGTTCAATTTTGCTTATGAAAACGTATTATTTTTGATTTTTCAGGGAAGAAACCAAGATTATTTTTTGTTTTTCAGACGATGATTTTTAATAGTTTAATATTTGACTAATCTTTCGTAATTGCTTGGAAATTGCAAAAGCGTCCTTCTAATCTTTATTCCTTTTCAATATTGGGTCTCCAAGTTTAAGCGTATATATTATTTCAGATTATAATTTCTATATTCAAAAATGCAAACTCAAAATTTTCCAATTATTTTGAAAATCTTTTTGGATATTGCATCTATTCATTGTTTTTCGGCGAAAAAACTTTTTTTCCCAATATTTAAAATTTTGAGGGTTCAAAGCTTTGTGAATGATGAATGCCTGTCAATTCGTATTACCATCTCACAAGATCACCTTTATTAGTTTTGTGAAATATTATTTATACAAAACTATCAATTTAGTTTCTAAAATTTAATTCATTCCAATTTCAAAAAACCTATAAAACTTTGGGTTGACGCCACTTTGTACTACCCACATCCCATAAAATATATTACGTTTTTCCTATTTGAGAATTTAATTCATAAATATTCAACATTTTTTGATTATTTTTATTTTTTATCAATTTTTGATCATTATATTGCTGTTTGGTGGTATGCATTCCATCATGACCTGAACCGGGTTTGTTGCAGTATTACAATGCTGACAAAAAACCAATAACCATTACAATACAGGTATTAACTCAAATCACAGTCTCTTTTTTTTGTTTTATGAAATAAAATAAAAAAAAACATCACAAAAATAGTTTAAAAAATCTTTGGTTACATAACTAAAAGGTTAAGCAGGCTGGAAAGAGTAATTAGAGTTGGACTAATAGTATTGGGCTTAATGAAGATAAATTTGAATGTATGCCGTGGTTGATGAGTGTGACTTGATGAGGGAAATAATGATGATAAAGTGTCTGCAAAGATCTTTTGTGGCGGGGAAGTTGACAGATTGATAGAGACTCAAAATCAATGCAAATGATTGGATAATCGAAGGTGATCCAAATAACAGAGATTAAATGAAAAAATGATTGAAAAACTTTATTTTTTATTGAAAGATTAATTGATCGATGCTAAAAACTTGAGTAACTGTTTACAAGGGTTTTTGAAATTTCCAAAATTACAAATAAAATCATTAAAAAAACAACCAAAAAACATTTTAATATCAAAAAAAACATAAAATAAACTGATACGAATCTTCCACGTGTAAGTTTCAATAAAATTTGTATTGGATCGTTGTACTTAGTTGTTTGTATATTTCCATGGCTTTCAGTCATGTACGTTTGTCATTATGCATTATGAAAACTATGTTTCCATTGAATCAACTATGAACATCAATGCACAATATTCTCTTGAATGCTTTTCATTATATAGTTTTTTTCCTAGTAGGTTTTTGGATTATGTGTTAGTATGTTGATTTATATTTTTGAGGGTTTTTCAATTGGTTTGTTAGTTTGTTGGTTGGTTGGCTGGTTGGTTTGATGGTTGGTTTGTTGGTTGGTTGGTTGGTTTGTTGGTTGGTTGGTTGGTCATTGCTTAGAATCAGTTTTTAAATGTTATCGTTTTGTGGTTTGAGACTTGAAAATGCAAAATTAAATCTAATTTTTTGGGTAAAAACGTTAAAAAAAAACTTCATATTGAACCTAAAATTTTTTCATGATTTTACATTGAATCCAAAGAAACTTTATTCCTTGGAGTAAAATAGATTAGCTTAAATTAAAAATGAATAAATCTAACTTCACCTTCGTATCCGACAAGATTATCCGACTAAGAATAAAATCCGAGACAGTAATAAACGCTGAAACAGTACTAAAAATAGAAAAAGACAGAAAAAAGCATAATTAGCATTAATATACGTTTGTCTGCGGAATTCCCACTAGTAAACAGAGTTTTAAATGCTGACAAGGTGTGGTAGTTTTGAATTTGTTGTTGTTAGATTTGAATTGGAATCCGTTTAAAAGGTTTAATTCGAATGATTTATTGGCATTTTGGAGGAAAAATTTAAGGGGTAAATGCTTTCAAATGAATTTTTATTTCTCTTTTGTTTTAATTTGAAGGTATTAAAATAAAAAACTAACATTTTTTCAAATTTACATATAGGAATTGAGTAAAATTCTTACTGAAAAAAAATGAAAACTACGAAAAAAATGTGAAAATTTTTTAAAAAGTTCCAATTTTTGTTTAAATCTAAAGAAAAGACGGTTGAAAAAGAAACAAAGACACAGAAACGTGTGAGAATGTCCGAAAACTTTAAAAAATGCACGGTTTAGCATAAGCTGGATAACACTTCCCAAACTGTATTTTACGCTAAGATGGCTTCATTATAAAAGCTTTTGTTAGCATAAATGGTGCAAAAACACTAATTGTAGCCATAGTATTCAACAAATGGCTAATAACGCTACTTACCTAATGATTTGTTTGAAATTATAAAGTATGCTCAAAACACAATGGCTTATAACACCATGTTATGTTTTTTTGTTAATTAACAGTTAATACATCTTTGTGGTGTTGTTTCGGAAATAGATATGCATTGTTAACGTGTTTTTATATAATTATTTTAAACCTTTTGAGGTTGGATTTATTTATTTAATCACAGAACTTGCTCTTTTTCTTTTTTCCAAATTTTCATAACGCCAAAAACTTTGTGAAGTTATAGCCACGTGATCAATTACTGGAGACATAGAACTATCCGAAAAATTATTTTGGAGAAAAAATCTCAAAGAACATTCCATATTCTTGAGCAAACAAATACGAAACATCAATTGACAGCAGTGAAATGCCACAGACACTCACGAGCAAACAAAATGATACCTATTTATATAACTTGTTAAAAGAACTTTGCAACTCTTGATAAAGTTTCCTTCACCGTCTGCATCCTTTAAAGTGATAAAAGGCTAAAATGGTGGTTTTAAAACTTGAATTTTTTGTGTATCTTCGAGCATAAGGATGATATCTAAGTATTGAGCCGTTTTTTGTTGGCGTAACTGTGTAATGAAGGTTTCAGTTGAGAATATCAAAAACTTTTTTGAAATATTCGTGTTTACGAATGTAACTACTTTTTTTTAATTCAATTATGGTTATAGAAAATAGAATAAAGAAATTATGTAGGGATTTTTTTATGTAGGTTGCTCATGATTTAAAGGAATGTTGATTATGAAATTTTGCCATTTTCAAGTTACTGAAATAATTTGAAAAAAAATTGTTTTAAAAATGCAGATACATGAAAATGAAGCATAATTAACTTTGAAAAAAAAGAAAATAGTGACAAAGACTTTGCCAAATGTGAACTTTGAAGGTTAAAATAAACAAAAAAAACTTCAAAAGTGAAAAAAAAATCAATTTTCTTCACACAAGGCGTTCAGAAAAGCGCTATTTTAAACTTTCTAAATGATAAATTTTGCTTGAATAAATCATTTGTTAGTGAACGTTTTTTGAAAAACTTGTCAGCAGGTTTCTTAAATAATAACGACCATGATGATGTAAAAATTAGGATTATTAGGAGAATAATGATGATGAAGTGAATAGATGAGGAAGCAGAAGAAAAGAAAAAAAAAGAATAAAAAAAAGAAATCAAATTTAGAGTTATATCAAACTTTAAACTCAAAAAATTTTTTCGCATATAATTGAAAATGCTTGGTTTCAATACAAAGTTTCGTTTTTGCAGTATAAAACTTTCAATACATTTTTAAAAACTCAAAATTCTTTTATATTGGTAAAAATGAAAAATTTTAATAATAATTATTTGTATTCACAAAAAAAATTTGATCATTCTGCTTCGAAAACAAAATTTCAATAGACTCTAATTCATTCAAACATGAATTAATTTTCACATAAAATGAAAAAAAACAAAATAAAATAAAAATATTTTTAAAATAATTGAAAAAAAAAACAATAAAAAACAACATTTTAATTCATGCCCCACTAAATTAAAATTATGGTGATAAAGCCATTGATAATATCTTGACCAATAAGACAGACAAATTCAACACACATAATTCATTTGCAAAACTCTCTCACAACTATCTTAATGAACTGGCTTATGTAACTGTCTCACCCGGTCATAACCAATCCATTGTTTTTCTATCGCTTTAATGATATTGTGTCAATGATGTATCAAATTTTTTATGGGACTTAAGGCAGGTAAAAAGCTGACCTATTTGAGAAAATAAGAATAATGATGAGGATGAACAAATGGAATAAATAATAAAAATATCAAAAATTTAAAAAAAAAAATAATAATATTAAAAAAAAACTATAAGAGTAATAGGATAATACAAATAATAACAATAAAAATAATAACAGAAATAATAATAAAAATAGCAACAGTAGTAACAGCAATACATCGAATCTATACATCCATAATTTAACCAAAACGCTTCACCGGTTTATAAATCATTCCAAGTAATATATAAATACACGGTTTGCAAATAGTTGTAATGAAATGCTATTGGTTGGTTTTTATACCAGGGATGTGCGTGATGATGATTATTAAGTTGCAATTGAGAGTTATGGAGTGCGCTAATGTCTGAAGTTTTTTAATATTTTTATGTCGTCTTTTTAGAGATGGAACTGTAAGTTCTTAGTTGTTTATCAGTTGGTGGTTGTGTTTGGGATTTTTTTGTTACATTATTGATTATGTACCTGAAAGGTTTTGTTTTTATTTGATATATTTAAATAATATTTTACTATACTTCACTTTCACAGTGTTATGCTCAAAGGGATTCTGTAGAAACTGATTAGTGTTGAAGAAAATTCCAATTTCTCTGTTGTTTCAAAACAAAATTTTTCTATATAACTGACCCATTACAAAACGAATGCATACTTCCCATGATAAAGGGAGTTCACCTACGAAAAGCTTTTTGTTGTTAAGTTGAGGAGTGTTTGATTAGAGTAAATGAGAGCTTAGAGTGTTTGTAGTAAACAATGCATGAAGTTGTGATACATAAAAAGCTTGCAGTGGCATTTTATGTTACAGAGCAGGATCAGTTTGAGTTTTGTTGAAATAATTTTTTGTGTAGAAAAATAATCTTTTTGAGTTTAAATAATGTTTAAACTAATGTGAAAAAATATAGTAAAGAGAAGAGCAATAAAAAAATTAATTGATGACGAAAAAAAAATTTATTTTTCGCCAATTTTTTTGATTTCTGAGTTAGAATTTCAAGTATAGGAAATCAATTTACCAACACAAAAATAAATCAGTTTCATTCATAAATGGAGATAATGCTGTATACAATATCGAATAAAAATAGAGTGACTGTGCCCATGTTACACAATGTTAAAGAGGAGTTTAAGCTGAATGAGATAGGGAAAAAAGAAACATTGTTTTACTTAAATTTTTGGTATGCTAGTGAAAAAAAAATTTTTCATTTTTTGGTAAAAAAAAATGAAAATAACAAAAAAATAATAATGAAAAAAAAGGATAATTAGGACAAAAATAACATTAACAACGATTTAACGGCATTGTTATGGTTGGTTAAATAGGTTTTCAAAGTTGAATCTGATAGTGCTTCTAAATTGCTTATCGCTTTTTATAAAACTTTAAATTTACTTTGAAATGTAAAATAACTTTCAAGAAATGAGTGAGCTTTTAAAAATGAAGTTCTGTTAGTGGGGTTTTCATTACGAATCGACTACATTTTATGTAATATGCCGCAATCTTCACGCTAATATTAATTTTTGATGTTCTCAACACTGGGAACTGCTGCAAACGCAAACTATTATAATTAGAAAAAGGTTTTTCATTGATATAAATGAATAAAAGCTTAGATTTTAGGAATTCTATTTGAATTGATGATGTTGGTACAATATTATTATCAAAACAATGATATTTATTCTCGCAAAAGCATTTAATTTGAAAAGTAAAAGAAAGAAATTTATTTAAAAAATAGTAAAAAATTAATAATAATAATATAATTTTTTAACAAAATATTTGGTAGGAGAACCTATTGTAAGTTTATAAATTGATGCGGGACCATGATGAAAAGAACAAAGATATATTGGTTTTTCGAGAATGGCTGATGAGCGCAATAGAACATGAAGAAAAAAATCATAAAAATATAAAAAAAAACGAAACAATAATAAAAACTCTTTGCTTAATATGAAATTAAATATAGTGTTCCATCTACAATGCTGAGCGTCTGCGCCATATTACATGGCTGTTAAGATTAACTATTTGTGTTTAGATTGCTTTTATGATACAGATGGACATATGGTGGTGAGTCCTGATTGATAAAGCTCATTAGTGTATATTATTTGTGAGCAGAAAAAATATTTCCGTACTAATGTTTTGAAATTTTGAAAAACATCCACTATAATTTTAAATTTAAATTCAAAACGTCACCAAAAATCAAGTCTTTTCAATAATATCTTTTCAACGTTTTCTTAGGTAATTCCTTCAATTCTGACCTTTGAGCACATTCAGCTTCAATTAATTTAAATTTCACCATTCATTTTGATATTACACACATTATAATATTACCTTAGAATATTATCTTGAAACAAAATCACAACCCCACTCTCCCACCAACCTTCAATCCCCACTCAAATACATTACAGGGTTGCTTCTGATTAGAATCATAATCGCTTTACACCAAGCCCTGTCACAATGTTAACAGCACAAATATAAAAAAATATGTATAAAAAAACATAATATCAAAAAAAAAATTATATAAAAAACAACAAAAAAGGGAATAAAATGGGTATAAAAAACTTCATACGAGTTTTTAAATTGGAGATACACGTGAAAAAAGACATTAGAGGGAGCAAAACGCGAGAGTTTCCTTGTTTGAATTTTTTATTTACCAAGCTTTTTGATATCAGCATTAGTAAGATGAGTTTTTCAAAGGAAATAAAAAAGTTTTAGACGAAAAAAAAAATTCTAGAAAGCTGATGATTTTAAACATGGATAAGTTTAGTTGATAAATATTTAAATATTACAATAGCTGAGATTGTTCTGAAGTTGCAGTCTCGTTCCATCACAAGAAATTTTTATTAAAAAGAATTGGAAGACTCTCTGAAGATTGTGGTTTATAACAAGTTGCAGTCCAATTATCAAACTACCTTGTAACACGTAGAAAATTTCTGAAAATTTAATTATTTGTCATACAAAACTTGTACTATAATACGAAATAGGAACACCAAGACTGAAATTTTTTCTCGAATAGAAAGCTTTCAGTAAGCGAATATTAAGTAATTAGTACACTTGCCTGTATGTGAATTCGATATAACCGGATGAGAAAACAATGTAAAGTAAGACATGTTAAACTATGGTTAAGAGTAATTATGTAAACTAGAAAATTGTGTAAAACCAGGGCGATATGTGAAGTGGAGATTAAAATGGATTCTCCGAATTAAAAGTTAATGGAAGTTTTAGATAGTTGAAAGTTTCTTAACAGGTTCTAAATTAATTTGCAGCTAGCTTTATAGCTTCAAAGCTGAGTTTAAATTCAGTAGAAAAATTTTTATGATTTACATCCCCTCAGTTTCCTGATTATAATGAGTTGGATTTCCTGTAATGTCATCGTATTACATAATAACAAAAAAGAATTTGATTTAAGGAAACAAAAAATCAATTGTTGCTTTATTTTATATAAAATCTTTTTCAAGGCAGTTTTACATTGTGAACCATAATTTAAATATAGTAAAATAACGATTGATTCAGTATTAGCTTGCGAACACAATGCCTTATAATTCACAAAGCTTTCAGAGGTTTTGTATTATCTATTTTAGGCTAATAACTTGTTTTGCGCAATACAGAGCATATCAATAAAGTATCAGAATATAAAATAAAAATTTTCCCGCCTACTTCATAAGTTCTTCGTATACTTAAATGTATTTCTGCTTGTATTTGGGTACTCAAAACTCACTGTAGATTTATCAAAAACGTTTTTTCCACCGCATCTTTTCATGTTTTTTAGATCCAGTTCATAATTTATTGATATATATGTTGAAAAAAAAAATAAAACCAAGTAGAAGTTTGATACAGCAAAAAAACAGAATTATGTTAGACAAAAACCAAAACTTTATCTGGGTAAAGCTTTAATGAAGAAGGTTGTTTGAGAAAATAACTTTGACCAGTCAAATTCAATAATCAAACGAATTCAACTTCGTTAATGAGTTTACTAACGGTGGTACAAATCACAAACTCAATGAAAACCTTTCAACAACCTTTTCAGATTGCGTTTTTCTGATTTTTTTACTTACTTAAAACTATTAAAAGAGATTAAGCGCTTTGAAATGGTAGAAATTTGGATTTACAATTATGAATTCAAGCTCAAAACTCAAAATTTTTCGAAGTTTATTTTATATGAATCTAAACTGAAATGATAAGATTAAAGTATTCTCGAAATTTCATTCACACAGCATTTCAGTTTTCAAGCTTTTTCTATCTTCGGCCTTCTCGTACTCTACCTGTAACTTCTTTTTGCCACTAGTTCCAATAACCATTTTTTAGTCTGAATCATATATTTACATTATTCACTTTTACTCTCGTATACTCTGTTTTGCTTTTATTAACCATATGGGTTTCATATTTAAAAACTCCACTCCTTTCTACCTCTCCCTTATTTCACTGCACATGACCACATCGTCAGCAAACATATTAGTCTTTTATGGTTTTGTCTACGTTTCTTTAGTGGCTCAAGCAATTTGTCAACCACAACAAAAAACTATAATACTGACTTTCCATGTTTTCAAACTCTCAAACCTCTTACAGTTCTATACTACACTATTGATATATGGAGAGACATCAGTTTGAGATCTAAGTTCTTTGAATTACCACGTTTTCTTTTGAAAGCTAATACTTTTGCCGTAATATTTCACGCAATCTATTTGAAAATACTAATTGAAATTTAATACCAATTGATGAAATAAAATGAATAATGGATGAAAAAGCAATAAAACGCAATAAAAATTTATGGAATTATTCAAAAAGAACCAAATGATCAACGAAAATTTGTGCCTGAAGTAATGAAAAATTTGCAAGCTTTTTAATATTCTGAATGGTGTATTTTCTTAAATAAAATTATTCATTATTATTTTTAAAAGAAAAAAGTATAATTTTTAAAAGTTTAAGATTATTTTCAGCTATTTATAGATGCAATCAAACTGTAAATATAAAAAATTAAAACAAATCGTTTCAAAAGTTTTAGGGAACTCATTCAGCTACATAAAATGGGGCTTAAGCGTAAAAGCACTGCAATGTTTTTGAGAAACTAGAACAAAATTATTCTTAAATCTGGACTAACTGTGATTGATTTTTTCAGCCTTTTTCTTCAACATTACGTTATTCAAAAAACAACTAGCAACAAAAAGAAAAAAATTATAAAACGGAAGTTTTTATAGTGTTCGAAAATTTGAAGTTTGTGATCGAAATTAATTTAACATCAAAAAAAACATATACAAATATTTGAAATAAAACAAAAAAATCAAAATACTTTTGGAGCAAAAATCCTGAGTGCGCCAGAATTGCGGGATCTTGTCTCTACGCAACGGCACAAGTAATCCCAATAAAAATCGAGCGCTTGTAGGTAATTTTTTCCGCGCAAAAACTAGTTTTAATTACAAATCTTGAGCTTCAAAGTTTGAGTTTTATTTATTCTTAGATAGGATCCTGTGTAGAGGGAATTTATTTCGCAGTAAAAAGCGCCTAGCTCACGCAAACCACTTCCATATTTGATATATGATGTCATAACTTAATATTTGACTTGCATCGCTTGGTTGCAAAGAAAAAAAATGCTTAACAAATTGTAGAGTCAGTATTTTGAATGATTGCCTTATTTATGGAAGAAAAATATAATGATCTAGAAAACAAATCAAATTTTGCAAAAAGATATTTTGCATTTTTAAATGATTTTTTATTGCTATTTCTAACCCCATGCCTCAACATTTGTTCTTCTATTATATTAATCCTCACAGCTTAAGCCCTATCAATAAAAGCTTAATGCGAATTCCTTTTAATTATCCATGTAGATATATTTATAACTCATTTTCTTTTCTTTCAATTTTTTATTTATTAGTTTTTATGAATATTTATGAGAATTCTCTTTTCATGAATATTCCCCGTGCTCAAAATCATATTCTGAAATAACGCAAAGAGCCCGCATCTAATAGATATGGATACTGTCTGTAGTATTTTTTCGCTAACGAATATTTCCCTGTTGTCTATTTACAATAAAATCATCTAACCACAACACGTAAACTTAATTATAACCACATTTAAAAGCTTAAAACACTTTCAATTTTACAAAAATGCTTCTAGTATATTTAATTTGTTTGAATGGGCTTTAACATTATGCTCAGAGCAGTGCAGTCTGCTAATATGATCCATTTGTCATTTTAAATAGCATGAACACACCAATTTATACCTTCACACACATCTTTATCTTTTGCGTCTTGTGAAGGATAAAAAAGTGATACAAATAAAAAACTCTAACCATGATTTTATTTAGTTTTATTCATAATCTAAATTTTTGGCTTATTTACAATTTTTTGGTTCATCTGTACATAATCATCTATATTACGGCGAATCTTCAAAAATGGAATAAATTATCTTAGCATATTTTTGTATTAAAAGGCTTTCAGTTTCAGAGATAACATAAATCCAATCTAACATTAAATAAATTTTCATGAAAATAACAAAATACTTTTAAGGCAACTATTTTTCATTCTATAAATCTTATTTCTCAAAAAATGAAACTAATTTTCATACAGGCTCTCTTTAAAAGCACCTGTAATATGCTGAAACACTTGAAAAGCATAATTATCATCTCTTTAACCTTCTGCTTCAATGACCTTTCATTTATTTCTACAAAAATATAACTACAGATACTTCTGTGAAAAAAAGCGTTTCAAGAGAATTTAACAAAATGCTTGTAAGGCTTAAAAAACAAATAAGTTCTTAGAAATGAGAATAAATAATGGAGACGTTAGCAATCAAAATTAATCATAGCCACCCACGAAATCAATTCAACAAAAAAAACACACACAAACTTCAAAATAAAAACTGTCTTCAAAAAAATAACTAACCCTAAGACCTGAAAGCCTTAAAAATGACGTCAGTTTCTGCATGGCTGCCATTCGTCAGAGCCACTGCAATTGGTTGGGTGCCATTATCAAAGAAACCCATGCCTAAACCTTTCTTGAAACAAGACAAATGCCCCAGTGACTCCAAACTCATCATCAACGTCAGCGGTTTTCACTTTGAAACATGGAAATACACCGTTGAAAGATTTCCTGATTCTCTGCTTGGTTCTGACGAGAAAGAGTATTTTTTTGACCCTGTAAATAAAGAGTATTTTTTTGATAGAAACCCGGATTTATTCAGGTAGTTTTATTGTCTTTTTCAAAACTTGAAATTAATGAACATTTTTTTTTTGAAAAAAAACCTTGAAATTAAAATTAAATAACCAAAAATTCGCACTTTCAGATATGTTTTAGCGTATTACAGAACGGGAAAAGTTCACTTCCCAAGAAGCGCTTGTGCCGAAGAGTTTGAACAAGAAATGGCTTTCTTTGGTCTGGCAGCAGCCGATTCAATGGGAGATTGTTGTTACGAAGAGTTCAAAGACCGCAAAAAAGATTCTTCAGACCTTTCACTAGAACAGGCTTTCATGGGAGATGAAAAACCAAAACCTCTGCCTCCCAACGCTTCCATCAGACAAAAAATGCGTCATTCATTTGAATATCCCCACTCCAACACATCAGGTTGTTTAATTGGCTTGCTTGCAAACCCAATAAAACTAATTTTGTCAGCTCAAAGTCCTGTTTGAATTAAATTAGAAATATTTTATAATGGATAAAAATAATTCTATTTATTATTTCCCAACAGGCCTCGTGTTTTATTACGTGACAGGCTTTTTCATAGCAGGGTCGGTGCTTGCAAACGTTTTGGAAACAGTTCCCTGTCCAAAAATCTTCGTCGAACACGTGTATCCTGGAGTGACGGAAAAGGAAGGCACGGGTATGTCGTGTGGAGAAGCATTCGAGACGGAGTTGTTCTGTGTGGATACCGCCTGTGTCATCATATTTTCAATGGAGTATATTCTGCGACTCTACGCCTCTTCAGACCGGTTCCAATACGCCACAAGTGTTATGAGCATCATCGATGCAATTGCCATTCTGCCATACTATGTAGGACTGACGCTGTCAGACAAGAAAGAACTGAGTGGAGCTTTCGTGACTCTTAGAGTATTCAGAGTTTTTCGAGTCTTCAAATTCTCCAGGCATTCTCAAGGATTGAGGATTCTTGGCTACACTCTAAAGAGCTGCGCTAGAGAACTTGGATTTTTACTTTTTTCACTCACAATGGCAGTGGTTATTTTTGCTACTGTAATTTACTACACAGAAAAAAACGTTCCGAAGACAGAATTCACCAGCATTCCTGAGGCTTTCTGGTACACCATTGTCACCATGACAACTCTAGGGTGAGTGCCCATTTTCCCTATTTTCATAATTGCATAGATATTTTTAGAAATGAAATTAAATTTGTTTATTTGTGTTGAAATTTCGTGCTTGTCTTTAACGTTTAACAATTGCAAATAAATTATTCATCCACAAGTTATGGCTGGCCTATTTGTTACTAAACTCTTTTATGAAAAATTAAATTTTAAGTTTATTTTGAAACTTTTTCATAGAATAAAAAAGAACTTAAAAACAAGTAAAAGTAAAGCTATGTAAATAATTGAAAAATTTTGCGTTAAAAGATTTGAAAGATTGATATTCTAAGTATTTTGAAGCGTTGAAAAATACGTTTTCTTTTTGGGCGATATTTTCAAAATAAGGATCATATGAAGAAAAAATTGATGGAAATGCAATTAAAAGGTAATTTTTATTCCCATCTTTGCAAAATTATGATACTAATTTGTAATGTGAGCGGCTCGCCATTTTGAATTAATGATAAAAAAATAATCTTTTAATGAAGTAGAATCAATTGAATGGGTTAATATCTTCTGTAGGTATTGGCGATTTGAACGTCAAAATCTGATGCACTGAGAAAATTTGAATACCGAGATTGAAAATTGAAAAGGATTTCTGACTTTTGATGTTTTTAATACAGTTCTCCATGATGAAAACTAAGTGTTTAAAAAGCGTCTCTTCGGAACCATTTTTCATAATATTTAGACTTGACCACATCGAGTTAAAAGTTGAAAGCATTAATATTGAAAAATCCATTTTCAAAATGATAAAATTGGAAATTTCATTCCAAAAACAAGAAAAACTTCAAAAAAATTTCTTTCAATCTTGAAATTCAATTTTTTGATGAATCTTTTTGAAATAAAGTTTAATCAAAGTACAGTATAATGATATAGAGCTAAGAAAGCTCATAAATGCAGCTATAATGATCTGAAATTCTCAAAGGATTTCACCTACAGCGTAGGTGCAAAAGAATTCAACATACCCCTATTACAACTACTCCTTTATTGATTCTGAAATGAATTTTTTATAATTATAAATCATAAAGTAAATATAATTTTAAATGAATTAATAATGTTTTTTTGGTGAATTATGGAGAATATTAATAAAAATTCAAATAGAATTTTTAAATTGGTATTTTATATAGCGCTTTTTTTAGAGTTCAAATGCTTGCTATAAATTTAATGTGAAAAATTATTTCATAATAAAATTCATAAAATTTTATTTTCAAATAAAAAAATTAAAAAAAAAAAAATTATTCAGTAACAACAAAAATTCATCCATTAATAAAAGTTATCCATTTGTAGAAAAGAAAAATTGATGTATTTCCTAAAAACAAATATGTGCTAACTGAAAAAAATATTATAAAAACGATCTTTGAATAAATTTTTTTACTAACTTGATTGATAAACTTCAAAGTAAATCTGAAAAAAAAATTTAAATTTCTTTCATGTATCATGCAGGAATATTAGCTACAGGGAAGAGTCGACCAAGTCGGTCTTGTTAAAAATTTGTTGCTCAAGGGTTTTCTGGTTTTAAGCACTAGAAATTTTAGTTTTGAGTGATAAACACATAAAGATAGCTAAAAATTTGAGTAATTATGAAAAATGTTTACTAGATAATTGGAAAAAATCAAAGATAAAATTATTTTTAAAGTTGAGTCAAAAAGCTAAACTTTGGATTGAAAGAAACTAAAATTTAAAATTAAATCCCAAAATACCTGTTATAAAATAGAACTTTTTAAATTTAAATAAAGTTTTGTGGAACCACGTTTACACGTCATAACTGGTGTTTGAGGCCCTGTTTTAAGACAACATCATTTATTTTTGAACTTTTCAAAATGGTGCATTTATTTTCGATAAAAAATTTTGAGTTTTTTTTTATATATATTTAATAAAAAAATAACACTGAGAAATTAAAAATTATTTTGGTTTGTATAGCTTAGTTGGTAGAACACTAGACTAATTATCTAAAGTTACCGGGTTCAATCCCGTGTTGAGCCAACAATTAGCACTTGTTTCACAGTGTGGTTTCGCTACATTAAATTTGTAGCAAGCGCTTTGAACTATGCAGAAAAGCGCTGTATGAATACAACTTTACATTACATAACACAATACTTTTTATGTCATAAATATGCTGAATAAACTATTTTGACGCAATTTATATTTCCTAAATTGAAATTAAATTTCTTTTTCTATAGAAGATTTCATTCAAAATTTAATGTTATATTCAGAAAAAAAAATAGTGAAAATCTTTTATACATTTTCAAATTTATATCAAATAGGTATTTTATCGATAAAAAATTATCAAATTCAGCTTTCATTTATTATTTAATGGATGAAATACATGCAAACTGAAATAAATCTATCATTACCATAACTACCTCAACAAAACAGACCAAAAAAATTTGAATTTATATAGCAATTTATAGTAGCAATAAAAAAACTACAAATTAAATTTACAGCACTGTAAAACAAGTGCTTAAAGCCAACACCGGACCAATCAGCATTCAGCAATAAATCCAGCAACTAATTGAAATCCTCCAGCTCTCAACCCCATGTTCAATTCCATAACAACAATTAACTTCAATAACTCCAATTTCACCATTTTGTTGAAACACATCAACACACCACCTTTTGTACTACGTACATAAGCTCCCTCGAAACACCCTCTTCCACACTAAATATCACACATATACCTCGCTAGATGACGGCTATAGAATTAATGAAAGTTCTTTATAATGTAATCTTAAAGCGCATGGCACTTTCAATAAGTATCAGAAACTGGGTTTATTGCGTCAGCATTAAATTAATAAGGTTTTACAACCTCACTGGTTGTGCATCTTAAACTAAGGAGGCTTATTGTTGAACCCTGTGGAATTGAACTGTTTAATAGGGGTTTAACTTATTGGGTTTGACTGTAAAATAAATAATAATAATATCCATATTAGATTATACTGCTGTAGGCATCCCAGTAGCTGGGGTATACTGCAGTCGGATAATGAAAGCAATTTTTAGTTGGGACAAAGTTTTCATAGAACTGCCAGCCCAAGCTAACGTCCAACTTGAAACTATCGGATTTCATAAACCGCCGTTTCCACATTTGGGCAGTTTGCCTTGCCGTTGTCAATAAAGAATGATCCTCCGCCAAGCCAAATGAAAACGATACCAGGATATCAGTTTGTCGATACCTGTTAGCAAAGTCTACTGTTATCCAGGTTATAATAAGAAAGCAGTCTCAAATTGGAGACGCTGTCTTCGGTGCAGTTTAACGTCATGCCCAAGACTGTGTTTTATTTATTCTGTTTGATTAGTATAATAAGGCTTTTATACTTTGAAGCTTTTAAGTTAATAGACAATGATATTTTCATGATGTGATAAAGCTTTTTATATTTTGAAAAAAAATGTTTTTTTAGCAATTTTTTATTAGCAACATCACTACACATACCATCCCTCCATTCCAACATTCTCACACACTGACATAACCTTATCCCATTACCACACTTCATCATTACATCACCTCTAATCACCTCACTCCATCGCCTCACTCTATTAACACACTTCATCAACAGACCAAGCCCCACCATACTTCATCATCTCATATCACCACACAGCACTTCATCTCATCACTACATCTCGCCTTACCCCATCATCACAACCCATCATCACACACACCTATCCCACACTATCACACCACACTCTGCTCCATCACTTCATCATATTCTGCTCCATCACTTCACCACATCCTGCTCCATCACCACACCACCTGTTCTTTCACTTAACCTACCGCCATCGCTTAAATTTGAAATGTTTATTCAAAATTTTATCAACTTTTACGTTCAGGATTGTGCAAGTTTGGATATTTAAAAAACTTTTTCCATGTTTTTTTCAGGTATTTTTAATACTTTTGTAATTTAATTTGAAGTATTTTCTCATGAAATAATTTACAAATGTTCACTTTGAAATAGTTCAAATTTTTGTTTGATAACTTTTCAAGAATGAAGGTACCTTCCAATTGTTTTCAAAAAATAAATATTTATTACTTGAATAAACTGCGAAAGTTTTTTTTTGTTTCAAATATAATAATATAATAGAAAAAAATCTTCCTACTGGTTTTGTGATTTCAATGTATGCTTTAAACTTCTTGTTTATGTTATTAAGCTTGATTATAAAAAAACTATTTTTCCAAAATCAAATATATTTTTCAAAGAAGAAAAAAAATTTTATACAGAAAAATATAATTTTGACTGAAAATATTTTTCAAATAGCAAAAATGTCGAAAAAAAACACAAATTTACTTTAAAAATAGCGTAGATAGTTTCCAGGATGCGGTGTATAAATCTCTTCTACTTGTAACTCCTTTTCGTACTAAATCTTTCACACCATGTTTTCTTATGTAAAGGCATTCATCACCGAACAACTCCGATTTAACCTTTGAAACCTTCAATACAAGTCACCAATCATTTTTTTATTTTATATATCATATTATTTTTGAAAATTATATAAAAAATAAATTTATTCATGATAAATTATTCAATAAAAATATTTTGGCATGTTCAGTTAAACTCCATAAAGCAAAATTCAAACAAATATAAATAAATGGATAAAAACACGCTCTCTGACATTTTGATTAACTCTCGAAACCCACAACCAGACAACCAAAAAAACAAAAATTTCAACACTTGTTTTGTCTTCAAAATTTAGCTCTTTTAAAGTTCATCTTCTACTGCTACTACTACAACATTCTTACAGATACGGGGATATGGTCCCCAAAACCCTTCTTGGCAAGCTAGTTGGCGGAATTTGTTCACTGAGTGGTGTATTAGTGATAGCTCTGCCAGTACCAGTCATTGTGTCCAACTTTTCCCGCATCTATCAACAGAGCCAGAGGTCAGACAAACAGTCGTCACACCGAGTTGGTATATTTAGCTGTTTGAAAATTCCACATGAGGTAATAGTTATAAGGGTGTTATAATTGTGTAGAAAATTTGTCCCAGTGATGTTAGTAATTGGTGAGTTATCAATTGGCTGTATAAATATTAATGTCAGCAATTTTTTATTGTTTTCTTTGCATATAACGGGGTTTTTTGCTATCAAGTAACTTTTTTTGAGGTTATATAGATTTTTGATGTTTTATAGATTTTTCATTAAAAAACCTGCTCTTTTTTGATGTAGTTAATAACTATTTTGATACGAAAATATAGAAATAACCTTTCAGAACTAAAAAAAATATCTATATCAAAATAGTAAAAAATTTTTAAATAGATGAAAATAATCAAACTAATTCACAAAAATAGAAAAACGTGGAAATTTTGGAAAGGGTTGAATTGAAAACTCGGGTTCCAATCGTTCTATTCTATATAGAAATGGCTGCCTTTTGGGGATATTCAGTTACAGATTTACAATTGAAAGTTGTAAAAATAATTAGTATTTTCGAGTCTATTATTGGTATTTTCAGGTGTACTACAATTCTTGATTTTATTTTTATTTAATTATTTTGCGATTTTTTCTCATTTTTAAAGTAGAAAAATTATTTAAATTCAACCTTGTTATTTTTATTCATATTTTCAAAGCTAATAACTCACAAAAATTCAGATTTTCAAGCCAGAAATATATTTTAAAATTATTTTTATTCTTTTTGATTATTTTATTTCTCAATTTTTTAGCATATCCTCATATAAATTAACACATGAAAACAATTTAAAAAAATTATAAGCTCCTTATTTTCTACAATCAAATTCATTCAACTTATTCAAATCTCACAGTATTAAACCTAAAAAAAAACACTTCAAAGCAAAACTGATTGAAATAGTTTTTAAGTCCATAGAAGCTAATGGTTTTATAAGAAAACTAGACTTTTGCATGTAACATCAAAGTAGTGTTTTTTTTTCTTTTTTTGGAGATAATTTTATTAATTAAATTTTCAATGGAAACTGTTGAACAAAAAATTATGAAAAATGTTAAATTCAAAATAACATTACATTGTATATTATTCCTACATAATCTTTTTATTTAATATATTTCATGACAGATTTACGTTTTATGATTTATATATTTTATACTGTAGCCACGTTAAAAATGAGAGTTTTATGTTTTTATTGATAAATTTAATGCGTTTTTCGATTGTTTTCCCATATCTTATAAATTATATTTAATTTTTCTTATACATCTTAATAATATTTTATTTTTTTATATATAAGCTATATCGTAAATTTATTTTTTATCCTGTTTACTTTTTAAATTTATTTTTTCATAATTTTTTTTATTCAAATTTTTCACATTTTCTTGTTTTTATTGCATTTTTCTCATTTTTGTTTTTTTAATATTTTTTTGTGCAATCGATCATCCGACGACAAAGAACGCAACTAAATGAACTCTTAGTGAAACGAAAAGTTAATTGACAAATTAATTAAGTTTCTAAAATTTTATTAATTAACAAAAAACAAAAATCTTATTCCAATCATAATAAATAAATTACATAATAAAGCGCATTCTTGAAAATATCACTCAGTATTAAAGACGCTAACATTTTAAAAATATTATCCAAAAAAAACTAAAAATTAATTAAAAACCAATTAATTTCTAATAAAGAAAAATAATACTAGAATATTCTCAGTATTGATACTTCTCTATGCCTCAAATTCTGCTGGTGTTAAGATAAATTTAGCTTTGTCGATTACTTTTCATCATTTGCTTGTTGACGCAAATAAAAAGCTATCTAACTATTGGTTCGTTATGCTCCAAGTGATTCAGTTAAGTGAAATTTCAAATCAATTTTAGTAGGCTTCAAATAAGAATAGAAGATAAGGTGTCTATAAATAAAATTTTTCATGTTTTGAACTCATAATGTAACTAGTATTATTGGTGTGTAAATTTTCAGTAAGGATTCAGTCAAAAATAGATTAATTCAATGATGCCGTACAAAGCTTTTCGTTTACAAAGTAATATTATCAAGTACGTTAAAATTCAAAGACAACGTTGTTTATATTCTGGCCAAAATAAAATTAAATTAAAAAATAAAGTAAATTAAAAAAATAAATAAAATCACCTTTTGTGTTCAAATAATTTGCAGTATTACTTTGGCAAAAGAAGATTATTCTGTGATCCAAAAACAGCTTATACAACAGTTTCGCTATTTTATTTAGTATATTAAAATTTAAAAAAAAAACATACTTTGTTAAAAATTAATTTACTTTTAAAAATAATAAAAAACAAATAGTGAGTACTAAAACGTATAAGGTTTCGCATGGCAGATCAAAAGAGAACCACAATCGACATACAAACAATTACAACTAACAATATGGTTTTCTGTATTTTCAATTGCGCATTATTTCAATGCAAAAACTCACTCTTTTTTGTTTTAATTAAGTGTTTTGCACTAAAATTTGCCGCAATATTATCTGTTCTTAAGTCATAACTGCTAAGTAAAGATATATGACGTCTCATTTATTTATATAACGCGTTTTTTTACTTTCCATTTTATTTTTAGTTACTTAATGATGTTATAGAATATATCGAAACCTTCTTCAAAACAGCTAAAATTAAATATTTTAGCGTTTTTTATGATTCTTCATTTTATTTTTCTCCATAACGCGTTTTTTTGGTTTAATTAAATTTTATAGCGCCTTTTTTTATGTTTTATATCCTTTTTATTTATATAACGTTTTTTACAGAACGCTTTTGTGTGAATAGTTAATACTAACAAGCATCCCTGTTATCAATTTTATTGTTTTTGCGTTAAGTATTTATGCTTTTATTATGTAAAAAATTATTGTGTATGTATAACAAACATTCTCATGTTATGCCAAAAATATTTATGCTCATATAGTTTTATATATTTTTCATTTGTTATTTATTAATCACTGAAAATATTTTTTGATGTATATTATAATAAAGATGAGATTGTTTCAATGAGCTGCAACAATATTTTCATAGCAAACAAAACTAACAATCAAACTCTGGAAAGGTTGAAAAAACAATTTCGAAATTTGAAAATTATTTCAAGTTTACAGATACATCACTTTCGATTCAATTTTTGTAATTGCTTAGTTGTTTACTTACTTGTCCAATTTATTTTGTCCTTGTTAAGACTTACTTATTCTACCAGAAAGCCAGACAGCAGCAGTTAAACAAAGCGAAAGCTGATTCGCTCTCAAGATTCATGGCAAACCAACGTCTAATACACCATAAACTTACAATGTATGAAAACAATCTTCTCGCCATGCAACAAGAACAAGAAAAAGTGACTAGTGAGCAAGCACAAGATTTTGCTAGTAGTGGTAGACACCAAGCGTTTAAAAACAGTAAAAGTTGCTTACAACAAAACGCACCGTCACATTACCATAATAAGTATATACAACAGAAAGAACAATTTCTATGCCAAGACAACCACCAATTAAATACTATAGTTCCACACGATAATACAGGAAAAGTTCAAAATAAAAGCCAGCTTGAAGCATCGAAAAGTACCCCAAAAATTCAAAAAACTCAAAAAATTTCAGACAATTTTCTCACGCCAGATTACGCGCTGCAACTCTACCAAGAAAAACAATTAAAAACTCAAAAAAAACACGAAGACCAATATACACAAGAGCTCGTCCAAAAAGATCCCAGCTTCATAAGCACACTGGGTGACTTCTCGTTTGATATTTTCCAACTGCAACACCACCATCTTCTTGTCTGCTTGGAAAAGTCTCTTGTGAGTTTGATTTAGTATATTTCATTTAGTTTTTAATTAATGTTTTATTTAATATAACATTTAATTTTTGCTCATACGTTACACACTCTTTGTTTTATATTTTATATGTTACTTATAATTTGATATTTAAATTGAAAAATTATTTGAAGTTTGTGTTCAATTCTTTAAAACAAATATACAATTAAATTTTTTTAGAATTTTCTTCAATAAATCCTATACATAAAAATATCTTCATTTCTAATAATTCTTTCATCACAATAGGAATTGATTAAAATGTGAAACAAAATTATAGAATATAAAAAAATTCAACGTTAAGACCAGCGTAAAATTTTTCAAATAAGTCAACAAGAGTTATTGGGGTTCCGTTATCTTTAAAAACTCGTGTTCAAAAACCAAAAGTGAAATCAAATAAAATAAGACTTAAAATTCTTATAGCTCGGAACAATTCAGGGAATATCAAGAATTCAAAGAACAAGGGTTTTTAATGAATAAAATTTACATTTAGTATTACGACTGTGTAAAAAAACTATACAAATTTCTTTTGATTCTAAGCTAAACTATTGAATAATTAAAAAAAAGCTCTTTGAATAGAAACCTTTCACTGTAGGTTGAAATTGAAGCCGAATTACAAATAAACGACCTTTTATAGGAAATAAAGAAAGATTTTGATTATAATTTTTGAGTATCAAATTCAAGTTTCAATTACTCCTTAGTGGTTGAGAACATATGTGAAAAATATGGAGTGAACACTCAGTTTAATTTTTAATCAAAATATTTCAATTTTTTCAATGCATCAGTTTAAGATAATAAAATAAATAATTCCAAGTTTTATTTTTTTTTATTGTAAATAAATACTAATACAAAAACATTGGGAATCTTTTTATACAAAAAAAAATGATTCTCAATGGATTATTAAATTTTTTCCATTCATTTTAAACAGTTTTATTCGACATATTTCAACTCAAAATTCTTTCTTCATCTGTTAGTTTCAAGAAGAAATGCTTCATGAATGTTATTTAATACTAGATAATAATTTTAAAACTAGAATGAAATTTTATACTTTAAACTTTAAATAGTTTTAAAAGCTAAAAAAAATCCTTCATGCTTATGAATACTAGCAAAATCATTGATGGAACAAAGTTTTGAAAAAGCAATATTGTTTCCAAATCCAACTCGATTCAGCTCATACGAATTTTTGAAGTTTTTCTTTAAAAAAAAAAGAAATAAAATATGTTGATAGCAAAAGTTCAAAACTAATAAATACTTTCAAATTAATATTTAGAATCACGCATTCTAAAAGTCGTTTATTTCAATTGAATGGTTTGAAATTTGAGAAGTAGCAGTATATTTCTTTAAAAACAAAAGGTGCACAAAGGTTATTTATCATTGTTTCAAGTCAAAAAATTTGAGCTGCTTTAAAAGATAAAAAATGATAAATTAGTTTAAAAATCGTGAAATACTTTTCTTTTGGGATAAAAATTTAATAATTTTTCAACGAAGGTTTTTACGTTAAAGTCGTTTTAATGAAGTGTTTTTACTAAAAAACTTTTAATTGAAAAATATCACTTCATCATGTATGTATGTTACAAGGCATTTCTGGGCGAAGCTTGGCCTGACCAGCCATCTTCGCACCCACAGAACCCAGGAATATCAGTCTTAAGGAAGGTCGAGCATTATCACCATCTTATTTAATCAATTTTCTGTATTTTTTAGAAAAATTTAAAAAAAAAATTAATAAATTCTAAATACACTTTTACATCAAAAATGATGACGAACGCTGAATTTTGTTTGGAAATTGAGTTTTCGTTCTTTGCACGCCTACAAACGTAATCCGATTTCTATACAGATAAACGAACAAATAAAATATGGTTAAAGAAAGAAATTTAAATTTAAGACCATGACAACAAGTGAGGATACATTTTTTATATAAGTTTTAGAACACATCTTGATTGTTTTATATATAACTACATTTGATGTATAAAATTGAAGCCAATAAACGGTGGGTCCCAAATTGAATCTTGCTTGATATTGCAAGCTGTTTGCAAAAGCTTCGTAATATTTTAATAAAACCATGTTTTGTTGATTCAATTATAGACTTAAGAATTAAATTAATTTTTCCTATAACTCAAAAATAAATATATATGAATATTGAGAAGAAAAACCACAAAAACTAATTAAATTTGGTTTGAATATTCCTAAAAAAACAGTTTGCGTTTAGAAATATAATTGGACCAACTTGTAATGGCATCTTTATTTGTGTCTCGGGCCATCTTATATTTTTTATATGCTTCACAGTCCATATATAGCTACAATATGGTCTATATTTATTCAGTTATTTCTACGTTGTGTCGAGCGCTGTTAAAGACCTAGAATGACCTTTGATATATTCTATCTGAACTTGCGTTATGATGCGTGTTAATGCATGTTATTATGTTCTGTTGAAATATGAAGTAGAAAATATAGAAAGAAACAAGGTTTATTTAAGAAAACAAAGCTTTCCGGAAGTAGAAGTTATATTAACTGATTTTATGGTGTATTGGGCTAGATTGCTAATAAAAATTAACAACCTTAGGGAAAAGACATAACAGATTCTAGACGCGTGTTTTGTGTAACAACACCGTCAAACGTCAAAGCTAACTCTCCTTTAGAAGTTCCTTTACTAACCAAATACTCTCGAAAACATACAAAAAACAAAGCTTTGTGCTGCAGGGGAGTGTTGAAGAAGGTTTTTTCCGGGACTGTGGAGCCTACAAATGAAAATGAGCCTGGATCTAACAATGATCAACAGGTTCTAAACTATTTTATATGCTGTTGACCTTGTATTTGAAGGAGTGATTCGAGATAGTAGATGTTTTTATAATTTTATTTTAAATTTGGAATTTTTTTATTTGAAATTTGATTTTAGATTCGTGTTTATCGTCGGAGGTTTAAATGATGAATTGAAAAACACGATGCGAAGCGACCAATCGGAAAGTGAATTATTAAGATGAATGCAAGGCTTTGGGCAAAACATAAAGTTTTCAACAAATAAAAAAAATGACTCCCGAAATTTTATGGAAGTTTCGAGATTATTTTTTTAACATCTATGTAACATTTTATTTTTAGATTTCTTCAAAATAATTTCAATCGAATGTTTCTCTACAGAACGACGAATTGGTCGAAAATAAAAAGGACCAATGGCAACAAAAAACTTGTTTCTCAGTTTACTCTCCTGTGAAAGATAAAAAAAAATTTTTATCCAAAGAACCGGCAACTCAACCACAAAAAAAGCAACTTTCCAAGCCTTCTTCCACCCAACCTCCACAAGAATTTTTGCCTCTGGAGCCATCAACGTTCTTCAACATTGAACCACCTACACCACAAACATCAGCAATTTTTCCAAAATCACCTTCCTTCCTACAAACAGCTTCGTCTAAAGAATTTTCATCACATTTATCCATCCAAACAACCACCACCCAATTAAAACTCGTGGCGAGTTCTGAAGCGTGCGATGTCAGTCAGAAATATGACTGCGGTTATTCTACACTGTCGAGTCGACTGACACCGGGAGATGATAAAAAAAGTGCCATTTCAAGCAATGTGGAAATGGATTCATCTTTTACTTCAATGGACACATGTCCACAAACTTCATCCTTCTCTTTCACAACTGCAGTGTCCGTGCATACAAACCTACGCCAATATTGAAACTAGTCACTTCTCGGGACCAATGATTTCAATAGTTTTCCACTAATTTGTACTGAATTTGATATCATTGAGATATTTTAGCAGTATAGTAAATGGTGCTATTGAAATGAGCTTGTTAAAAGACAAAACATCAAAGTCTGCTGGATTATGTAGATTTGATGCAGAAGATGTGCAATTCGGAAGATTCCTTTGGAATTAATATTGAAAGCATTTGAAAATAATATCAAACGATAAATAGATATTCCAATATAGAAAGTTATCTCCGATGAAATAAATTTATATTGCTGAAAATATATTTTTTATTAAATAGTTTTATGAAAAATATTCTCGGAAAATTTAATTTTATTGTATAGAATTTTTTAGTATATGTTGTATTATGTTTGTATCCAACGTCCAGCATATGTAGTTCTCTACATGATTATCTTCTGTATAAAATCTCTTTCTATCTGATTACATTGTTTAGAAGATAGATTTCATTTTTTTAGGAAATTTTCTAGGAAATCGTATATAGAATTAGGTTTAGAAATTACAAAAAAGCAAGAAAAACAAATCTAAGTTTAGTTCTGAGATCAACGTGAGAAGGTGAAGCTTAAAATTATTTTTATAAAAAGTATCTTCGAAATTATTTTGTTTTTTGAAAAAATATTTCCGTCTGATATTCCCAAGTACGAAGTAACAATTTAAAATTATTTGAATTCCTGAAACACTTTAAAAACGTCAACAGTTTTAACTTTTCAAGAAAGTAAAATTTCTAAACAAAAATTTTTTATTTCATTCAAGGGTGTTCGAGCTTTAAGTTTTACAGAAACTTAAAATAAGCTTTTTTCGATAATCTTCTGTATGAAATCGCAAAAAAAGTAGAAATAAAATTATATTTTCACCAATTTGAAACCAAAAGTGAAAAAATCAATGTTTACAAATTTAATTTTCTAAAATAAATAAAATGAAACAACTAAATTAACAAACAAAAATTTTAAAATGCACAATTATTAAAAGTAAATAAAATTAAATAAAAAATAATAATAAAAATAATATTAGAACTGCATGAATTTAGTTATATGAGGCTTGAGGACTGAGCTTCAAAAGGTTAGAGAACCGAAGAATTTTCAATATTCCGCCATTTTTAGTTTTCAGTGTTTTTTTATCAATTTAACTTCATTATTATCATTAGTTTTTATTTTTTCAACCAATTCATTATTATTTGAAGTTTTTTTTGCTTTGAAGTTTTCAAGAGTTTATTCAATGGTTTTTCTGTTATTAAAATTTGAATTGATATTATTAAAAGCTTTAAATAGAGGAAAAAATATTTTATATTCAGTCGGAGCTACCTAAGTTTCCATTCCTAAGCACACACAGTTCTCAAAAAAGTGTTTTTTATTCAAAATTATTCTTCATCAAAAATTCCTGTTTAATACTGTGTAAGTCATTAGAACTTAAGACAAAAAAAAATTTTAAACGTGCAAAATTCTCTAAAAAACGAAATAAAAGCAAAAATTAGTTTTTTTTGTTCAGTGTTATTGGTGAAAAAATGAAAATCTTCATAAAACACTTTCACAAAACTGATTAAAACACAAATTTAAATATAAACTTGAACACTATTTTTTTATTTTTGATTAAATTTAAGTTCATGTTATATTTTTGCTACTTCATACGTTTTAACCAATAGAAAGATTTAAGTAGTTTATAATGACTATCTTTATTTGGCTTTTCATCGATATTGTCAACCGTATGTTGGGGAATTTGATAATAAAAGAACAAAAAACATCACTTACCAACTTTTGAAATCACATGAAAAAATTCGAACGTATTCAAAAACACCCATAGAAAAAATAAATAGTGCATAACTACTTTTAAACAATTTATAAATTTCCCAACCAAAACCTTTTATGGCCAACTGACCAAATTGTTATTACCTAGGCAAAACCTTTGTTACGACCACTTGGAAGTGAGTGTAACCAGAAGAAACAAAAAAGCATAAATAATGAACCAAAAATATACGAGTCATAAAAAAGCAGTTGACACGTGACAACAATGGCGGCTAAATAAAATTTCACTTTCAATACAGATTGGCTACTGAGAATTAAAAAGATTAATGCTTATTTTTACTATTATCATTATTGTTTTTATTACTATTGTTATTGGTATTTTTTTGAAATTCTGAAATATGTAATGTTTTTTGGGGATTTTTATAGACAAATATTGCAATAACATGGATTATAATTTCGATAATGTAAGTTTACTTGCCAATAAGCCTAGTGTTTATAAACATAAAAATTCCCACTTTAGTGAAAAAAAATTTTTTAAAATTATTAAATTAGGAATAATATTCGAATAATTAAAATGCAGTATAAAAAATTTTGCATAAATAATTTTCCCATTTGTTGTTGTTCAAAAAAGTAGATGTTTGATAAAATGGAAAAAATATATATATAAAAAATTACTTGAGCAATAAAAATGATAAGTTGAGAATATAAAAATCATAGCAAAATCAATAAAAAATTAAAATAAAAAATACAGATAATAAATTCAAAGTTTAGCGCTTGAGCATGTTCTGAAAGCGTTCAAATTATGGCGCAAAATCACGCTAGGCTTTAACACATGTACTTTTTGGTTTGTTTATTCTATGGTCAAAAATGCGGTGGTTTGTTTGTGAGAAATGAGATGAAGTCTATAGATGTGATTTAGTCTAGGTATGTGTTTTTTTATGTGAAGTAGTTGAAAGATGCGATGTGTTTTCTAAAAATATGTTTAGTGTGATTTTTGTCGGTTTGTTTGTATTGGGTGGCTTCTATTCAACGTTGGAGTTCAGATTCTGTTGTTTTTGTTATAGTCTCATGCATAAAAATGAAGATATATATAGACTTATTTTATCTCCTCAAAATGTTGATTGCAAAGGTTTCCAATCGTGGTTCTTTATTAACAAACACAGTCATTACAGTCTTAATCTCCCAATTAATTAAGCTTCTACCAGTGTAGACACGCATTCATCAACGTACTGAAGAGTCTAACAATGGTTTGTGGAGTTTTGAATAGATCTTTGAAGTCCACTGTGGTTTCCCTGTGGAGTGAAAAGCTTTGTAGCTATAGATTTCAGTAGTGTGTTTTATTTCATCAGTTTTAAAATGTTTTGATTTATTTTATTGTTGTTAATTGAAGTTTATGGTTTTGAGCAATTTTAATCAAGTGTGTTAGTTAAATTTTTGAGAAATTCTATTGATCATCAGAATTTTTATTTCTTAATGTTCAAATATACAATAAAATAGCAAGATCATAATGAGGTCTGAAGATTTTGCTTCAAGAAATCTTACACAAAAAAATTAAAATGAAGAAAAACTCAATTAAAACGTGAGAAAAAAAAATTCGACTCGGCAAAGGTTTTTTTTTTTGGTGGAAACATCCAAAATACCCTAAACAGTCATTTAACGCGAGTTTTGCAATAAAGACTTTTTGCGTCCGCTTATATAGCCTATATTTAATATTCAAATTTGCGCATTTGAAATTAAAACTATCCCTGATGGCTTCTTCACAAATTTGAAATTTTAATTCGTTTGAATTTGAAAACTTTTAGAAATTTATTTTTTTATTTTTCTAAAATGTGTTTTTTAATGAAAATTCATATATAAAAGTGTTATTATTTAAAGACTGTTGGAAACTTATCACGTTTTCACAACTACGGACTTTTGCATCGCACCTAAAACTTTCAGTTTCGCAAATTAGAATCTTTTTTAATTACGCACCAAAGAATCTACTGTTTAAACTTTATATTAAATAAAAATTTTTTATTTTTGATTCTAATTTTTTTTCAAGCATTAGAAGATTGTGTTGTGTTTGTTGAGGGGAGTTTTATTTGTTTGAAACCACTGAAACCACCCTGGCTTTGATCAGCCTTGAGCACCACTAAAGCCAATTTCATAAATGTTTGATCGCAACTCACTTATTATGGATCAAAAAATTTCAAAAACGTGTTAAAAAATTTCTTTCGAAAACATAAAATTCGTTAAAGAAATTTAAATTTATATAACGCTTAATCTTTTAAAGCTCAAAAGAAATTTACAAATCAAATTTATAGCCAAAAACACTGTTAGACATACACCAAATTTTGCTCCACCTGGATTCGAGCCCGATACTTTTGCTTACATGTCTAATGCTTTACCATTTGAGCCAGACGAGGTGGCAGTTAATAGTTATATGAATATTGGATGTCTCATGATACTGCTCCGCTTATCGAAAATTCAGCCTTTTTCCCGAAATAAATGTATTTAAACTTTTTGTTCTGAAGTTCGATTTGGTAGAATAGTTTCCGAGTTTAAAATATCATTATCAAAAAAAAACAGTTTTGAAAACATATTTATTTAGGGAATACTAACTTCATATATTTCAACTTCCATATAGCATCCTATAAATATTCTTGTATAGCTACTTTGAAACCAACACTTGGATGCGACAGTGTTTTTGTTATGTGAACTGCCTACCAAACAAAACATGCTGGTTACTGCAATTATTCTTCAGCTGTGGATAACTACTGAATTAACCTTCTGTAAACATCAAACAGACAAATTATTTGGATTTTTCCATATATATTCAAAAATTCCTACGTCTGTGTGTTTTGAAAAATTTTAGAATAGAACACTTGAAAATGTTACTTTGTTAACCAAAAGCTTCGTACTTAATAGAATTTTCTGTTGTGTTCAAATTTTTTGCTGTATTTTAAAATAGGTTTTTTTTCGAAATGAATTTATATTTATGAATAAATAATTAGGTGTTTTTAAATAGAATGTCAAAAAATGTTTCTTCTAAATTTTACTTTATGTAGTTAATTAACTTAAAAGATGAATCTGTGAACAAAGTATGTTTAATATTTCTTGTCTTAATGTCAATTTACTAAGATAATTTCCAGCTTCTTTCGGGAAACTTTCAAAATACCAGTATAAAATCACTCCCAAAAATTTTCTGAAGAGTGGCGTACACCCAGAAAAACTTAAAACCATGAATATGAGTTGGTTGCAACAAAAACAGATGATCTTGAAGCAACGAAGACAACAACAATCTTCACAACAACGTAACAGAAACAAAATAGGCTTTTCCGTGCCTTCTTTCGACACCAATCTTAATTTCAACGATAAGACTCCAAGCAAAAACAAAAGAGTGGAAAACTCAAAACATATCGTCATCACCAAACCACCAACACATTCCATACCAAAAAACATTTTCGGACATTTGTTCAAATCTCCGCGTCAACAAGATGAAAATAATTTGCAGAACTTGATGCAACAGTTCAACAAAAAAGATTCTGAAAAAAAGAAAAAAGTGAACAAAAACGGTTGGTTTTTTAAGAAAAAACTCAAAACCCGCTCGCATTCAGCAAACAGCATTTTTGAAAGCAATGGAAAAGCATCAAGCCCTGACATGGAGCACATCAAATGCAGGTCAAACAGTCTTTTCAAAGAACCTTCAGACATCCAACCAATTTCCAACCAGCTTTCCTTTTTTCCCAATGTGAGTTTGATTTGTTGTACGATTATTTAATCTGAAAGTTTTAACAGCAAAAAATTTTTTAATGATGATAGATATAAATTAGAATGTTGCGAAACTTTTTAAAGCAGAGAATGATGGAATGCAAGCATAACGTGACCACGCATTTTTCGCAGTTTGATGGGAGGGGCCATTCTTCGTGCTTCTGCGCCAACATTGAACCGCTGTACTCGTATTCAGACTCAAAAGAATTCAACACAAAACAGAACAACTACCAGAAACAACTTCTACAACTACTTCAGCTTCAAAAACGACCCAATAAAACTAGCTTTCAAAACTACAACTACAACTTTCCAGCAAGAAGATACAACACAAACGATAAAACTTCATTCTATTATAATTCCCAGCTGATGAGTGATTTGAACCGAGGAAACAGCACGCTTCACAAAGATAAGCATTCGTCAGCTAGTGTTTACGGCAGCTTCAGAAATGTCAGTTCTTTAAATTACATTAGCACAACCTTCGGTCGATACGATGACGATGACGATTATGATACTGGTTGTTATAGTGACTACAACGATGATAAAAAAAATTTGAGTTCGTTTAGAAAAAATAAAGAAGAGAAGGAAGGAGATGAAGAAGAGGAAGAAGTTAAATCTAAAGAAAGTGCGGAAACTGTTGAAAAAGAAAACTACGCACGCGTGAGGAATAATATGGCTAGTGAGAACGATGATGAGGCGGTGAGAAGACGAGTTCATTATGAGGAGAAATTAGATTCGATAAAAAAAGCCAATAATAATTTAGTTGAAAAATTATTGCTACTAAATGAAAATACGGCCGATTCATTCGAAAACAACTCCAATGATTTCCTTGCAGAAAAATTAATTGACTTGCTAAAAAATGAGAAGATTTTAGAAGAGAAACAGGAAGAAAAAAATTTCAAAAAGATCATAAAAACAATCAACAAAAACCTTTTCATAAATGAAGTATATTACGGAGGAAAAGCTTCCACCAAACCCTTTTCCACCCCACAGCTGCCGATAAGAAGACAGGTCAACAGGGTGTCTTGCTCTGTCTTGCCAACCACCAGAGTGTTCGATTGCCCCTGTTGTGGTAACAGGGTGTCTCCCGAGTCTCTTAGGAATGTTCTTTCGTGGACGTTGCAACAAGTTATTATAAATAACCTCATTTCTGAAACTCTCATATTAAGAGAATATAACGGCAAACTCATTAGTTCTGGTGGTTGTGGGAAAAAGAGTGAAAAAGAAAATGTTGTGGTTAATGAAGAAATTAGTGAAATTTTCGGGAAAAAATCTAAAAAACTTGAAAAAAATGAAACGAAAAATGATTGTGGAGTAGATATAATAAACAAACTCGATAAGTTTATTGATTCAGTGAATAACAACTTGAAAAACAATAAGAAGCTATCTAAATCTTTTGATGATCTTCTTGATGAAACGGGCTATCTTCTTCAAAATAACCAACACACATTACCGATACAAAAACAGCCAACCGATCAAATCGTAGAAAAAGACACAAAAGAATACCCTATGTGGTTTATCAAATCTAACCCACCAAAGCAACCACCACCCCCCCTACCTATGCATAAAACCGCCAACATTTCTCAAAACCGTCAGAATCACTTATCTCAAGCAAAAATCAATGATTTAAGTTGTCTTTTTAACTTTGTACCCCCTCCGAAGAAAAAAATCTCCAACTCTGAACTATACAAAAATGATGTTTTGTATAAAAATGATTATTTCGAATATAAAAATTGCAAAACATTTGATGAAAAATGCTACAAAAATATCAAAAATTGCCCTCCTAGAAGCGAAAATTACCATAAAATTGATGTAAAAAAGTACGAAATCGTCCCAGGCAATCCAAATTACACTCGGCTTCCAGAAAACATTAAAGTAAACGATGCAAAAATTGAAAATAATTATAGCAACAATAATAAACAAGTTATTACCAATCCATTAGTGAGCCCATATTCTCCACCTTTTTCTTCGTTTTCCTCCTCCTCCTCCTCCTCCTCCTCCTCCTCCTCCTCCTCCTCGTGAAGCCAGCATAAATGTGTGACTATTTTTAGCTTTGAAACTTTTCAATGGCATTTGGGCTTTTAATCGTATCATGAGATTGGACTTATCAAAAATTAAAGCTTACTCTTAATAAATGTCTCCAAATTTCAAACGGTATTTCTAGGTTATTATTTTCTTTTCAGGAAGTATTGAATAATGAAGAAGATTAATGTGTGCTTTGGAGCTCTTCAACCATGCATTTCAGCTTTTAATGTTTCATTGTTTCGCTACGAGTTTTGTGAAACGTTTATTTCAATTTTCAAAAATTGAATTCATGAATAATGTGATAAAAAATCATTTCTAAGTTTCACAAAAAACATTTTTTAGTTATATTTGATTTATTTAGCTAGTTAAAATGCATCTAAAATTCTTTTATTTGAATGAGAATTCATGAAACATTAAGAAGAATAATCGAAATATCTTTATTAACGTTTTCTCTTTATATACCAAACAAAATTTCAAACGAATTATTGATAACCTTGGAGAGCTAGCAAATCCAATTACATTCACTGCTGAAACTTGAATACAAAGTGCATCTTCTCGACTGAACCGTATCGGTATGTTAAATAGAATTATGTGCAAACTCGAGTTTATCAACAAGATATCAAACTTTTTTTGAAAATTTTAAAATTTATTTCAAGTAACTTAAATATTCATTTTATTTTTTATCTCTACAGAAAGCAGCTTGAATCTAAGACGTAAATAACTTTCCAATAGATGAAGTAACTCTCGATTATTTTTGCAATAGGAAAAAACCTTGCGGTAGATAATGTTTGAAACAAACAGAAGAAATGAGTAACAAAAAATATAAACAAAATCACTCATTTTTTTTCTTGACTTGAGAACTACTATACCACCACTCCGAAATCTCTTTAACATACGAACGAGAAAAACTAATGCCCTCCCCTCCATAACTAGACCCGTCCATTTCTGCTCCTTTTACCACCAAGCACCCAGACACGTGTAGAAGACACAAGATAACAAACGGTACAAATGTCAATCCAAGAGCTGTGGTATCGAACCCGAGTATAGACGTTGAGTACTCCTCACTCACCACCGCAAAAAACATTCCCCAGCCTTTCCAAGAAAGAATCACCCCTGCAGTAGCTCCCCAAATAAATATATCTTCTAGAAGTGTCTTGAATATCCACCTATTTGCACGGTGGAATGATAATTATGTTTTAATGACGGGTCGTTTTGTTATGTATAGTGATTTTTATGTCTCAATTGTATATATTCTTTGATAGAATGTTAGTTACAACGTTATAAACAAAGTAAAAATATACAATGTTATGTGTAATCTTATAAACAATTTTGCTCATAATTTTATTTATAGGATTATATAGGTATGCACTTTTAGGAATTGAAGTGGCGTGTTACGCTTAGTTTAAAATTAGTGGAAATACGGATGCTGATATAAAATAAAAAAGTTTATTCATATTCTAAAACTTTTATTTGAAATCAGGACTTTTGTCGAATAATTCTATTCGAATCAGTGACATTTATAAAATTCACAGATCAATCAATACCTAGTGAAAAGATCAATTTTTAAAAATATAGTTTTTTATAACGATAAAAACCTTTAAAACTCGTAAACCACCAAAACCCCCACACAACACCCACCTATTATTAGTGTCGTAAAACTTGGACCAGTCTTGTACGTTATACTGGAAGTAACTGAACGTGGCTACAATACCATATCCTACAACGAGAGAAACACTGGCAGCCAAGAAAAAGTTGCTGGGGAATATGGTGAGATCATACACATAACCGAGAGTGATCCAATGTAGAGGGGATAATGTGCCGACCATTAAAACTGTAAAAAGAACATCACCCAGATGCTTGAGTTGGCCGCTTGCCTGTTGTAATGTTTATGTTAATTTTTGATTTGATAGTTGTTTCATATTGTTTTAATTGATTTATAAGTAAAAGTCTGTTTGAAAGTTTCACAAAACGACTACATTCTCAAATTTCAAATTTCATTACAATACGTTCATTTCTATACTTATTAATGATAAAATTTAAGATCCCTACTCACCTCAGTAGCGTACAAAGTGGAAGACTTGAACCAGTCATTATGGTTGGTGTCTAGACTCAAATCGAACGGAGCGCCAGTGATGTTTCTGCTGGCTCTTATCCCCCATAACAAGATCACAGCAGTCACTGTGGTCTGCACAGCGTATTCATAGTTATCCGCCGTACACAATGCATCGTAGATCTCTTGGACGCCTCTGTAATGGGCTATGTTTGCTGATGCTACAGTGTAGTTATAAGCACGAGTGAAGACGACAAATTGAAAGGAACTGAGTCTTTTAGCGAATTCGTGTATTTCATTCTGGTAGTATATGATTATGAACTCTACTGAAATGCCAAATAGGAGCACAAAAACTGTTCCTATGAATTTGGAGTTGAAAAGGTTGAAGAGTAAAAGGTCTTGTAGAAGGTATGAACCGGTCCAGAAGCATACTACTAGTGGGGTGATGAGAAACCAATTGAGAATGTGGTCTATGATTACATAATCAGTCGCCATTACCAACAAAACTTACATACAAGTGATCAAATGCTATTAATATCAAGTTATTTTAAAAATTTGAGTTTAAAGTTTTTTTTAAATATGAGTTTACATAAACGTTAAATTTTGCTGAAAGAATTATAAAGTTTCAAAAATCCATCAATAGTTGTTAAAATCACTCAACGAAAACTAGTAATTAAAAGCATTCCAAAAACCTTCAAAAAGATAACAAGATGAGTCGAGTTTTCCTATTTGCTGACGAGCCAGATAAAAACAACCCAAAACAGCATTGAAGCAACCTATCTTTAAGCTATATACTACCTTTTTGTTCATAGAACAATGCTTTGCTATAGCATTTATAACTGGATTCCAGTATTCAAGCGCTATTGAGTTCATAAGGATCTTAGTTTGATTGATATGAATTCAAATGGCATAGAAACTTTTAAGAATTAAGAGGAGTATTTTATAATAATAATAATAATAATAATAATAATAATAATAATAATAATAATAATAATAATAATAATAATAATAATAATAATAATAATAATAATAATAATAATAATAAATTATTATTATCATTAGTATGTTATTGAATGACCTTGAATTTCGTTTTAATTTCTTGACGTTCCTATAGAAACATCAAAAAGTCACTAGTTATAGGACAGTTATAAACCAAATCGTTACAGTAAAAATTGTGTACTTTTAAAAATGATAAAATATATATTTCGTGATGTATTTTGATTTCAAGTAAATTTTTCATTATTAAAATCATATACACTTTAATTTAGAGAAGTTTCTTAGTTTATAAATAGATAGTGAACGTAACACCAAAAGTACAATTTCTAATAAAATATTAACAAAAAATGGGATCTTGATATATGTCGAAGAGTTACGGAATATTGATTGCTTCCATTTTTGTTGAGAAATTTTAATTTAATTTGGAATTTGAGTTTATATAGCGTTTTAAAACCTTAAAAGTATTTAAGGGAGTAATTTTAGGGAAAGTTTTGAAGAATATATGTGATAAATGAAAATCTATGCAAATTAGAGAAATTAAATAAATGATTTGTTTGAATTCAATAACTTATACACGAAAGTAAATTAATTGTATTATATTAGATTTTGACTAGGAAGTAGAAAAAGTTAGAAAAATAGAGTAAAATTTCAAAAAATCTTTTTATCCTAAAAATCAGTTAATCTATTAAAAAATCAATCTTTTGAACAAAGTTTGAAATATTGAACAGTAATTAAAACAATGATTTGTTTTTAATAAAAGTAAAACCTTACTTACTAAACTTTATAACTCTACCGCTAAATACATTTTCGATTTCCACTAATATTTCGTAACTAAATATTTTTATAACTTCAACTATCCAACTGAAATAATTTTCAAATTATATAAATTTTATTCAAATGCCAGAAACCTTCCAAGTAGTTAAATGCTATAGTTGCTCCATTTATCAAGTGCAAAAGGAGAAAAAGTCAAATAAGTGGAAGTGCAAAGTCTGCAATGCTCAACAATCCCTCAAATATGTGAGGTTTTGTTGATTTGAAGTTTTAGTTATTTTAAATATCTTTATTATACATTTGAATTCATTGTTAACTGCAAAGGCATTTATATATATTTGAAAATATTTAAACTACCAAAAAGAAATACTCATTTAAAAAGTTGATTTTTGGCCAAAAAAAAGTCATTTCATTCTTCCGCAGATCATGATATGCCCGTTGTTAGGTGAACACTTTCACGAGTGAATAAATTAAATGGAAAATTTGCATATTCATAGGTCTATGGATGTGGATCAGGTGCCGACTGTCGCAGGCATGTACAAAAACTGAACATGCTGGCTAGGGAAGAAGAGCAGAATGTGGCATGGAAAGATGAAGAATGAATAATATTTGTGAAATCTTTTTTTATTACTCATTTGCTTATGCATATGTAAAAATTTCTAAAAATAATTTTTACAACAGTCATGCTTTCGTTAAAACACTCAAGAAATTCGCCCTTTAAAACTCATTAAATGACTTTATCACATTGTTTATTAAATAAGTTATGTGCCTTTTGGAGTATTTTTGAGACCAAATTGCGTAGAATACACCTATTTCGACACGCTTGATCGCCTGGCTATTGTTAGGCTTTAACTACAAATAACTCGTGGAGAAAGGTTAATATTGAGTTTTAAAATTCTGTCTGATTATTTTTCATCCCAAAATGGGAGATCAAACTTACACCTTTGATGTTCATAGATTAGGTTTCGAAACTTTGCCAAAAGCGTCAATAAATTTGGCTTCATTACAGAAACCTTTGAAAAAGCTTTACATTGCTTACCAAAAAGCCTTATCTACAAACCTACCATTATCAAAAGTTAGACTTAACGCTAACAGACGGGGTTTGAGTATTGATAGCATTCTGAACACATCAGAGGAACAAAACACATTCATGAATGAAGCTCTAATCACCGACAACCAAGTTGTATTTAGAGGTGCTGTAGTGTTCACTATTCTTTCTCCAGAAAAAAAAAACTCTAAATTTAAAATAGCTTTCACAAATTTGGACGAAGAAATCAAAATGAAAAACATCAAAGAACACAATTCTTTGTTCGTTTCACTTGATGAAAAAGAAAAATTTTTGATCGAAAAAGATCACCCATCACTGTTCATCTGTGTTAACAAAACAAGAACCTCTAAAAACTTTGAAATGAGAGTATTTGTATGTTACAGCAGTGAACAAGCTCTAGATCTAATGAAGGCCTTGAAAGGTGACGCTGTACATGAGTATGCCAAAAAGCCATACAATCAAATAGAAACGGCAAGTAGAGAGAATTCATTGGCAGGCAAAAGCTCAACAGATAGCGTTTCGAACAACAACTCAGACATCTCAACACCAGCCCTTCAACAAAATCCTGAAAACCAAGGTTCAGATGATTTGGTTTTGAACACACAAAATGCCAACAAAGATTGTCAACAATCTCAAAATACGTACCAACCACAATCTCAAAATTTGTTTCAACAACCACAGCCTCAAAACATGTATCAACAACAAAAAAATGCTTATCAACAAGAACCACAAAATTCTTATCAACAACAACCACAAAATGCTTATCAACAACAACCAACGCAAAATTCTTATCAACAACAACATCAACCACCACAAAATGCTTTTCAACGACAAGCCCAAGACACGTACCAACCACCAATACACAACCAATATGAACACACAATTCCTAACTACCCTCCCAATGTTCTTCACCAGGGCGGAGAAGGATTCTACTCTCAACCTAACTATGGCTTTTCAGTCTTTCAAGACCCCCACTACCAGCAAACCAGCAATGAAATAAAGGACGTTGCTATTATTAGGTTTCCTAGGATAAATTTGAGCGATATGAACACAAATGATTTGGCGAAAGTTTCGCCTAAAGCACCAACTGAAAGTAATCTTTATAATGTTCAAAACAGAACTTCAGTCCATGAAAGTTATTCAATTCCTGTGAAAGAAGAAAAAGATAGTGAAAAAATGAAGTTGAGTAAATTGGAAACTCAAATGCCATATTCTTCAGCAAAAAAAGATGAGAAGGAGGAAGATGACAGTGAGATAGTTTCAAACATTAATAAACAGTCAATATACCCTTTTTCTCCTGTTGTTAAAGATTTTGTATTGAGTCGACAACCTCTTCAAAATACTGAATCTTCTACAAGACTGTACCCTCAACTTTCTGAAGTAAACTCACCGTTACTATCTCCAATCAACTCAAAAAAACCAACAACTCCTTCTCCTAGGAACAGCCAAATAGATAACCAAAAAATATTGGAAATTCCAGCACCACAAGCTGAAAAAGTTGTACAGAAAAAAGTTCCCCCAGCCGTACCAACAAAGAAACCAACCATGCTTCCTCTACCTGCCTTGTCTCAGAAGCCTCAGAGTCAAAGTTCAGATGAGGGTATTGTTAGTCCTAGTGGGATAATCAATGGCAAGGAATCTTTGCATTTGATAAAACCAAAAAAATTCAAAGGCATTTCTGTGTTGCCTTTTCCAGTGAACCTGCAAAAACCAGAAGCAACAAAAGAAGCTAAGGAAGACTTGACTCAAGGTGTTTAAGGTTTGAGACTTAGCAATACTGATAGGAATGTTGCAGTGACTATGGTTGAAAAAGACATTGGTAACACATTTTAATGAAGTTGATATACATTCAACTTTGTATTAATGTTCATAAAATTCAAGATTATGTAAATAAATAGCAATATTGTGAAAGTAAATAAATTAGTTTTTTTCTAGTTGTTTGAATTTTGTTTCTAATCGTTTTGAATATGAATCAATTTGGTAAGCTGCTTGTTCGAGGTTGTTCAAACTGGCATCCAGTTGGTCGACCATTTGAAAATATGCTTTTAACTCATTGCCTTTGTGTTTAAATTATACCATTATGAGCAAAAGAATGTTTTCAATTGAATAAAAAAGTGAATGGTTTCAATTCCATGAAAGTTTAAATTATAAAACTGATTGAAAAACTAACTTTTTCTGTTCAGTTCATCTATTGATAAATTGACTTTTGAAGAAATTTCTCTCATTTCAGCATAGTAATTTTGTGTTTGATTATTTAATTTTTCAAGCAATTTGTAATCTTCACTTTTTCCTACAATAAAATTGAAATAACTAAAAATAAATATTTTTTAAAAGTATAAAAAACTAACTTTTAATCTCTTCTTGGAAATAATCTGTTGACTTCAACAACATATCTTGACATAGTTTTTGTAGAGTGAAAATGTTATCTGGAAAACCAAATTACTATTTTATGTATTGTATTGTATGTAAAATAATGAATTCTATTTAAAATTAATAATTTAAAACTTATATATGTAAATTAATAAAATTAAGTTAATTAATTTATGTATTTTTTATTTTAGTTGTGAGTACACCAAAGAGTTTTTTTTTAAATCAAAATTATTGAAGTAAATTAACTCAAAATCACCTTTATTTGTTTGTTCAGCTGCGACAGACATCTTTGCAATTTAAATATAACAAACTTCATATAAACAAACTTCACTTTTAAATTTACAAAGCGTTAAAGTATAACATGTGAGTCGAGTTGTATCCAAAATTTACAGATAAAACAAAAAAATTAATAAGCACTAGAAGCAAAAAGAATGTATCACATTTGGAAATTAAAATTGGTTGTAACCTTTTGTATCTATTGTATAAACATAATAAAAGATCACAAAAAACAAAATAATCCCAACAACAATAACGACAGAAAAAAAATTAGCGTTATAATAAATATAAGGATCGTTGTGAAAAGGCTTTCTCATAGACCAAACAATCATCGAGTCAACAGGTTGATTTTTTTGGTCTGCAGTTGGTTCGTTGTTTTCATCAGATTTCTTTTCATTCAAGTTATCAACAGTTGAAGAGCTGGCTAGATGTGTTGAAGCTGAAAGAAGAATAATTAAAATAGAAAAAAAGTTTATTCTATTATTAAAACCTCAAAGTCAGAGGCTGAGAAGTTTAGGGTTGATCAAAAAGATGGATTTAATCCTCAAAACAAAAACCTTTTAAGTAGATCTAACAAAAAATTAGTACTTCTTCAATTCAAATAAGCTCACTTTTCAAAAGTAATAAAGATACAAAGAAGAAAAAATATTTCTTTCTAGTGTTGTATTCCATTATTGAAATCCAGTTTCCCTCTTGCTACGTCAATCATTTTTGGACCATGTGAGTCAAATCCGAGTATATTTAACTTCAAAACCAAACAAATAACATTTAAAAGCTATATAAAATCTCAAAAATTTTCCGAAGTACTTCGAAAGACTAACAACAAAAGATGTAACTTATAACAGTGTGTGTATCAGTGTATAACAATGTTGCGAAAAGTCAATATTTTTTACATCTGCTTACATTCACTGACATAACAGATTTATCAACCATTCATATTCAAGCTTTAAAAACGATAATTTATAAAATTTCTTATGATGTTTCTTTATATCAATCAGGTACAGACCGAAATAAATTTATTAGTGATAAAGGTAGTACACTTTCTAACCAATCACAGATGAAGGACTTTGGTACAATGCGAATTAGTGTGCGAAATATATAAAAACTTACAATCAATTCCTGCTCTATTAAAAAGGAAGCGTTTAGCATACAAGTAGATTAAGATGTATATATACATGGTAGTATAATTTAGTATTTATGCAAAATAGATTGAACATTGATTTTTGAGTTTTTCGAGCTGTTTGCAATAACTTACCGCGGTTTGATGCATTTCGCTGATTACTCTCTATAGAATTATTATACTTGTTTAGGGTTTATAAAATACTATTTATAGTTTCTTTAAAATAAAGTATTTTTGAAATACTTATTTTTTGAAGAATAAAAACTGAAATTATAAAATACAAGATACGTCGTCTCTTAAAGATTACTTAATGATATTTACAGAAACAACTTTTTTGAGAACGTAACTATAATACTAATTTTTTACTTTTATCATTTAACAGTTATTTTTTATTAGAAAACTTATCTTCAACCTCTTATAATTTTGACGTCAATATAATGGTACTAAATTATAATAAAACTCATCAGTTTTGGGTATACCAGTAACATAAGCTGGTATCATTATCAATTTTCACCTGAAAGAGAAACTGATAACTATCAAAATTATCTTTGACCTAGGATGTGGTTGAAACTGAAGAAAATGGATGAGGTTCACGAGAAAGGCAATGAAATGATAATAAAAACGAATGGGAAGGTCGCTGCATGAAAGTATATCTGCCTCGCCATCAATCATTTTCTCAGTTTGAATCATTTTTTTTTCAAATTATTGTTTTCATTATTATAGACATATTTATTATAAGCATTTTTATTTTTTTATTATTGTTAGATGTCTTTAAAGGATATTTTGATTAAACTTATTCAGCTTTTTTTTCTAACTTTTTATGCAACGTTGAACAAGCGATTTTAATTTTTCGGATGAAATCTTCAAGTGGTTGTTTTATATTGCTTTTTTGATTTATCGCTGAATGTATGAAAAAATATTTTCAATCAATTTCACTGCATTCATTAATAATTCTCCTACTTGAAAACTTTCGTGGTGTTTTTGAACTTAAATAAGGCTATATTTAGAGACGTTTACTGAAGGAAAAATGAATGTGTATTTATTAATTTATAGTTACTGATGTATTTGAACTAATGTATTTAAAACCTGCGCATTTTGGAGTTTTATAATCGAGTGGAACACTTAAGAAAAAGATATATGAAATTTTTTTGAAGCTGGATAAAATATAATATTGAAGAAATATATTTTAAATTCAGATTTTATTCGCAAAATTTGCGTTTGAAAATAATTAAAAAATTTTATTTTCAAACAGGGAGTCTGTCAAATTTCTTTAGAATGTAATTTACAATAAGATTAACTTTTATAACTAAATAACAAGGCAATCGCTGAAGAAACATAAAATCTAAGTTGTTTGCAAGAATTTTGATTTGGTTTTTATAATTTATCACAAAATAAATTTATAACATTTCCAACTAATCGTTCTAAGAAGAAAAAGTGTTGTAAAAACTGAAATTAGTTGCATAAAATTGCACTAAAACAATCCAAACAGTCAAAAAGGTTTAAAATGCTCGTATATTCTTGAACTTCTGAGTTGAAACTTTTCAAAATATTACTTCTCAACAACATATAAAAAATGCCAAATGATTATGATCAACAATATGATTCCGAACTAAGCGCTTTTATTCGTTCAGCTGTTTTAATTTGTTCTAACTCTATTTTTAAACTTTTCACTTCTCTTTCCAACTTCCATTTTTCTTCCGCACTTTCTAGAATTTTTTCTTGTAGTTTACGTTGATAATCAATAACTACTTTTTTTTCTTCGTTCCACATTTGCTTGTCTTCCTCGCTTTTAATGTGTAGTTGTGTCACTTTGTTGATTAGGGAGGCAAGTTTACTAGATGTTTCGTTGTCATAGTAGTTTTTTGCATTGATGCTGCTAGTCGATAAAAAATCATCAATACCTTCTGTTTTTTTGTAGTAGATGTCGTTACAGAAGTTTTTGTTTATTTTGAAGTCTTTTTGTTGTATTGAACTCGATTTATTGGCGTTGATCTGTTTTTGATTTTGTCTTTTTTCAACCATTTCTGAGAGCTTGTTAAGATTTTCTTGATTTTTTCGCTGGCTTTTTTCTAATTGTTTTCTCGTTTCAAACAGCTCTTTCGTTGTAGCGTCTTTTTCTTCATATGCTTCTTTTAAATTTGTTTCTAGCGTTTCTAAGTGTGAATTTAAAATCTCATTTTCTTTTTTTAATTCTAGAATTCTCAACATAAAATCTTCTTCGGTATTTTTTTTATGAGGTTTGCAGTTGTTTTTGTTTGTGAAAGTTTGATCGAAACAACTATCATTAGTATCTTCTCTTTTTCTAAGTTGATTTTTCAACCAAAATATTTCTGTATCTTTTTTTTTCAAAATTTTTTTATAATTGTTTAAATTCTCAGTACTTTCATTAAAACCTTTGGAATTATTAAAAGTGCAATTAATTTTATCTACCTCTACGTCATTTCCGCTGAGAGATTTAGAAATTTGAATGTCTGTATAGTCAGACAAGTTTTTATCTTCATTATTAATGTTAGAAGAGTTGGCATAAAGTTTATTAAAAGCACAGTCCAAAGAATCTTTTTGGAAGAGGTGAACAGATTGCCTATTCTTCAGATTTTGAGTAGATTTTCTGTAAGCTCTGCTGCTTTGGGGTCTTCTGTAAGGAATAATGAAGGCACTGTGGTCTTCAGGAATACATTGGTAAGAGGAGGAGGAGGAGGAAGTGGCGCTAGAAGAGCTGAGGTTTTGTGAGTTGTAGCCGTCGTCATAGCTAATGTTCTTTTGTGGTTGAGACTGTTGTGTTGAAACGGGTTTTAAAGGAGTTCCGTGGTTTTGGTGGTGGGTGGTTTGAATGTTTTGTAGAAGAGAGTTATGAGAAGAAACTATCTGCTGGAAATCATAACTAAGCCTCGTTTTATTGTTCTGTGAGGGCACGTTTTCATTGTTTTCTTTATACTTTTCTTTCAAAAGTGAAGCCGTTTGAGGCCTGCACGCCACAGGTTTAAGCACTTTGTTTGAATTGTTCTGAAAATAAAGTATATTTTTAGACTAAATGTTGTTTTTGAGATTAATTAAAGTACTTTATTGGCAAAACAATGTTCTGTGAAAACTAAATGGAATTTTTTCTGATTATTTTATCAGTAACATGAAGGCAATGGCTGCTTGCGAATGTTTAAAATTACACAATTTTACTCATGTTACGTAAAAATACTACGCAAAAATAACATGAAAATAACCGTGATTAAAAATAATTTGAAAGTTAATTCAGTTTCAAGGGTAGGTTCTGCTACGTATCAAATTACATATTAGTGCTGCAGTAATTGGTGATGCTATCTGTGAAAGATTACTCCATATAACTAAAACCATTTTTGAAATCTTGCAATCACCTCAAATAAGTTTCTATTGAAAAATTTCGAAATTTTTATAATCAAACATAAAACATGAAAAAAATGTACTAGAAATATTTGTTCTGGCAACAGATCAAAAAATATCTTGGCAATCAATTTTAAATTTTCAATGATTTATGGCCTATTAAAGTAAAGATATTTGAACTACAAATTTTACTTTTATTACTGCATTTTTCTAAATAAAAATTTATTTCAAAATAATCTCCGACTAAAATATAATAAAAATTAATTCAAATAGTTGTACTAATAATTAAAACTTATATAAAAGCAGCTGAATATTATCTAGTTAGGTCTGACTAATAGTTTAAGTCTCTACATCCCTTCCATAACATACACACAATACAATTAATTCCCCAAAGATGGTACCATCTATATATTGCGAAAGTTTATAACTAGGTCAAAAGTTTAGTGGCTGAGTGATAAGACATCTGAAGTGGCGATGATAACAAGAAGCACATGCCAGTAATTATGAAAATCACCGGTCTTACTAGCCTTTTTTCTCTTAACTCAGTATCTTCTAAGCTTACAATGTTCTATTTTTGGTCTGAGTATAGACAGTGTAAAGAATTTTTGTATAGTGGTGATTTGAGAATTTAAAGTTGAATGAATGTAAAGTTAGTCTAATGTATATAATTAATTCATGAAAAATTTTCATTTGTCAAATATTTTACTGAATAGAAATATCAGATAGTTGAATGATAATTAAGTCATTTATGGATTAAAAGATTAAACTTAATCTTTTTTAATTATTAGCAATTAATTCATATAATATATTATGATATATGTCTTGGAGAATAACAATATTGATCTCATAATGTTATACAAAAGCCCTTAGCACGTAATCTTGGCATTTCTGTGGGAAAGCTCACGCGAATATAACAAACTGTCTATTTAGAGGGGTAGATGCATAAACTATAATTAAAAGTAAAATAAGAATAATAGTGAATAAATAGAATAAATATTATTGTAAGTTTACACGGTAAAAATAATTGAGAAAATAAAATTTAAAGTTTCAATTATGGAAGAAACGATAGAAAATTGATGATGTTCGCAGTTCATTCAGAGCTTATGCCTTAAAAATGCTAAGATTAACCATATTAATAAAGAATTTTTTTTACAGCAAAACGATGCTTTTCTTTTTTTTTTAAATGAATTTCAATAAATTTTTTATAGGCTTAAAAAAAATCTCTACAAAACAATTTATTAGTTTGAAACAAAACTTTTAACTAGAGAACATCCCACAAAACCACCACAAACTATTATAACTAGCATAAAAATGGCTGAGACATCGAGACATTAATAATAAAAGAGGCCTTTGTCATAGTTTCCAAAGTGTATGGCCTTTCAATAAAATATGGACGTTTTGCTACTTTTCGTGATCTGTTTGATAATTACGTTATATTTCCCCAATAAAATGCCAAATACATGGTTAATTAGGCGTTTTATGACGAGAAAGGTTAGCCCTTTTGGATGCTATAAGATCATTGAAAAATATAAGAAGATTTTCTAATTTAATGCTAATGCTTTTTGAAATTTTCCTTCAAGTCTAAAACGGTAGGATAAACTTCATACTTATGAGTTCATCAAATAAATTTGAAACAAATCAGTGTTATTTATTTATATTACGAAATATTCTTTTAAAACTCATAAAAAAGCACATTAAATACGATAGGTAAGCTATATAATAAATCAAACGAAATTTAAAAAACTGAACATTATAATAATAATAATTAAAAAAGCTATATTTCATGGCTCTGTATACAATGACACACTCAATTGAATGGCAGGTGTTTGAGATTAAATTTTCACAAGCTAGCCAGTGGGAAACCTCTCATTAGATATTTGTATCATACAAACTTTTTTGCAATCTATCAATTAAATAATCAAGTTTCAGTATGGCAAAGACTGTATATTGGACAACTTGGCAGGTTTTATCTCGAAACTATAATTAAATGGAAAAGTTAGTAAGTCAGGCTCAATTAAAAATCGGATTTCTTATTGAGTAATCTTTTGAGTTCTCACTTTGAAAACGTGTTTTTGAGATAATTTTGCGATATTTAGAATCACAAAATGGTTTTAATTTGTTACTGGTATCAATTATACAGTTATTATGAGTGAAGTAATATATCATTAAAAAATTATAAATTATTGATAGTTGAAATAATAACAAAGTAGATAATTGCGGTGAAATAGCTTAAAATACTTCCAAAGATTGTTGTTACTATTATAGCTTTAAACAAATAAAATATCTAACCAGAGATAATCTACCGCTGATGGGAAAGAGCTTAGGGGGAGAAGAGCGCGAATTTTGATCTTGTTTCAAAAATTCCTCCACGTTATTTGTGAACCCTCTCATTTGAGTAGTGAGATTAAGCGTTTTGAAAGTTGTTTGAATGCTGTTTTGGTTGTTATCCCTTTGTGTATTTGCTGTAGAAGTTATAATGTATTGCTTGTTTATGTCTTCTAATCTTTTGTTGAAATTTTTAGAATCGTTTTCTGAATTTTTCTCGCTCCAAATATCGCTGTCTTGAGAATTGAGAATAAAATAATTTTTGCAGGTTTTTTTATACTTTTCTCTGTTATTTATATCAATATCACTTTTATTTAAGCTACTTTTGAAAAAATTATCTTGTGAACTCTCTTTACTCGCAATCTCATTCTTTATAATCTTTTCGACGTTATACAAAGCGTTTTGGTTAGAGCTATTGTTAAATGCATTGTTAGCCGTACTATGCCTGGGAGATAAGTTTAACTCTACAATACTAGAAGAAATATCCCTCTTGTTGAAAGCGTTTACCTTTTCTGGTTTGGTTAGAGAGATGAACCGAATGTGGTGAGATTCTTCTTTCTTGTTAGCCATTTTGTTGCTGAGAAAAGGGTTGTTGAAAGCGAGTTTTTTAGTAGCAATGTTGAAAATGTTTTTTGATGTAGATTTTTTGGTCTCTTGTTTCACTCCTTTCTGAGTCATTTTGTTGTTGTGGTATCTTATTGGTTGGGATTTTGATTCTCTTTATGTAACTAGGTTCTTGGTAATGTCTTGAACTTTCAAAAAATTTCTGTTGAATTTAAGTTATCTAAACAGTGGTTTGTAAAAAAATGAAGTTTAGGTAATTTTTTAATTAACTCTGATAGAAAAGAAACAAATTTCTTGAACTTGTGAATGATGCACTGTTTCACAAATAACATGAGAGTCATTTTTGTGAAGTTATGGAAACAATAACAATGAAAAAACAATAAAAAAGCACGATAAAAAATTTAAAATAATAATAAATAACGAGTCAACAATAAAAAAAAATAACAGTAAAAATAAATAATATTTATATCTTTTCTTTCAGAGCATGAAGTCAATGCTTTCACAAGCTAAAGTCATATTGATTTATGAAAGAATGTGAAAAAAGCTTTAATATTGATCATGTCTATGACTAAGGGAAATTTTCTCAACGATATATAATAAAAAGAGAATAGTTTTCTTGTTGTTATCGTTAATTTTTATCCCTGTTATTCAAAATTTTTTTTAATACCTTGTTTATAGGATACATGCTAAGAAAACAATTTTAAAGTGCCCTTAACTCATAAGATTAAGACATAAAATAATGAAAATATATTTTTAAAAAATTTAGAACTTCATTAAATTACTACATCAGCGCAACGGGCTTCATCAAATAAAAAAAAGTTGAGAGGATTTGCGTATTGAAACCATCTATAGCTTGTGCCGATGTTACATCATTATGGCTTTAAACTCTCTGAATTTATTTCAACTTAGCTATTTTTGGGCAGATTATTTAAACAAAAGTTGAAAAATCTTTTTATAAATGTAAATTACACTAAAAATTATTTAAAACTAATTTAAAACCCGAAAATACTAGAGAATAAAAGCTTATGACATAAATTCCAATTAATTCTTTGAAATAAAAAGAAAAACAATCATAAATAAAAAAAAATTAGAGCAAAATAAAAACTAATTAAAATATAATAATTAAAAATAAAATAATTAGAAATAAAATTACTGAAATAAAACAGTGGCAAGGCATGACTTGAGTATCAACAGTGTGTGAACAACTCAATAGAAAATTAATATAATTTATTGTCTTATAATTAACACTGATTTTATAACAGTTATAATAGAAGCTAATAAGCTCAGTATTACCAGCAATAACAATAATTACATCGATTAAAATACTCGGAAAAAATTATCAATCAATTTCCCATAATGAAAAAAACAAAAAATAATAATAAAAACAATAAAAAACAGAATTTTGTTTTAGTTCAATCTTCGTTTCATACCGCCCCTTCCATTAATTCACAGCATTACGCCCATTATCACTAAATTAACACTAATATTATTACTTATATTGTTTTTTTGTTTGTATTATCATTATTTTTATTTCTTATGTTATTACTTAACTGATTTAATTATTCTTATTTTTTATAATTTTTATTATTTTTCTTATTTATAATATTTTAAAAATTTTCATTGTTATTATTATTATTATTTCTATTTTATAAATTTTATTATCATTCATATTTTCATAAATTATTTTTCTTATTTTTTTTAGCTTTTTGATGATGTTTATAATACGCTTCAAGTGCATACAATGTCTCATAATCGAACTGTACTCATTCAAGATAATAGTGTTCTTCGTAAAATCCAATATATTTTATACCCTAATAAGTTTACATATTTATTTATGTTTTCCTAACTACCGCCAACACTCAAAAGTGATTTGTTGAACTCATTGAAAAAAAAAACTGAGTATACAAAATTAGAGACATAATGACGAATAAAATTTTAAAAAATCAATATAATGTAATTATACTAACAAATAACGAGATAATGTGCTAAATATTGTTATAATAAGATATGATATCAACAACGAGAATACACGAACCTCAAGATAAAGCAAGCTTTCCAAGAACATTTCCACAATAGAGTCAGTTTTAAATACTCCTTACTAGTCCCTCCCACCACCCATCAATCAAACAAAATCATAATAAAAAGAGCAACTAATTGTTTTACAGCTTGTTATTTTATTCGTCTGGAAATTTCTAAACAATAGCTTGTCTTTACGTTGATTCTAAAGCGTGTGATAGGAGGAGATATATACAATAGGAAACTTGGAAATTTTTATTATAGGCTTGCCCTAGTGATATCATGAGTCTAGTAATATTAATCAGAAAAATAAGTTTGAAACCAATAAAAAGTTTGTTTAAAAAAAGAATATTTGTTTTAAAATACAATGAGGTTTGAGAAGTGCTTGATCAAATGTTTTGAAAAATCTCAAAGTTGAAAAAAAAACAAAAACAAAACAATGCAAAAAAAAATCAAAGGGTTAATGAGTAAAAAAATATCACAATTTTTGAGAAAAGATTCTATTAACTCACGGAGAGTCACATAAACAACACACAAAACCACACAAGACACCACATAAACATCACATAAGACACCACATAAACACCAAACAAATCATCACATAAAAAACACATAAACACCATACTAACATCACACAAAACACCACATGTTTGACAACGTTAAGACCAGTGTTGTCTTTACATCACTGTGAATAGAACAAAGAAGATCTAATAGTTGCAGATATTTAAGTTTATGATTAATATTTATGATGATATTGACTATAATAACCGGTATATATATATATATGCTTTGCCGATAAGAAAAACAAAAATATATAACAGTAAAAGAGAGTTTAATCGCTAAAATTATTTAAAAAAATATTTTTATAAAATAAATAATAATTTTTGTTATATCTATAAGAATTTCAATATAATTTAAACAAATAAATCAAAACCCTATATAATAACACTGATACTGTTAATAAGTTAATAAACAACAATTACAACGACATGCATCTAAGTAACAGTCACTGCAAACGTTCCCCAGAAACAGAGATAATATTAAACACACTATTTGTACCTTGAGTTGTCATTGAACGAAAATATAAGACATTCTTAATGCTTATAATGGTTATCATTAGTTGTTATTCTTATTTATTATTAGTATTATTATTTATTATTTTTTTAGTATTATTATCAGTTATTCTTATTATTATTATTTTTAATTTTATTTATGTAAACATTAAACTGTCATTTTTATCAGTTATTACAAAAAGATAAACAAGATGATACAGTCTTAATTAATTTTATCAAAAATAAAACAATATTTTTAGACTTTCCATCTCATCCTATCATAGAGATAAATCTTTTTCTTCAAAACTTCCATGCATATTATATCACTTTATCATTGAGATTAAATATTTCCTTTGCAGCTTTCTATTTAGGCTATTAATCTCGATGTTTTGATCATTCTCAAGGCAAAACCCGCATGAAGTTATGACTGTTGATGATGGTTATGTGGTGTGAATGCCTTATGAAGGGAATGTAAAATCTCATGGTGTTTCGGTGAAAGCTTTGGATATTATCTCTTGGTAAGAAAGTTATTGAGTTAATGTAGAGAAATTTTTGTGAGAAATTTTTTGTGTTTTGTATTACAAAAATAAAGTTTTTGCACGAAAAAAAATATAAATGATAATTATTGAATATAAAACTGTAAAATAAAATAATAAATGATATATCAGAATAAATTTAACTGAAAATAAATACTAGCATATAAAATCAAAAAAGTCTATATCACCATAATATCCTTACAGATTCTCACAACATTATAAACAATTTATCAAGCCCTTCACCCACAGTGAAATACAAGAACTTTTGCTGTATGATCAAACACTATTTATTTATTTACATCAATATGATCATTTTTATAGACATTTTTCTGTGTTATGTATGAGAAGACTTTTGTTATAAGGTATTAAATGTTATAAGGTATTATATGTTATAAGGTATATGTAACAGGCTAATATGTTATATGTTATAAATGTTTTCTGTTATATAATGTTATATGTTATTAATTTATTCTGTTATATGATGTTATAAGTTATATTATATTACAAGATCATGTTATGTTATTAAATGTATTCTGTTATATGACATTATGTGTTTTGTTATATTAAATGTTATATGATAAATGGAGCGTTGAATATTTTATCGTGGGAGTTTTACTTTTTCAGATTCTCTGTGATAAAAATTTTAATTGATTTGAAAGATCTAGAAAAAATTATTTTTTTTTAATTATTTTTTTAACAAAACAAAGGGTTCATTAAAAATGATTTTTTCAATCTGGATTAAAATAAAAATATTTATTGAAGATTAAATCTTTCAAAGACATCGTATGCATTTTTCATCAGTATTTTGTAGCGAAAAACATCAATTAAGAGGAATTTTCCAAGACATGTAAAAAATTGCATTTAATTGATGTTTTCCGTTACAAAATATTGAACAATGAATGTTTTTATTGGATGACACGAAGCTTTTCGTTAACGAAAAGCTTAATGTTTTTAAACAAATGTTGGATTTTTTTTTCAATTCTAAATAGTTAAGTGAGTTTTAGACAGAGTGGTGATGTTAATTTTAAATGAATTTCGAGCGCTTAATTTGGATTTAATATTCATTTACAATTTTAATTATGTGATATTTAAATCAGCTCTAAAAATTTATATATTGGAAAAACATTTTTGCTTTAAGATATATAATTTATAACCAAAAATTTAATAAAATCAACAAAAAATTCTTGGTTTTTTGATTCCTTATTTTTCTTATTGTTATTTCACACATTATAACTTATCATGAGCCTTTATGGGAAAAAACAATACATAAAAAGCGCCAAAAAACTTAATTTTCTGTACTATCATTATTATTACCAATATTTTTATTAAGCTTTCTTATCAATTTTTGATCTCATTATTATTATTTTTATTATTATTTTTTCTGTGATGAATTATTATATAAAAGTAATACATAACAACAATGGTTCATTCAATGATGCGACATGCAGGGAGATCCTGATAATGATCCTGGTTGAGATTTAAAAATTGCAATTATCACCAACAACTTCGAGGAATACTTTTGCTTTATTATTTCAATTATTCCTAATTTTTTTTATTGTAGATTATAATTATTTTTCAGACTTTTTTTATATGTCTATTTAATTACTTTTCAAACTTGTTTGCCACCATTTTAATTATTTTACAAACTTTTTCTTCTTTACCAAGCAGGCTTAGCTTAGGCATTGTATTGTATTTTAGAAAAAATTATTTTTTTTATACATATTAAACAAATAAAAGATTATTTTTTTTTTCTCTAATTGAATTTTTATTTATTTACAGATAAATTCAATAAATTTATTTTCATATATTATAATTCACATGAACTCGACTTTTAAATGCAGAAAAGTAAACTTAAGCAATATATAATTAAAAACAAAACCACAGTGTAGACGGGTTATCACTCTACCCAACCAAAAACTCATTTAAATTTAAATTATTTTTATTATTATTTTCTTTAGATATTTTTCAACCAATTAAGTGATTATTCAATTTTCCCTTGAGATTTCATAATTTTCTGAAGAATAAACTTTAGACGGCCTATATTTACTTAGCATAATCTTGTTGTGTTTATGCCTTTTAATGGCCTTTTATCGATAGTTTATTGATTTGTTTTAAATTAAATTCATTTTTAGCTATTAAATTTTTGAAAAATTTTTTATATTCAGTTAATTTAAAAAATTTAAATCTTCAAAAACTCTCTTTTAATGGTCGAATTCACACAAAATCAAATCAAAAAAGTAGTTCATCCCACAAACTTCCTACCATAATGTTTCATTAATAACCAAAACCATGAAATGTGTGGCAAGAAAGAGCAGTAGTTCAAATAAATTACACAATAAATCATATATTTATTTATATCCCTCTATTTATGCTTCAAAATACAGGTGTTTGTTCCTCTATATACGCCTCACCAGACGCCATTTTTGTTCTTTGTCCTTCACTCTTTGTTTTACATTAAATCTTTTAAAGTGCTTCATGAAATCCATAGTTTGTGTTTGTTTTAACTTAAGTTTATCATTGATCTTGGTCAAATCAGTGTGTTTCAGTGAGAATTTAAGATTAAGTGATAGATGAATATGAAAAAAACGAACTAATTAAAGCGATTTTATCTTTTTTATAGCGTTTTTAAACTGAATTTAATTAAAATACTGGTTTTAAAATTGAAAATAATTTAGTACTAATAAGGAATTTTTCACAAATAGTTATTGAGACAAAAGCTTACCAGGAAGGGTATATAAATGGATAAAATAATGAAATAAATCCAGATATATATATTTTTTTTGAATTTTTCTTTTTCAAATTCAATCATTTAAATTTTCCTAGTTATTAACTAATTATTATTGTTATATCACCTTTGTTTCTCAGTACCTTCGCACATTGTTTAAAAACTTTGATAATAACAAAAATAATAATAATAATAACAATAATAAAAATCTCTCTATACAATTTGAAGTGTTTATATGATAATTGTTCTACTGAAATGTTTGTATATTATTAAAATTGTTTAAACAGCCATGAAGCTGTTTGTATAATGATACGTTTGTTTGTATAAACCATGCAATATAAAGGTATGTTTGTTTTGTATCCTCGGAAGTGTACGTGAAAGTGAATTCTATGCATGTGAAGTAGCTGGTATATTCTGTAATTGCTTAAAATATACAATTAAAATCAATTATATGTTTATACGTATGTGAAATAAAATAAAAAATATGAAATCCCTTTAAAAAGTTATGAAACAAATAGCTTGAAACAAGCTAGTGATAATACACAAGTAAGGTATAAAAACACGAGCGTAAAAAAAAACAAACTAAATTAAGGTTAAAAAAACAAAAAAAAAACAAAAAAATACTTACCGTAAAAAACCTTCAATAAAAATGCCTTGCATAGAAACACGCAACATATAAAAAATAATTGTAGAGCCACATGTGAAGCTACGATAAAAATAAAATAGTTGCTTTAGCGAATAAAATAATGAAAAAACTCAAAAAAAACACAAGAATAATATTATACAATAATTTGTAAATTTAGCTTAAAATCAAAAACACAGAACAGTTGAAAATGCAAAAAAATACATATTAAAATGAAACAAAAAAAAAGAGATAAAAAAAATAAATATAGCCACTTATTGTAAACTAAAACAAAAAATACAAAAGAACTGATTGTATACTGGGACGCACAAAGACACACAGCGAGTCTGCAGACTTGCTGTGCAATATCTCTCAAGACAACTCAACTAATATTACCCTCGTTTCAAATGACCTCAAGCTTCATCAAGTTGCATCAATTGTTTAATTGTTTTTGTGAGGCTATAAGTTTTGTGAGGCTATTTGGTGTTTAGAGAATTGATCGCTTAATTTTGATTTGATAATGTCTGATGTTCATTTAAGTTTGAAATGCTCATGGAAAAAGTGCGTTTTTTAGCACTAAAATCAGAAAATTTTTGATATAAAATCATAAAACTAACGCATTATAGACGAAACTCAATTGTTTTAGTTCGATGCAGTTATAGAACTAGAATGCATTTAAATTAAAAACTGATACTATCATCTTAAAGCGAACACATATGATGATAATAATTAACTGAAAAAGTTTTTGAAATTTGAATTTGCGAAAAATTAAACATGGACAAAACATCGAAAGAGGAAACGCCTAAAAAAGCAGGGAAGGACATGGAGAACCTGAAGAAAGAAGTTGAAATGGTAAGCTTATGTTAAAAAACATTTTTAGTTTTTAAAGGTTTTTTTTATTATAATTTATAGTTACTGAATTCAAATGAATTTGAAAACAAATTTGAAGGGGGTGTATATATTAATAATAAAGTCAACTTCAAAACAATTCTCAAAAAGCTTATCTGTTTTAATTTAGGTTGTATTATTTAATTCAATATGCACGAAACATATTAACTATTGAACTGAAGGACGAACACAAAATACCACTACAAGAGTTGGTCAAAAGACTGGGCACCAATTACGAAACGGTGAGTGGCGAATTGATAAAACACCCAAATTCAAGCTTAACCATTTAAAATTTTGAAATTTGAACTTGAAAAACTCTACAACACAAATCTCTACCACAAACTTAAACGAAACCAAAGTTTAAAACCCCAAATCTCTACTATAAACTTACATAAACACTAAGTTTGAAAACTAAAACCGTCCACCAGGGCTTAACGTCGAAGAAAGCAAGAGAAGTCTTAGAGAGGGACGGACCCAACCAATTAAGCCCACCCAAAACCACACCGGAATGGGTGAAGTTTTGCAAACAGTTATTTGGCGGGTTCTCTATCCTTCTATGGCTTGGAGCCATCCTTTGCTTCTTCGCCTACTCCATACAAGCCTCCACCTCGGAAGAGCCTGCTGGAGACAACGTACGCTATTTTAAGATTTTTTAAATGTTTTGATTATTTATTTTGCTATTAATTGTGAGAAACTTATTATCAAATTTTAAAAATTCAAAACTGAGCGCTACTTGTATTGAGTATTAGTAATTCAAAATTTCAACAAAAAATTGTAACATGAAATTCTCTCAAAGTAACATGAACTTGATAGAAAAAATTTATGCTACAATTTTTTAATAACATAAACTTGTTATCTCCTAGTTGTACTTGGGTATAGTACTGACGATTGTGGTGGTGGTGACAGGGTTGTTCTCCTACTACCAAGAGGCTAAAAGCTCAAAAATCATGGAATCTTTCAAAAACCTTGTCCCTCAAGTCTGCATTTTATAGCATTTTCTGTATAAATTATACTCTAGAATACAGAGCCACACAAATTTCAGGATAACTTTTAGTTTCAGTTTTATATTTTGATTTGAAACGCAAATAGTTTAAACTGCATTGAATTTAGGAATCTTTTCCCATAGTTTGCGATAGTTATAAGAAACGGAGAGAAGTTAAATGTGCATGCGGAGGAACTAGTGTTGGGAGACCTGATCGAGATCAAGTTTGGAGACAGGATGCCTGCGGATATCAGGGTGATTTCGGCTACAGGATTCAAGGTTTAATATGAATATATATTCATTAACCAATAAAAGATTATTAATTAAACATATGATGTCTAAGTTAATTTTTTCAATAAATTATAATCCAATCCAATAGTTTTTCATCTCCATATTTCTATTTGTTCATTTTTCAAGGTAAAAAAACAAACTAAACTCCGTAATCTAATAGAAAAGTACTCTAAGACCCTTTAAATTCATTGACACCCTCAAGACACCACACTAACCACTCTAGGTGGACAACTCTTCATTGACAGGAGAATCTGAACCCCAGATCAGAACAGCAGAATGGACCCACGATAACCCTCTAGAGACGAGGAATCTTGCTTTCTTCTCTACCAACGTGGTTGAAGGTGGGGTGGCTATTTATCGTTTTATAATTTTGATACATTTAAATTTTTTCAAAACAACTTGAAAGCTTTTTAACTTTACTTAAAAAAAATTTTTTTTGATACATTTAATTTGAAAGAGTATAATTTAAAATATATTTTAGGTACGGCAAAAGGAGTGGTTATAAACATAGGGGACAATACCGTTATGGGCCGCATAGCAAATTTGGCTTCAGGTTTGGAAACTGGAGAAACTCCAATAGCGAGAGAAATAGCTCATTTCATTCATCTCATCACTAGTGTGGCCGTGGTTTTAGGAGTTTTGTTGTTTGTCATTGCTTCTTTTCTTGGATATGATTGGCTGGATGCCGTAATTTTCTTAATCGGAATCATAGTTGCCAATGTTCCAGAAGGTCTTTTAGCTACTGTCACGGTAGGTTCATGAAACCTTTTTAAATTTAATAAAATCTAAAAGTGAACAAAACATTTAAAAGGTTTGTTTGACTTTAACTGCAAAGAGAATGGCCAGCAAAAACTGCTTGGTGAAGAACTTAGAAGCAGTGGAAACTCTCGGTTCGACATCGACAATCTGCTCTGACAAAACAGGCACCCTCACTCAAAATAGAATGACTGTGGCTCATTTGTGGTTTGATGGAGGGATCGTTGAAGCCGACACTTCAGAAGACCAAACCAGTTGGTATCATTCTATGAAAAACAGAAGTTTTCTACCGAATTGTATTTTTGAAGATTGCAAAAAATTATTTGAAAAATTCAAAAGTTATCAACATTTTGATTCCCATATTCAATATTTATGTAAACCTATAAATGACACTACAGATACCGCATATGATAGAGAGTCTAAGGCGTGGAAGGCTCTTTTGCGTAATGCCATGTTGTGCAACAGGGCAGAGTTCAAACAAGGACAAGATAACATTGCTGTCATCAAACGGTTTGTGAGTTGTATTCAAAATGAAAAAATATCTAGCATTTTAATGACAATTATTGGATGATTGCTCTGACGAATGCCTTTAAAAACTTGATCGTTTGTTAGTTTAGAGACATCCTAGGTATTTTTTTAAAAATTATTAAGCGTTGATTATTCTAATAAAATTTTTTGCTTTTTAGCAAAAATATTTAGTTGTGATTTTCATTTATTTTAATTTAATTAAATATTCAGAGAATGTAACGGAGATGCCTCAGAATCAGCCTTGCTCAAGTTCGCTGAGATTGCTGTAGGAAATGTCTACAACCACAGAAAAAAGAACAAAAAAGTTTGCGAAATCCCCTTCAACTCTACCAACAAGTACCAGGTTATTTTTAAACAATTTTTCAATCATGAACAGTTGCTTATACCTTAAGCATATACACTAGTTTTAACGAAGTGCATAAAGCTCATGAATTGAAACTATCAAATACGATTATTGGGTTCAATGAGAAATATCAACCTAATTTCCAACTATATTGGCAAGGTTTCGATCCACGAAGTGACAGACGATGAAGACGGTGTGAGGAAGAACTGCTTAGTGATGAAAGGAGCCCCTGAAAGAATACAAGACAGGTAGAATAATGCTCTTATATCAAATAAAGTGCGACTTCATTAGTTAATAAAAGATAAATAGCGAAACTTTTTTGTTTTGTTTTAAATTCTGTATTATTAAAATCAACAATAAAACAATAAAAACCTTCAGATGTTCAAAGATTTTGATCAAAGGAAAAGAAGAGCCAATGGATGAAAACAATAAACTATCGTTCAACCAAGCTTACTTTGAATTGGGTGGTTTGGGTGAGAGAGTGCTGGGGTTTTGTGATTACATCTTGCCTGTCGATCAGTATCCAATTGTACGTTGCATTTTAATGATACTTTGTAATACTCTATTATGAAACTATCGATACAATTGAAGACATTTTTAAAAACGCCAATTGGTTTTTCGAAGATAATTACTCTGTAAACTAGTTAAACAACATTTAAACCCAGGGATATCAATTCAACGGAGACGAACCTAACTTTCCTTTAGAAAACTTGAGATTTTTGGGTCTTATTTCCATGATAGATCCTCCTAGGGCTGCAGTTCCCGATGCTGTCTCTAAATGCAGAAGTGCTGGAATCAAAGTAAAATGTTATATAAAATTAGTAAATTTTCAGTTTTTTAAGTTAAAAAATCTTATTCTAATATTTATTCAATGCTAGAAGGATTTATATAGAATGATTTCGAATTGGTTAGTTAATTAGTTAAAGGCATACGACTAATTTATTTTTAGACATTATCCCACGTATCATGCTCGATTGAAGGTGATAATGGTAACCGGAGATCACCCAATCACAGCAAAAGCCATAGCCAAAGGGGTGGGCATAATATCAGAAGAAACAGAGACTGTTGAAGATATATCGGCCAGACTCAATATCCCTAATGAAGAGGTCAACCCAAGGTGTGAAAAACCATCATAACTTAATGATAAAAATAATAACTATTTTTAAACAAAAACTTTATTATTAAAAGGAATTTTAATTTTTATGTCTTTATACAGTTTAAAACATTAGTTTTTGAAAATCATTTTAAATACCATGTAATTATTACTATATTGAGACCCACTCTTCAGAGACGCAAAGGCCTGCGTGATACACGGCACAGACCTGAGAGACATGTCTTCAGAACAACTCGACGACGTACTAGCTAACCACACTGAGATCGTGTTTGCAAGGACATCTCCCCAGCAAAAGCTCATCATCGTGGAGGGATGCCAGAGGCAGAAAGCCATTGTGGCTGTCACAGGCGATGGTGTCAACGACTCACCCGCTCTCAAAAAGGCCGATATCGGTGGGTTTGTTGTTGTTTAAATAGTTTTAAAGGTACTTTAGTAAGATGGAACTTTTCTTGTTTTTCTATTAAGTATTATAAGGGTTAATGTAGTGTAATTTAACAGTACATAATACTAGTCAAAAGCTCAACCTATACTGTTTTACGTTTTTAAATCTTAACTTAGGAAAATAATGTTTGGAGTCTTTATTGCTTCTGCAAAATTTTTAAATCAATGTTACTTGCATTATTACCTCATTGTTCTCAGGTGTAGCCATGGGCATCGCAGGTTCTGACGTGAGCAAGCAAGCAGCTGACATGATTTTGCTCGATGACAACTTTGCTTCAATCGTTACCGGTGTAGAAGAAGGTTATATATATGATTTTTGAAAATGTTGGAATATATCTTAAACAATTGAAGACAAATTTTGAAGTTTAAAACTAAACATAGAGTTACTTTTCAACAGGCAGGTTAATTTTCGACAATCTAAAGAAGTCCATCGCCTACACCTTAACAAGCAACATCCCCGAAATCACTCCGTTCCTATTGTTTATTTTGGCCGACATTCCTCTTCCCTTGGGAACCATTACAATTTTGTGCATTGACCTCGGAACCGATATGATTCCAGCCATATCATTGGCCTATGAGTCTGCCGAGAGCGATATAATGAAGAGAATGCCTCGAGACCCCCTCCATGACAAGCTGGTTAATAACAGGTTTGTGTTATGGTGCATTCGTTTTATCTATACATTCAATGCCTCTAACCAGTAAAAAAACTGTCACAATACTGTGTTTTAACACCGTGTTATAAGCTAATATAATGTTTAGCTTAAATAGAATTTTATTCTATAAATTTTTATATAGCTGATGAAAAATTTTTTTTGAAATCTTGAAACTGTAATTATACACCAAGACTGATAGGAATGGCATATGGACAAATCGGTCCCATTCAAGCTTGTGGCGGCTTTTTCGCCTACTTCGTTATCATGCTTGAGAATGGATTCTTCCCGGACAAACTATATGGGTTGAGGAAATACTGGGACTCTAAATCAATCACAGACTTAGAAGATTCATATGGGCAGGAATGGGTTTGTTACTAAACACTGTACATATTCAACCATGAATTGAAATTTATCAAAAACTCTTTAGTTATCATAAAAACTCAACATTTGATCCAACTTAGATAGTTGAATATTTTAGCTATAATAAACGTTGAAACGTTCAAAGAACTACGGCCAGAGGAAAGCTCTTGAATACACGTGTCACACGGCGTTTTTCGTTTCTATCGTTATTGTTCAATGGACAGACCTTCTCATATGCAAGACTAGAAGGAACTCTATAATCCACCAAGGCATGCTGTGAGCAATAAAGGCTTCTATTATACACATAGGTTCATTTAACAACGATAAACTTGTAGTAAATATCAACAGCTTTATTTAGGAACAAAGCTTTTTGCAAGCTGAGATTTCGTACTAAGTTTCGTTAAGCCTTGTGTTTGTGTTTTAATTATTTCTTATATATATCATAAATACTTTTGGATATAGAATAGAAGTTCTTTCCCCCCATTAAGTGTTTATGCTAGATTAAATTTCCTTTTCGTTTAAATGTCCAAAGTGTATTTGAAACATAATTGGAATATTTGAAGTAGCTTGAAGTATATATTGACATTGTAAACTAACCATAATTGGTATGAAATTTATTTGAATAACTAATATTGGTGAAAATCTTATCGAAACATTAACTAATGATTCACTTACTATACAATCAATAGAAATTACCACTTGACGTTTGGGCTGTTTTTTGAAACGACCTTAGCAGCTTTCCTCACTTACATGCCTGGTCTCGACAAGGGCTTACGCATGTACCCACTCAAGTATGAGTTTATTGGTATTATGTAGAATTAGTTAAATTTATTGAAATTACTTGAAAAAAGTTTTATTTTAAAATAGAAACTTTAAAAGAAAGTTTATATAGAAGTTTCGGCAGTATTAATCTACGAAATTTACAAACCGAAACGTAGATATAGTATTATAACATTCTAATATACTAATGGAAAACTTTCTGTCAATTGTTTTCTTTGTTATGATGTGAAGGTGAAGTAATAAAAACATCTAAAGATGGTCCTGGTGGCTCATTCCTATGCCCTTCTCAGTTCTCATCCTGCTGTACGATGAAGCCAGAAAACACCTCATCAGAAGCATACCTGGGAGTTGGGTAGAGAAGGAGACTTATTGGTAGAAAGATACATTCAATATGTAGGTATACTTTTTGCTAAATTCGATTTAGATTGCAATTTCTTTATGGTTCTATGAAAATATTTTCATGTATCAATATTTTAGACTTGAAATATAGTTCTTGAAACAAATATACTTGAATATTTTGAGCAAGAATTCAGCAGAAGGTATTTTGGTGGTAAGTAGTTCAACTCATTTAGAAAAACTTTCAGCACTGCAATAGACTTAGCGTTTTTTATTCGTCCATTTTAGAGGCTTGAAGAGTGTAGATAATTCTCTAGGCAAAGTTTTAATGTAAAAACAACTGACTCATAAAAGACATTCTTGTATATTATGAGCAACCAATCAAATTATACAAACCAAACATTATTTTCTCTAAAGATATTGTGTTAGTTTTCTCTAAAGATATTGTGTCGATACATAAAAATAATTCATAAATGACTAGTTGTAGCGTGCATAGAAATTGATCTAGGATGTTAGCTTTTGAGAATATTCACCGAACAAATTGATGTTGTCAAAACTGCTTTATAAAATCTGTATTTTTGAAACAATTTATTTCGACTTGGTTTATTTTTATAATTTTTGAAAATATTTTCAACATGTTGTCAATTTTAATAAGATTTTAAAGCGCTTTTCAACTTTTTTTTGCATGTTTTTCAGAAAGTTTTAAATTAAGTTTTATAATTTTGTACCACCTTCGTTGAATATTGTGTCTTAATATATATTTTTTTGTATCGATCTATTTTCGTCATCTATTTTGTATTTTTTGTCACTGTTTTGTTCGAAAATATTAATTTCAAAACGCTTTAACTAGTTTTTTGTATGAATATTTTTGTGCTTGAAACTCGTTGGCTGTTTGAGTTTCACATTTTGATAGAAAACAAATATTTCAACAAATAAACTGAAGAAAGTCTTCATTTCAATATCAATACAACTTGAAACCTGGCTTTACTACGACGCAGTAATCCATTATACTTTTAATCTATCCTCGGCCCTCATAGCTCAGCCGGTAGAGCAACGAATAAGTGTTTTGAGTTACCGGATATAATTCCGTGTTGGGTCAACAGTTAACATCTGTTCCACAATATGATTGGCTAAATTAAAAGTGTAGAGGCATTTGGCGTTATACGTAAAAGAGCTCTGTAAATTCATACTACTTTTTGAACTCGATAAGATACGCCATCTATAGCCAAAAACTGGGTCTCATTTTGTGGCAAATGAGCGTATGTTCCAAGCAGTGTAGTTTAGTGAAGAGTAAAAAAGTTTCAAAACTAGGAAAAATTAATGTGATTTTAATGCAGCCGTCAACAAACCAATCATATTTTACGGTTTAAAATGACCTTATAACTTCAAATTAATTAAAGTTAACACTATTTTGTAAAACAATGATTGACTTCAAAACCAAGTTTCTGTGAGAACTTCGAAAAACTGTTCAGCTTATGAAATGAAAAAACATTCTAGAAAAAAAAATCAAAAATAATAATAGTAATAATAAAATAAATAATAAAAAGATAAAATATAGCTTTCAAAAATACTAGTAACATATTGATGTAGAGTGGTTTAATTATTTTAAAAATAAAATTTTGAAAGTTTATTCCTGTATCTTAGTTCATAGCTAATTTTGTTTCATTATTTCAAAGCATAACACTCAAGTAGTTATTATTTCAAGATGGGTTATTTGAAGTTGCTTCAACTTATCTGTGTATAAATAAGAAAGGATTTGGAGGGTTTTTAGTAAAATCACAAGATGAATAAATTAACATCGCTTTTGTTCTTTGTTTTAATTGGAGCGTCTCTGTCTGGAGGTTTAGTTCTTTGATGAAATTTAAAGAATTTGATGGACAGCTAGTTTTTAATGAACAGCTAAAGTTTTTAGGCATTGCTAGTATTTTTCCATGAAAATTTTCTGTTACACTAAGTGTTTTAAATCAAAGTTTTAGCCTACGAATAATATATTCAAATACAATACAAAGGTTTTTCCATTTCTTGGAAATTCTAAGAATTTGGAAAGCTTCGTAGTTGACTTTTGAAAACTTTTTTATTGTAATTCACCATATTATTTGTATTTAAAAACTGTTACCTATGTTACTTTTTTTATTATTACAGATTGATTAATGGTTGCTTACTTACTAACGTTTGAACAACTCACAGCTCTCAGCCACCTGCCTGAATCCATCCATCTGGAGCTCACCTTTAAGAAACCTGTAGAGTTGGATCTGTATAAAATCGACCTCGACGATGTTTTTGATGAGAAGCTTACCGAGAAGAAGTTAGCTAAGAAGTTTCCCGGTGATATTGGGGAAACTGAGTCTAAGAAAGAAGATGGAAATGATGAAAGTGAAGTTGAGAATGAAGATTTGACGCTTGATGATATAGCTGAAAAGATTCAAGAGTTTAGAAAAATACTTGAATCTGACGACGACGATGATGACGATAGTAATGATGATGATGATGATGATGATGATGATGATGATGATAAAGAATTTGTGATATCAGAAAAAGATATTCTGGAGCTGCTGCCAAAAAAATTCCATGTTAAGGAAGTTATGGAGAGACTCGAGGGAATGGAGTTCAAGGAGAGTGACGATGAATTCAAAAGGGTAAGGCATTATTACAATTGTTTCACTTAATTTTTATACCATTACAACTAGTTGTTATTATAAAGATTAATTATTTGTTAAATTCATTAAGTTTGATAAGTTTATTAAAAATTTAATAAGTTTTAGTTTATGAAACAAAAAATTGTTAAACTTTGAAAAATAATTTTAGATAGATGGTAAAATTAATTTTCCAATTTAATTTTTACGAGTATGCCTTGTGTTACAAGAACTGGTGAAATTAATGGTTTAATATCATTTACAGGAATATGGTTTGTACACTGATGAAGAGGGTGAGAACTTTTTCCTTCTTCTCAGAAAATCTTCAAAAGACACCGTTGATGATTTTTATGTTAGTGTAGTAATGTCATCGAAAATTTTTGAAAAATTATAAATTACCACATATACTCTAAAAATACCAGTATTTTTAATGTTTATTTAACTTATATACTCTAAGACTATAATGAAATTTTAAATACGCACAATTGGCACGTATACCTCAATGACTGATATTTCAAAGAACGATAATCAGATCTATTCGCTACAATATAATATTTATTAAATAATACTTATTTGACAAAAATAACATACAAATAAATCATTTATAAACGACTATTGAACATAGTTTGGCTTGCACGAAGATGAATCAGGAGTCTGGGCGTTAAAGCCTTCTTTTGAGAGGTCCCCTCAGGAGAACTTCTTCGATTCAGAGAGCATTGGTGGAATTGAACACGATAAGGTTTTGCTGGTTGATGAGGAAGAAGAAGAAGAAAAAGAAAAAGAATAACAAAAATAACAATTAAATAATTAGAAAAATATTATTTTTGTTAATTGATACATATTATTAATTTTGAATGTTGGTGACTGAATGAGTTTGAACCTACAGTAAATGATTTAATATTTTAAACCGACAGAACTAAATGAATTTTTGCCTGATTATAACATGAATTCAAAAAATTTTGTTCTCAAATGTCACTTCTAAATTGAAAATTATTTTTTTTAAGCTCAATGTTTTAAATTGAAAACATTTTCAAGCTTTGTTTTAGTTATCCCATAATGACATGAAAAACTTTCGTCTTGCAATAAAGTATTAAATTTTCTATACTTTAAATATTATAATTATACTTAAAATATAAACTTACCGTAATAAAGCTATATTTCTAAACAAAAAACCTGTTAATATTATCTGAAAAATTTCTAAAAACTAGTTAATTACTAATTGCTTAAATTTAAATAAAAGCTAAGCTTAGACAAATACTTATAAATTTTTTTATGTTAAATGTGTTTTTGGTGTACAATTCAAGAGTTTACAGGATAAAATTCGAAATATATCACAATATGAATAAAAAATACACAATAAAGAAACAGTGTAAAACACCTGCCTACAATGATACACACAAATCTCTAATAATTCCTAGAAAATTTGTATTAAAATCTATATAAGTAGAAAAAACATATCAACATGTATATAATGTATTGAGAATGTATTAAGAAATCTATTAACAAAGATATACAGGTCCTTTACAAGACCAGCTTACTTATAAATTGAATGCAAATAGGATTACCTAATGAGACGAAATTTTTAATTTTGTGTGCATTCCAATAATATTAAAGTTTCACAAACACCAAAATAATACACACAGGTGGCTTCTTAGTTTAACATTGAAACTCGGATATGAGGGGTGCATTGGGGTTTATTCTGACCACCTTCAAACTTACTCTTCTTGTTACAAGCTTGAAGCATTGTACGTACGTATTAATAAAGATTTTTTTAAGTTGGTGTCTACAGAGATGTTTCATATTTATTAATTTTTCATATTTATTAATAAATTTACTTGTAATTAGTTTATATTTATTTTCAGTTTGTTTCATTTCACTTGAACTTTTTGAATGTTATGTAATTGTTCATATCAATAAAAGAATTCTATTATATAAAAACAAAAAAAAATTTAATTAATTTCACATAGAGTCTTGTGAAACCTATAAAGTACTCAAGCTAAACTCCAGTTAGGGGCAACCTAATGGTCCATTTACTTGTTAATTTTCCAGCTTCTTCTCTACCCAACTCTCTGAAGATACGCTTCGAGAATGATAATTTTACCGCAGTAAAAATTCTAAAAAAAATCAACCCCAACTTGATCTTTGACCCTTTCGTGCAACGAGTTCTTGTTGAAGAATTTCCTTTTAAGAAGCTGCCTTCTGGAGCTTTCAAAGAAGTTTGAATGATATGAAAAATGATTCGAATGTGAATAATAATAATAATAAAAGCTTTTGGAAAGGTTTGAATAAGAAGAAAAATTATTCAAATAATAAAAATAGAAACATTTAAAAGAAAAAATAATAAATTCAGTAAGCATGTATGCTAGAACTATATTGGAATATCATGAAAATTTTAGTTTATTTGTCATTTGATTACTTGTATTGGGAATTGTTAGCCTCAAAAATGAAGACTAGAAAAACAATCAGTCATATCTTTATTGAAACCTATAACAAATTATCTTCAAGTAATCTGCACAAACTTATATTACTCATTTGGCTTGTTAAAGGAGAAGCAATTTTATCAGGGGTTTCAAGGCTTCGTTTACCTTCTGAGAAGATGTTATTATGAAGAAAGTATACAAAACTACTTTGTGAGAATTCCAGATTTTTTTATAGATTTCTAATCTTTTTAAAATTTTTCAGGTTTATTGAATAGTTTAAGCTTATTTTTGAATGAATGAAAGTATTAATGAAATTTCCTTTCTTTTAAAAGCTTCTAGTTTTATTGAGTACATTTTTTCTGATTTAAAAATTTTTTCAACTGAATGAAAATATTGAATTGAATTGTAAGTTACATACTGTGACATACCTTAGTTTGCAGTGATGTTCAGACGCGGGGTGTATGTGGGGATTCAACCGGTACTGAAAGACAGAGTTGGTGATGAAGTTTTCACCATGGATGGAACCAAACACGAACTCTATGTTATTGAAAACTTCAATAAAAGATTTAAAAAATAGTTTTAGAATTCTATTTATCCATCTTTGGTTAAATATTTTACTCTTTCAAATTAATTATTTAATGAAAAAAGTGTTTACTTGGAAGTTATTTTTTGGTATAAGAGAAAAGCTCCCTTTGTTAAGACGTTAGTCTACGTAATAAAATCCAGAACCACGCTAATTTGTGATTTTTATGCCAAAAATTTATTTTGGATTTAATAAGTCATTAACTAGCCTTAAAAAAGTTTTGTGAAAAAATTATCGAAATTTTTTGTTTAAAAAACCTAAAATCTTTCACTAAACTGACCAATCAATACAACTATGTAAAACAATCATCGACTTGAAAGATTTAAGCATGAAATAATTTCCACCCACTTGAAGTTGCATCTCAACATACAAAAGCAATCAATTATACAGAATTAGTACCAAATCAGAATAAAACTATCTTTAACCCATGTAAACTACTTCAAAAAATTTTGAGTATATGTAAAAAAGCCATTAAAATTCATTAAGGGTTTTGATATCGTTGTTCAGAGGTTGAACGCATAGATATAAAAACAGAAATTGCCCAAGTAAGCTCTCTAAAACCAAGGTCTCCCATTCCCATGGCATGCAAGATAGTCTTCGTTTTGTTGCTTTTGTTCCTACAAGGTCACTTATAACTAGTTTTCATTTTCATAATTATGAACATGATTGATAATAATTGGTTAGTGTTTGAAACAATCTTTGATAGTGCTTTTAAATTAAATAAGCATTTAATTTATATAGATTATCTTGCAGTATCATTTAATACTAAAAGCATTACAATTACTATAACCATAAACCCAAAACAGCCATATCACCCTCGAAGCTAATAAATGAATCAAACACTCCAACACCTCATACCCTCAGTTCAAGCATACTACGAGTTTACGCACACTGTGTTTTGGCAAGGAACATATAAAAGAGATAATTGTGTACAGATAAAACCCGAGCGTATTTCAGATCCAGTCATAAAAAAGATTTTAGCGACAGTTGTACCCGGGCCTTACAAGATGTGCGGAGCTAAGTCTGAGGTTTGATTGTGGGAGAAATGCTAAGATTTTGGTAGTTATCTGTTAGTGTTGAAATTTTTGTGAGTGTGTATTAAAAAGATAGTTGGAGAATATGATAATTTTTCTTATTTCAACTTAGTTAAACAAGTTAGCTTTATAAAGATACAATAAAACAAAAACTAATGGGGTTTGTATCTATCTATATTCCAAACTTTTTATGAATGAATTATAAATCTATAAAAATCTCATCCATTAAAATTATTTTATTTTCAAATTTAATCTTTGAACTATTTAAACAATATTTTACAAATTCCCCAAAGGTGAGCATGTATTTGAGATCAGTCAGTGGTTTCACCTATTACATGTCAAGGCAAATCTTCGAAGACAAAGACCCCCAGGCATACTACGTGAGTATATAACAGTGGTGGCGATGGGACAATAGTGATAGTAAGTAAGAGCTTTGATTTGAGGCAGATTATATTTATTTTGATATTCTTTACTAAACTAAATAGACGCTTTTGAAAAGTAAGACAAATAGACAAAATTTGAATTTTTAAAATTTTTTATTAATATTGAATTAATGATGAAATTATAAATGCATTTAATAAAAGCGAAACCATTACGAAATTATGCCATAAAAATAATACCAAGAGTAATACCATGAACTAATACCAAAATAGTAGTATCATAGAACTAATATCTGAAGAATAATACTATAAAAATAATACCTATACCATGGAACTAATACCGAAAATTAATACAATAAACTAACAAAAAAAAGAGAATACCATAATACATCCCCAACAGTATGGTGTCGGGTATTTCTATGGGGAATACATAGGAATAATGCCGACGCTGAAACAGTATGGCGAAGATTACGATGTGCTTCAAATTGACGGGATTAATCATAGGTTTGTCTTCTTCAATGATGATGCCATTAAAGACTCATAGAAATATTTTGATAATGATTTTTGAATTAATAGATGAATCAGTCATGGTTATATGAAATTTTAAATTTGATGAAACATTTCTGTTTTTTATGGACTCAACATGGGGAAATACTTAAAATGTTTACATAGTAAAAGAGTTTCATTAAAATATTTATTTGGTTTGTTGTGTAGAATAAAAACCTAAATTTTGAAAAAAAAATCTACTTTTATATTGACCTTCAAGTCCTGAGTCAGCAATACAATGATGTGGAGAAATTAACATGAAAATTGAAATATTAATTTAAACTGCGAAATTTCAATCATGTAGAAATTGGATGAAAAAATAATTTACTTTTCAACAAATAGAAAAGCTTGGTGAATTAATAAATTTCGAAGCCATTGAGTTCACTTATATCGAATAGGAAAAGCCTATTAATTTCAACCCTTCTGTTAATTATCAAAAAGTTTGACTAAAAAAACGATATTCAATTACAATAAAAAACTTAACAAACAAAAATACAAAGAATCTATTTTAATTTGTCAACTGGGAAAAAAATATTAGATAAATAGTAGAAAGGGAAGACACCATAATGGAAGCTTTTCTAACGATTATGTTTGGGAGTTTCAACTGTTTATTGTTATTGATCTGATAGTTTTTTCCGATTTATTTGATGTTTCGAAAATTGAATGAAAATTATAAAGTTTTTGTTTTTTAAATTAATTAGTTTAATAAAAAAATAAATATATTTTTAAAATAATTCAAAAAACAACATTTTCTCAAAAGAATCAATTTAAAAAATTTAAAAAAAACTAAAAAAAGAAAATTTTACATTGGTAGGTTAATTACGCAATTATTATAACCAGATTCTAAACCCACCAATCGATAAAAAACTTGATAATTATTTTCTATTTTCACCCAAGTGTCAACAAAATACACACCTTAATTGCTTTCGAACTTTTCTTTATAAGAAACATTTCAGGTTTCGGGTTTTAGAGTGAAAATGAATATTGCTAAGTTTACTTTTTTCTGTCTTTTAGTCTTAGCGCTAACTTCTGGAGCAAAGAAAAAGGGGAGAAAGACATGCAGTAATTATTAATTTTGTTTTTTTCGTATTATCTTTTATTTTTCAGCTTTAGTCATGTTTTCCAATCAATTATTTCTGTATTGAAAATTCATTTAATGGCTTTGTAAATATCTTGTATTTTTCAATTTTTTTATATTAGTCAAAAAATGAGGATTTCAAAGATAGTATTTTATACTGTAACAAACGTATTTTTAAAATCCTCTGTTTTTGACAAATAAAAAAACATCAACAAATGTATTTAAATTATTATCCATAGAGGAAAAAGCTGAAAAAAAATTAGATAATTCAATCACGCTGAAAATCAAGTTAGATAAGACTGTAGAAATACCTCTGGCAAAGTCGAACATTGTAGAGGACAATGAAGTGCAGGGTTTGAACGATACAAAAAAAGGATTCGTTGAACAAGTGCCCAATTCGGTAAGATTCAAATACTGAAGAATCAATTAAAGGCTTTTTACAATCTTTATGAAACTCAATTTGAAAATTAAAAATTTTTCTTTGATTTCACTAAAGTTTTTCACCACAAGTATTTACTTATATAATATGGGGTTTACACCAAAGACATGTATTAAACTATTTGAAACTTCTATCAAAAACTGTATTCAGTATTTCGGGAACTATGTGAACGTGGATATGCAAGCTTCATTCACCGTTATGTTCAGCTGTGAAGGGAGTAAACCAAGAATGCAATATGTGTGTTGTACAAGTATTTTATTGTTTTTTTAACACAGAAAATACATTAATGGTATGGAATGAAAATTACTAGATTGAATTAAAACTTTGAAATTCAGTTATTTTATTTCACCTAGGATATAATTCAATTTAAATTCTAGTTTAAAATCATTTTTTTTAGAAAGTCTGTGCAATTCCAAACAAACTTAACGAGCTAACATTGTTTCAGGCCAATTAAACTATAGAAAAATTCTCAAAGCATAATTTGAAAAATCTTTGTAATTCATTTTCATTCTTCATCACTAAACAACATTTCACCATTATAATAAACTACAAATCCATTAAAATCCAGTATGGAGAATTCCAGTTCGAAGACGATGAATATGAAGTCTATCCAGAAGACATGAATAAACTTTCAAAGCAGAAAATTGAACCTGCTTTCACCTATGTTCAAAGAAAAATAAAATATTTGGTCTTCAAAAATGTGCCTGCTTATACCGCAGGTTTGGGCTAAAAATTTTTTTATCATTTCACATTAGCGCAGCCAAGTCTCAATCTGAACCAACCTGATGGTCCTATCTTTAGTATTTATTGATTTTTCTATATTAGTTCATCAATGATTGAATTTATTTGAGTTTTTATTAGTATTGTTTTTTTTTACAATAATTTATATACCAAATTTAGTAAATTTAAACTATGTAAATAAATATATATATATATCATAGATAATAACGAAGATCAAGACAACACCATCAATGACGAAATTAACCAAAAACCGACCAATGACGAGCCAGTGATCCAGGGTAATAATACAAATTCAATCACTGAGCTAGAAGGGAGAATCGCGAAACAGATGTCTGGTGATGTGATGGTTTACACTGTTGAGATTTTCTGCTATATTGACTACGTTATATTTAAAAGGTGATTTCTTGTTTTACGTTTTAATTCAATTATATTAATTTTAAAATTTTCATACAAATTTTTAATAGTTTTTTTAAATTTTACAGTTCTCAAAATTTTTGAAATCCAGTCTTCGGACTTAAACAAAGTTTTTAAATTAGAACGTTTTCGATATATTCTTTAATGCCATTAACCTACCAAATGCATTTCAATTTCCTAAAGACCTGAACCACTTTTACAGATGGCTGAGTTACAGCAAAAATGATAAACGTCGAGCCATTCAGCATATAAGGTTTTACTACTCACATGCCGTAAATGGGGTACTCAATGATTTAACTGTATATTTTTTATAATATAAAAATAATAAAAATTTTAGGTGAATGATCAGTACAAAACCATAAGACAAAAGGGTTTTGCAATTGTTTTCAAAATCGCCGGTTTTTTCGTAGCCGATGTAAGGAAGATATTTTTTCACGACTAGTTTCAATATACTTTTGAGACATGAAAAATTTATTTTTCAATTAACAGAGTTATTTTTGAAACCATTAAAAGTATTTATAACCTCAGAAACAAAGACACTCAGCTTTTGTGACTGACCTAAGTTTTGACGGAGTTAACTTGGAAGGCGAACAAGGTTTGACTGCATTTAGAGAATACGTAAAAAGCAAAGGAGGCAGTGAAAAAGGTTTTCCGCGTTACGACGTTATCGTTCTTTTTACTGGGTTTGTCTACATCCTAAAGTTCTAAAATAATGTAATTTTGTACTATAAAGCGCTTGCTAAACTTTAATGTAGCGATAACACACTAGGAAAAGGTTCTTATAGTCGGCTCTACAAGGTACCGAGCCCTGTAACTTTAGACGATCTAGTGCTCTAACAGCTTTGCTATACGGTCCGACGATAGGATTTAAGATTATCTGCATATATATGTCTTGAAAAAAAATATTTAGACAAGATATATAAACGCTTTTTCTACAGTATTTTATGCGAATAAAAAAAAAATAACTCAGAGATATTTGGAGTTTCTTGAACTTATTTCTTACAATGGTATGAACACACACACAGTCTGGATATGGGCTCAACCCAAGGAATTGCTTACTTATCTGCAGTCTGTACCATTGGAGGTGTAGGCATTGTTAAGGATTTGGGTCACTTCTCATTCATTCAAACCATTGCTCATGAAGTTGGCCACAGGTGGAAAAAGACTTTGTTTTATTATATTGCGTTTTTATTTACCGTTTGAATTCTATAAAATCTATGTTTCAAAGATCAAATTAACGTAGTTGAAAAAAAGTTAAAAATAAAAAACAGAGAAGTTTTATACAAATAATGAGGTAAATTATTTATATATACTATTAGAATTTTTCAAAATTTTGAGTAAACTACTTGTTAAGCACATAACCATGATACACTGACAATGATTTAAAACAACCCTGCTTCTCCGACAAGCCTTGGGGTAGAGCATGATGGTGAGGGTGATTTGGGGAAAAATTGCAGAGAAGAAGATCAGTTTATCATGGCTGCAGTCAGTACAGAAGTGACAGGTCAAAAACTCATCAATTCTCACACATTTTCTATGTGTTCTGTCAAGTACATGATCCGACATTTGAACAAGATGACTAAGTGAGTCTATTTATCCTATGAAGCAGTTTAAATGATTTTGAAAAAACAAATAGGCTTTCATGAATAATGAAAATTACCTTTTCCTAGTGTTTCCTATTTGAACTTTATCGCAAATTTTGGCCACTATTTTATACTCATTCAATTGATTCTAAAGGGAAAACAGAAACTGTCTCATGAACCCAGCCAACCACGCAGACCCCAATACTGATGACTTTCTCAGGGAGTTTCCAGGCCAGAAATATGGTATTGATTTCCAATGCAAAACGTTATATGGACCTAACTCCAAGTTTTGCTTTGTGAGATTTATTTTATTCAGATTCATCTAGATACGATAGAAAAGTGTATTAGAATTATTTTTCACAATTCATATGATGTATTTAATGAAGTCCGTATAATCTAAAAAAATTATATCTCAATTGCTTAAATAAATTAGTTGAACGATATAAAAAATTTTTAGAATGGTCCGCAGAGCTTAATAGACGCTTGCGAAAACATGTTTTGTGATGTTGGCAATGGAAGATGCTTGAAAAAAGGAAACCAAAGAGCTCTTCCAGGCACTACTTGTAGCAACGGAGCTTGGTGCAGACACTTCCGTTGTGTTGTGAAGAAATATTAGAAAATAAGAAATTGGCTTAAAATTTTTTTGAATATTAACAAAATTTTTTAAAATTAAGTGTTGATGTTAAATAAAATTTATTTCAAATTCCAAAAATCTATTTTATCTTTTGACTAAGTTTTTAAACTTTTCCATCGAATTTATATAAACTAATATTAACTGAATTGACAACAAAACTGAATGTTTGACGAAAATCTAGTCATAGTAGCATAAAAACAGATGAAAAAATACTCAAAAGGTTTAGAATGCAGTAAAAATTGATAAAGCCGAAAGTCTTGCACTGGAAGTGATGATTATCAGAAAACGAAAGGAAAGACTTATGAGTTTAGCCCTTGGGAAAGGAAAACGTCCCTTAAAAAAATTCGATTGGTTGATAATGTATATAAGCTCATAAAATTCAAACCCCTATGGTCATATTGTTATTGACTTGTATGATTTTAATTATATATATATATATCCACTTGTTGGCTTATGATTGGTCAATGGTTTCTTAGGCTTGAAAACAACTTGAGTTATTCTTGGCTGATCTTAATAACCGAAGTTCTAGCAATAATAGATAGGAATTATAAACTAAGCTAAATTTGATGAAGAAATGAGATATTCAAAAATTCAAAGCAGTAAAAAAATTTTTGTAGCTAATCTGTCAAAATAAAGTTTAATATAACGAGTCATTTTTTTCTTTATAAACTGCAAAACGAAGCAGTTTTAAAATAAATTTATTTGCTAAAAAAAGATTAAAAAACTGTTTGATAGAAAGTTTTGAAAAAATAAACTTTTGAACAAAAAGGTATATTTTTATAAAAAATAAAAAAAAACAAAATACTCAAATAAAAATAAAGTTTTCCTTGAAAACAACATGCCGATAATCTTATATTATATTGGCTACCAAAAGCTATTTAATTCCTGAAAATCAAAAAAAACATTGCTTAAAACCATATATTCACAAGACAATGAATCACAACTGATATATGAACTTCATAACTGGTATATGAACTTTAAAGAGGTGTTGAGAAAATAGCTAACTTTAAGAATAAATATAAAAAATAAATTTGAAAAAATCGAAAAATTAAACCATAAAAACATAAGAGACAAAAAACTTCCAAAAAATCGAAAAGCCAACGTGAATTTATGTTAAAACTCAAAAAGGGATATATGAGGAACATTGAAGTGGTGTTTGGACTTGAATTCCAGCAGACTCACAACGACACAACAGCAACACACATTAACCTTTGCTTGCTTCATCAGTTCCAAGCATGCTTTCAGCGTCCCTGTATGTATATTACATAATAATTAGAACATACTGCTATACATGGTTCAGTAATTGGGTATAATATAGGTCACCTAGATTAGCGATGCACTTGTTCGTGAATAACAAAAAATAACTTAATGAAAAAATAGTAAAGAATCAAATAATTAATTTCATAACTTGAAAAAAAATTATTTAAGAACACAATTAATCCTAATTAAACAATAAATTTTTCAAAACAATATATAATAGACTGAGATACAAAACCTCCAGTGGCTAGCAGGTCATCCACAATAACCACATTGGCACCCTGCTTCAAACTATCCTTTCCTATCTCTATGGTATCCTTTCCATACTCAAGCTCATAAGCATATGAAAATGTTTCTCCTGGGAGTTTTCCAGCCTTGCGTACAGGCACAAAAGCTGTTTTCATTTTCAGAGCAAGTGAGGGTGCAAACAAAAATCCTCTAGATTCGAGGCCTAGAATAGCATCTGGTTTTGGGCATTTGACTTTGATTTCTTCAGCCATAATATTCAACAAGTCATCATATAATACTGGGTCTCTCAAAACAGGAAAGATATCTCTGTTATTGTGGAGTTTTGATATGATAATGATTATAAGGTTGAAAAGAATTATAATTTTTGAAAAAATAATAGTAATTGGATGAATGAACAAATAGCTTAAATAAGAAAATTAATTTCATAACTTACCTGAATGTAATACCAGGTTTTGGGAAATCTTTGTATGATTTGAAAGCATCTTTTATTTTTTGTAATTTTACTGCTTTAGTCAACATTTTTTTGTCCTTAAAATTATGATATATCCAAATTGTTATGAAAAAACAAATTAATTTATTCAACAAGTGGCTTTTCCTACTATCATTAACAATTTTTTTCTTTTTATGGCTATTCACTCGCCACATATAATACATCTGACAGCCTTAAAACCTGTGTCATTTTTTTTGCTGAAAACTTATTCCGTCGATAATACAAAACCATGAAAAATAATTTTTGAATTATTAAAAAGATATTAAACTTTTGTGTAGTAAACTATATTCCAAAAATATTTTATTGAAAGTTTTAAATATAATTTTATAAAAATTTGCAAAAAATTTTTCATGGAATTTCTAACTGAATATGCAAACTTTTATTTGAAAGCCAAAAGACTCTGAGCACTTTTCTTCTATAATCGGTGAACTTTAAAAACTTACACCCAATAGACTTCAAGTCTGCGAAAAGTAAAAAATAGTTTTATTAAAATATTTTTTTGCAATTTCAATACAAAACAAAAACAAATTTTTTGAAAACTAAATTAATTTTTTAGGTTCAATTAAACTTTTCCAAAAGACTTTAAACAGAATTATATTAATTATTTTTATATAGCTCTTTGCTCTATTAATCGTTGCTACAGAATATTCCGGACTTAAATTATGGTTTTTTCGCTTTTGTTTAAATTTAAACCATTATAGAAATCATAATTTTTGTTACGAGTTTTTCATTTTATTGTTTATATCACATTTTATTCCTTAGTTAAGTAAATTTTAACTTGAGCGATAATATTCTATATTGTTGCATGACTGCATATTTCTTTGAATATAATCAGATCTGTAATTTATTTTACTTATTACTAGTCTCAATTGCAAAAAAACTAAGTACTTGGAAAATCTGTCTAAAAAATAATTTAAATACATATACATAGCAAGCGCCGATAATCTTGTTGAAAGAGGGGACAGACTCCAGCCAAGGAAAACCTCAACTTATCAGCAATATAAATGCCTGTCAGGCTATTGTCGATGCCGTCAGGAGTACTCTGGGGCCACGAGGCATGGACAAACTTGTGGTTGATAACCACGGTGAGAAGTTGAACAATAATAAATAAAAATTTCTCAACATTTCTTTTTTATTTAATTTTAAATAAAATAATTATACTTTTAAGAAAATTGTAAAAACTTGTAGATTACATAAGCTGAATCAAAAATCAGGTAAAGCAACGATTTCAAATGATGGTGCCACCATCATGAAATTGCTGGATGTTGTGCATCCTGCTGCTAAGACTTTAGTGGAGATTGCCAAATCTCAAGATGCTGAGGTTATTTTTATCACATTTCAGTTTTTTTTTCATTGCTACTCAATTATATCAACATATTTATTTCAATTTTTACACATATTTAATAATGGTACTCTTTTCAATCTGCTATAATCTAGCAAATACCATTACACATCATAAAAGGTTGGAGATGGCACAACAAGCGTGGTGTTATTGGCAGGGGAGTTTTTGAAGTTGAGCAAGTCATTCATCGAAGAAGGGGTGCATCCCCAAGTGGTCATCAGAGCTTTTAGAAGAGCCACAACCCTGGTCTGTCCTGTTGAGTTGTTTATTTATGAAACATTTTATTATGCATATAAGTATAGTATAACATTAAATAAAATGTGTGTTTTTTGAGTATTTCACCATAGAAATTTCTAATCATTCAAGTCAAATCAAAAAAGCATAAAATTTAATTTTATTGGCACCAGGCATGTGCCAAGATAAGGGAAGTGGCAGTGAAGATCAAGGATGCATCTGGGTTGGTTATCTAGGAATTTGTGTTTTCTGTTTGATTTTTTTAATAGTTTATCTTTGTTTATTTTATTTGACGTTTTTATTGATTTTTGTATAGTGTTTTCATTTAATAAAAAAAACTTACATACTCATTGACTTTGTTGCATTTCTTATTGATATAGCGTGATCATTCAATTAACAAATTTTTCTTTCATGCCCAACAACAACAAATCTCCAAACAGAGACCACAAGGAGCTGCTCAAGAGGTGTGCATCAACATCATTGAGTTCCAAACTAGTGGCCCATCAGAAGGACTTCTTTGCTGACATGGTGGTTGAAGCAGTTACCTCACTCGATGACCTTCTTCCCCTTGATATGATTGGCATCAAAAAAGTCAATGGTGGAGCCCTTGAGGTTTGCTTATTAAAATATTTTCTTCATGACAAAAATGTACTGCAATTTTGTATTATTTATCTGTTTCTTTGTGTCTCAATGTTACATATGGGTTTCTTATATTGGTATTTTGTTGAATGATTTTTAAAATATCAATTTTAGTTTTTTTTTAGCTTAAAATATATTGTTTTGATATGATTGTTACATGCTGAAACTGATTTCAAACTTGCCGACACACATCAATGGATGCATATTTCCACGTTTCAAAAAAAACCAACTCAAGGCCGACCAAAAACCATTTTAGTCTCTGTTCCACAAAAAAATCTCAAATTTTTCAATATTAATTCAAATAACCTGGAAAATTTGCATTAAATAAGAATTGCTGCCACTGAAAAAAAACAATGGGCAAAATTTATTTGCAATAGACATTGTTTTTACTATTTTTTTCAAAAATTAAGTTTGAATAAATAAATAAAATATCATTGTTATAAGTCTTTGTATAAGGTTTTTATCAGCTAATTTGTGTGAAAATCAATTTCAACACATCTCTTCCACAAGGATTCAAAATTGATTCACGGAGTAGCCTTCAAGAAGACATTCAGTTATGCAGGCTTTGAGATGCAGCCAAAGAAGTACTCCAACCCTAAGATAGCTCTGCTGAACATTGAGCTTGAGTTGAAGGCTGAGAAGGATAATGCTGAGATCAGGGTTGACTCTGTCAAGGTGCTTTTATTTATTTTTCAATATTTAAATTATAATATATTTAATGAAATATTGATCAGTTGATATAAAAATTCTCATTCATATTTATCATAGCACAAATATATATTAATGCTAAAACTAAATGTAATTGAATGTCAAATTTATTTACTTATTGTATGTAAAGAATTTGATAAAATCACAGGCATGCTAACCTCTAACCAGGAGTACCAGGCAGTGGTTGATGCAGAGTGGAACATCTTGTATGACAAGTTGCACAAGCTACACCAGAGTGGAGCAAAGGTGGTTCTATCCAAGCTGCCCATTGGTGATGTTGCTACCCAGTTCTTTGCTGATAGGTTTGTTTTTACCACATACATTCACATGAGCATAAGCACACATAGAAAATTCGCCAATTACATATATTTATTCAATGCCCACCCACCACGCAAACCAACATATACATATACACCACCATCATCATTCATATAATCTCAACCACCAATCTACCCACATCAGGGATATGTTCTGTGCAGGGAGGGTAACAGAGGAAGATTTGAAGAGAACAATGTTTGCTTGTGGTGGTTCTATCCAATCATCTGTATCATCCCTCAGGACTGATGTGCTTGGCAGTTGTGAGCTGTTTGAAGAGATGCAGATTGGAGGCGAGAGGTGTGCGTGTGTTGGTGGTTGTTTTGTATAGGGGGGTTGTATTTTTTTGTTCATTTATTTCATTTTTTTTGTTCAACATTTTAGCATGAAAATGCATGTAAACGATTTTGACAATGTTTTTGTTTTTATAATTATTTGATCTAAAAAATCTTCAAGTTGATGCAACTGTAATCATAAAGTAATATATTATATACTTGGCCCAGGTACAACTTGTTCCAGGGATGTCCCAAGGCTCGAACATGTACCCTCATTTTGAGAGGAGGGGCTGAGCAGTTTATTGAGGAGACTGAAAGGTGCTTCTAATGTTTCTATATTATTTCAGCTTTATAGGTTGTTTGATGATGATATCCAGTGAATGTCCGAAGGCTTAGTGTTTACTCAATGTAATATATAAAAAAACTGATTTTTTTTGTTTTTATTCACATGTAATTTAAATCTTTCGTATAATTATTAAATGAGTGATTACGTGGGTAGTAATTGATGATGACTTGATCAACAAGGTCCCTGCATGACGCCATCATGATTGTGCGCAGGACCATCAAAAACGACGCAGTCGTCGCAGGTAAAATTTTTAGTGTTATTTTTATAGTTTCATGGTGTCTAAATGAAATAAAATTTCAAAATATACTGATATGCACGCATAATGAGATTTATACAACATATCAGGGGGAGGAGCCATAGAGATGGAATTGAGCAAGTATTTGAGAGATTACTCACGCACAGTCCCTGGCAAGGAACAATTACTCATCAGTTGCATGGCTAAAGCTTTAGAAGTGATACCCAGACAGTTGTGCGATAATGCTGGTTTTGACGCCACAAACGTCTTGAATAAACTGCGTCAAAAACACGCTCAAGGAGGCAAATGGTATGGAGTGGATATTAACGCTGAGGGCATCTCAGACAACTTCGAAGCTTGTGTGTGGGAGCCTTCTCTCGTCAAGATTAATGCCTTGACTGCAGCTTCAGAAGCCGCTTGCCTCGTTCTTTCCGTTGATGAAACTGTCAAAAATCCAAAATCTACAGTTGATGGTCCATCTGCTCCCATGGGTAGAGGCCGTGGAAGACCTTTCTAGAGGCTACTCTCACCATCTTCTATACGAGTGTTTTTTGTTTAGCGAATGTTTTTACAATTATACAAGTTTTTATTTTTTTTAATTTATGCTTTTCAATTGAGAGACAATAAAGCTCATAGATGTTTGGGTTTTCATTCAAGTCAGAACGATTAAAAAATACCAAGAAATGTGTTGTTAGGATCACAAATCTAGTTATGTCTTCAAGATGACTTAACTTAATTTCTTCATTCTAAATAATTAGCGTCTAAAATGTGGATAATAAAAACGATTCTAATTTTTCTCGTTTTGTAATAGCATCCACTATCCTAAAATGACCATGCCCAAGATTTCAACTATTAGTAAAAATTAGTCATTAAATTGGATAGAAATAAAACGAATATTTTTTTTAGCAATATTTTGTTAAACTTTTGCAACTAAAAGCGAATAAAATTTTGAAGCAACCTATTTGGCGCTGTAAGATATGTCATTTAGATACACGATGTTTATATCGTTCCAGATTCTAACGATTTCGTATACTCTAATTTACCGATTTTATTTGATTGTTGTGTGAGTTAACTTGGTTTTATAAAGCTTTTAATTCAATTGTCAATTTTCCGATGAATACGATCAAAAGAAATATTAAACCTTTCAAGAGGAAAACCAATGTTAGTAAATTATTTAATAACATCTGATACTTTCGAAAAATTTATATTTTTACCTAATAAAAATTATTCAACAGGATGAGAAGCGTGTCAAAAATTGCTTTGTTTCACTTGAAAAATGTGATCTTTCAGTTAAATTTCTGGGTTCATCCAATGAGTCCGATTATCTGCAACTGTCTTCGGAAAAATATAAAAAAATTGGTTTTTTTGACCAATTTTCTGAAATTAAAAATTCAAAAAAAGTATTTTAAAAAAATTTAACCTATAAATCTTTTGCTAAACGAATAATTATTTAAAATCAGGTTAAAAAGATAGATATAGAAGAACCGTCATCAACAACACCTGATGAGATTTTGACTGAAACTTTTACAAACACTTTTGAGACATCGACCTTGTCATCAATTTCATCATTTTCTCAGCAGCCACCTCAATCAATGGACAATTCTATAGTTTACATCACCTCTACCTACAAATCTGATGACTCATCTCCAACTTTACAGTTATCATCTCACCTAGAATTTATCTCAAACACCACAGATTCTTCTCAACATCAAAGCTCACTTCATCAAACTTCTCAAGAACACCCTCAAAAAGAACCACAAACCACATTACAACAACCTCCAACTTTCCCCATCCAAACAGAATATCCATCTTTTTTCTCAGACACCATATTTTCAATTGACTTATCCAATGATGTTATGCTAGGAAGCCAACTTGATCTTGATAATGATCTTCTTGTCACATTCAAGACTGATGATTCATCAATAAACCACAAAGATTCTTTCCAATCTGTTGACAATGATCAGGATCTCGGTATGGATCTGGTTTCTGAACAGGTGAGATTCAGTTTTATTTGTTTTCATAACAAGGTGCATTTTGATTTATTGAATTAATTATTGAAACAATTTCATTGAAAATTATAATATTAATAAAATAATGAAATAAATTTTTACATTAATAAAACCATTTTTAACAATAAAGACATTAATCAAAAAATAACAACAATAATAATATCCCATGAAAGGATTGGACCCTCAGTGAATATATACAGCCTGTGTCTGACTACACTGAGCATGAACATGATAAGTGAGAGGCTTTCATGTTAAATACATTATCAGTGTGATTTTAAAAAAATATAAATAATGTGTAGCTTATTATATTATGATGTAGCTTTATTGTGCTTTAACTAATATATAAATATATTCTCTTCAAAACACTACAGACCTCCAACAAGCAACATCAAGAGCACCACATCCATATTGGATTATGTCAGCAAGATGGAAAAAAAGAAGAAACTTGTTAAACAGTTTTGTCAGAATTTGGATGTCTTCAAGACCGGCTTGAGGAAAAAGGAAAGAAAGAACAGTGATATGAGTGAAGATGCTGCCAAAAGTGATGATTGCACTCAGCATAAAAGTGAACTTCAGAATAAAACGAAGATCAAATCGTTTAATGATAAGAAGAAAAGTGATAATGTTAAGAATCCTATGAGCAAAATGGAAAGAATACCCTTGAAGAGGAAAGCAGATGACAAGAGAACAGAGAAGGAAAGGAAGATAAAAAATTTTGATCATGATAAGAAAACCAATAAACTTTCACAGGTGACTTTTGTACCAAAGTTTTTATTGATTTTATAATCATTTGAATGCAATTTTAACTTTACTAACATAAAATCAATAATAAATTAGTTTTATTTAATTTTTTAAAGACATTGTATGTTCTTTTGTTAACTTGAATTTTACCAGTAAACTTCAAATTATGAGGATCTATAAGAACACGAAGAAAAAATTTTTTATTTACCCAAAATTTTCAACAAGTAAAACCTTGTCATAATTCATTAGGCTAATGAATTATAACAAGGTTTAGGTCTGTTGAGATATATCGACTGGCTAAGCAAATGCGGCGAGAGAACCAGGACGCCATTGGGGATAAACTGGTGAGAAATAATAATGGCCGAATGTCCCTGTATGTTGATTCCAAAAAAGAAGCATGGAGAGAGCATTATATGCACCTTCTCAATGTGGAGTTTTCATCGAATCCAGGTGGTTTGTCCAAAGTCTATCCCATGGAAGGTCCCAGCGAACCTATCACTACAGCAATAGTTAGAAAGGCCATTAATAAGATGAGCCTTGGGAAAGCAGCGGGTCCTTCAGGTATTGTTGCTGAGATGCTCAAGGCCGCAGGTTCAAGTGGTGCTAGTATGATTCGAGATCTCATTGAAGACATCATCTTTGAGAACCGTATACCGTCTGAGTGGCGGGAAAGTCACATAGTCAGTGTATATAAGGGTAAAGGTGATGCTTTAAACAGGTCTAACTGTAGGGGTTTGAAGTTAATTGATCAGGTTATGAAGGTTTTGGAGCGCGTAGTGGAAGGTTTTATCAGACAGAGGGTGGTGATTAATGATATGCAATGTGGTTTTATGCAAGGTCGGGGTACAACTGATGTCATATTTATCCTCCGTCAGTTACAGGAAAAGCATCTGGTTGCTGGTAAGCCCCTCTACTTATCATTCATTGACCTGGAGAAAGCCTTTGACAGAGTGCCACGAAAAGTGATTTAATGGAGTATGCGAAAATTGAAAATTGATGAATGGCTTGTGAGAATTGTACAATCCATTTACAAGGAAGTGAGAGTTGGTGATGAGTATAGAAACTCGTTTGATGTTCGGGTAGGTGTCCATCAATGTTCTGTTCTTAGTCCATTACTTTTTGTTATTGTGCTGGAAGCTTTATCTATGGAGTTTCATACTGGTTGCCCTTGGGAGATCTTGTAGGCTGACGACTTAATGGTGAGTGCTCAGTCCATGGATGAACTATTAGTGAAGTTGAGAACATGGAGATCGAAGATGGAGAAAAAGGGGTTGAGGGTGAATATGGTTAAGACAAAGCTAATAATTTCTGGTTCGAACCTTGATGTGTTGAAAAAATCTGGGAAGTATCCTTGTGGTGTATGCCAAGCAGGTGTGGGCAGAAATGCTATTCAGTGTGGTGATTCGGACATGTAGAGCGTATCGTGGGTTGGATTTCTCAGATGCAAAAGTTCGATTTAGATACTTGCAAGAAGCCTGGTAGGCCCAAAAAGACTTGAAATGAGCTCACATTGAATGATAAAAGAAAGCTAGACATGGTTTGTGCGGATCCACTCGATCGCTCTGAATGGAAAGGCCGACTTTGAGATAGAACTTTCAAAAAGCCCAACCCTTGGTAAAGGAAAACGGGCTATATAAAGGATTTGATTGATTGATTGATACCTGTTGAAAATTTTGGCTAAATAAAAATTTTTTTCTACGTGTTCTATAAATCTTCATAATTTGAAGTTTACTGGTAAAATTCCTTTTTATTTAATTATCATTGTTATCACAGACTGAGGTATGCAGAGGACCAGGCTGCAAAAACAAACTTCAAAACTCAAGGTCTTAGAAGCAATTGTTTCATAGATATATCATCCATCATTACATAATATCAAATACCTTGTTGTGGTTTTGAATTCAGTCTGTCATACATACTATCATCATTATTCATATCACTAAAAAAGTTTCAAGTTTTTAGGTGATGTTTAAACATATACATACGCACACACACGTGCGCATGCACTACCATCAAAATTCCATAGATAATCACCCACCAAAACATAGCACTAATGCTTTCCTACAGCTCAGTGTACTGCAGTGTTGTTTGTCTGGAAGGACATGTGGATCAGTCTCTTTGTCTCCTTTCCTTCCCTCAGGTCTCTTTGATGGTGATGATGATGATTTTAAAGTCTTTGTGCCCTAAATTAGTGGGGTTAAAAATGCTTCCATCATCACTGTTTTTTTTCATTTTTATCATCATTATCGTTTGTCATCTTTATATCTCATTTAACAGGGCTAGACTTGGGTTTATCTTTTATTCTTAATCTTATATAAATTTTTTAGTCAGAAAACTCCAGTGAGCAAGATCGAGTCATGGTGATGGATAGGAAAGAAAACAAGCTTTTGACTGGTGATTTTTTCCACTTCGTTTATAATACGATTTTTTTATATAATTATAACAGTAATAATAACTTTTGGTGATCTCATTGCTTTTTATATTTTATTCATATTTTTATTTTTTTAATATTTAATATATTATTACTTTTATTTTGCAACAAAAAACATCAAATAAGAGAAATTTTTAATACATTTATTGGAGATCAAAAACTATAATTTTTGATAAATTCAGTCGTATCATAAAACGTAAGTGAAGAAATTCTGTATAATTTGTATTACAAATTTTTCTTATTTGATGTTTTTTTGCAAAATATTATAGAAAAGTTACAGTTTTTGTTGTTCTTATTATAATTATTAATTTCATCTTCGTTATCAAGGTTAATCAAACGCCCACAGGCCCTCTAGCACCAACTCCTAGTGGTTTGCTGGCATGGATTTTGAAGCATCCTACATTTGAGGTGCTGTTGCCAAAAATATCCTCCAATAAGAACGACCTTTTAACCAAGAAGAAGCCAATCAGAAAAGACGACGCAAGTGTTGAAATAAAAGACGCTGAAGACATCTTAAAAACCAGCCATGATAATACAAATAAAAGAATACAGTCAGACTCCATTAAAGGAGATATAAAACTCGAAACTTCAAGCACCAAAGCAGCAGATTCTAGCTACTTAAGCAGCCATGCAAACACACATGATGGCTTTTCTAATTTTTCTACACAACACAAAACATCGCACCATTCACCCATAAATAGTTACCACTCTTCTATAAGTTTACACAGGTCTCATAGCAACAACCACAAATTCCTAACCAACACCCAACAACCCTCCACCAACAATCATCATTCTCCCACAAACACCCATCACTCACCCACAAACACCCACCACTCACCCATAAACTACCATAGAATGAACGCTAGAAGGTGTATATACAGAGCTCTGAACCAATCATTGTTAGTTTCTCCAATAAATTACATTTTTCAATGCTTCAAAATTGGACTACTATCATATGAACCTCAGTATAATCTAATTAACTCAATTATTTAATTAAATCAGTCTTTATTCACGACAGTTTAATCTATAATGATTAACTTATTCATAAAGACGCCTGACAAACAACAGAACAGATAAACACTACAAGGCAGACCTGAAGACCACAAGCATCACTTATGAGAATGAGCTGTATAAGTGCTGCAAGAAGGATCTTGCAAGTACCCGCCATGAAAACAACAACAATAATAATAATAATGAGAATAATAATAATAATTTAATATCAAGCCGTTATCAACAATTACTCAAACACTTAATCAAGACTATTGACCAATCTTCTTTCAAGGTTTTATTTTTTTATCGGCAACAAAATTATATCAATAAGACGATTTGAATAATATTGATTAATAATAATAATATCAATATTAATAAAAAAATAATATTAGTTTTAATTTAAATGCTTGTTAATCCAGGCGGTTTATGCTGGTCTCAAATCGTCAGATTTCTTAGCTGCCGTTCAAAATACTTTTAATAATAATAATAATACTAATGATAAAAGGTTAAATAACATTGATAATATGAATAATAAAAATAATAATAGTAATGATAATAGTAATTTTAAAAGCGGTGAATCACACTCTAGTCATAACAATCGCAATAATTATCATAACCACCATCGTCGTCATCATCCTATTCACCATCGTCGTGATAGTAGTCATGGAGGTTATTACAGGGACACTAATAAATATGAAATTTCCGGCAATAATAATAGTAATAATAACGATTCTAATAGTAATATCAATAATAAGAGTAGTAGTAGTAGTAATAATAATAATAAAAACAATAACGAATATGTGAGGGATAAAAACAGCCGAAATTGGTATAAAAATAGATATAAAGATAGAAAATACAACAGAAATGATGACCATACAAAGAACTCTCTTGATGATCTTCGCAGGCATCCTCTTACCGCATATAAGCAACAGGAAGTACCGCAGTCTGGAGGGAAAACTGATGTGCCTGGAAAAAATAATGATGATAAAATTAATAATAATAATAATAATAATAATACAGATAATAAAAATAATAGTAATCATGAGAAAAATAATATCAATAATAATCATAATAATGAAGAAAATCACAATAAAAGTATGAGTAACAAAAAGAATCCACGCCAACCTTCTAATATGGCCCCAGTTTGGAGTGGCTGTGTCAGTATATCATCATCATCGTCATCAACTACATCATCATCATCATCAACTACATCATCGTCATCTTTTTCTGGTCTCATTGCCTACCACACTTCTGGAAACGAGCAAGTGTTGTCTAACGTTAGTCTTGCTGTGAATTGAAAATTGTTTTAAAAATAATATCACTCATTGTTTATATCATTACATGTTTATATTATTATATATGCTTACTTATGAATATTACTATTATTAAGATTTATATAGCGCGCAATTTGAAAAAAATTGTTTTACAAGTGCCTAAAATTATATTATTATAACCATGACAACTATCATTAAATAATTGCACAGAACATAAAAGAAGAACTAAAAATAGAACAGCTGATAGAAGTTTCCGAGGTGGAGCAGCGGGTGAGGACCAACATTCCATCCAGGGTGTGTGCCAAATGCTGATGATCATGGCTATATATAGAGCAATGATTATAAGATCCATATCATCATTATCATCATCGTTTCATTTTTAAACCATGCTAGCGTTGGTTGGATGGGAAACGATAAAAAATGTTGATATGGAAATCATAATATTATTAATAATAATAATATGAACAATAATAATAATCTTGCAGAAAGAGACGTCAGTGATGTGCATAAGTTGCTATGGCGACATGGATGATTCCTTCAAGGTGATGATAATGATCTTATAAATGAATTCATGTTGAAAATAGTTATAAATACCTTCATGCTTGGTGTGCAATTAGTAATGAATTGAGGGATCAGTTGAAAAGAAGTCAAGTTTTTCATATTAATGAGATTTTAACGAGTAATTTATGATTTTTCATGTGGTTATTCTGTTTTATTGTTTGTGAATGCCGTTCAGACACTACTATTCATAAATATTAATATTATTACAGTTTTTATAGCGCACATTTACAAACAAATTTGCTTCAGAGGTTTTAGGTATATTGAATTGTGTTTATTATGCTTGATTTGATTTATTGACTTTTTTATTGTTTACCACCATGCAGGAGTTGTTGTGTTTGTTAAGGGAAGGTGTGGAGAAGAATGAAATCATCAACAACTGCAAAGAAAAATCAAGTCTTAATAACATTATCACTAAAGAGCGTGGTGATGTGATTTATAATAATCTTGATAACGCTAGAGAAAATAATAAAACTAGTTGCAAATTATATAATACTAAAGATAATCTCATCGAAGCCAATAGCTCCCACGTTAATACAGTTGAAAAAGAATCTATAATTAAAATAAGGTCAAATGATAATCACACCAATTATAAGAAGTTAAAGTGTGCCAGGCTAGACGTTACAGGGTTAAAGGGAATTGATCACATGTTTTTGTGGCCTTTGAACTCTACCGACCCCATTCCTCAAACTTTGATCCCATTCCACGGGCCAGGTGGTTTTTGATTGGTTAATTTATTTTTAGGTCCAATAATAATAATTTATATAACGTTAAGGAAAACGACTGGAACTTCCAGATTAAATGAATTTAGTCATTTCAACCTTCATTATCAAGTCATTTCTTCCACTCAATTATAAGCAAAATCATCATACTTACCCACCCATTATCTCCATATACCCAACTAATCACCACCTTTATATACCCAGCAATCACTGTATAAATCCAAAACCACCACACAGGCCTGGATGTGAACAGAGGTGATGTGATACTTGTAATTGTTCTTCATGATTCCATTCTACCCACCACTGAGGAGGAGGAGGAAGAAGATGAGGATGATCTTGTTGGTTTATTATTATCGTTATTATTGTTTTATATTTCCGGTTCCTGCCTCTAACGTGGTGCTAGTTCTGATAAAATTAGCTTAAATGGAAACATCTACGACAGTTACAATGAACGTTTCAACTTTTAATATAAGAGAATTAACAAATAAATTCAAGCAAAATTGTCTGCTGGAAGATAATGCGTCCTTCAAACTCGACTTTTGTCTCCTACAAGAAACGAAATGCACCGAACTTCACACCATAAAAAAACAGCCACACAATAACTTTAACAAATTCTGACAAGTTCTATGGTTTAGGAATATGTTTTCGAAAATATTCCAACTTACCAAAATAACAGAATATGGAAAGCGTGTGTGCTTTTACCAGCTTACCTCGAAATCAAACAATAAGGAAAAAATAGACATCATCAACGTGTACGCCCCAACCAAAATACTAGCATCTTCAAAACCAGAAGAACTAGAAGAATTCTATATAAATCTCAAATCATGTATGAAAAACCTCAAATCAAATATATGGTTTATAGGTGGAGATTTCAACAGTAAAATTGGGAAAAATAAGTCAAGTACACAAGGAGGTCATAACAATGGTTTGATTTTGGAAGAGTTCATGCAAGAAAACAACCTTTTTGCATCCAACACAGCCTTCAAAAAGCAATCAAAGAAGAAAACCACTTGGTGGGTCATCTGAGAGGCAAAACAGTCTACAATGTAATAGATTTCATCTTAATTCGCCAAAAACTGAAAAAGTTTCTCAAAGACAGTAACACATACAGAGGAACTCTTACCCAGAGTGATCATAACTTGTTGATAGTTCAAATTAAAAACCTCAAACCATATTAATGTTGGACCAACCAGTCAAAAAACTACAATAAAAAACCTAATTTCCAAGACCTTATCACCCAACAAGCCTACAAAAAATCAATAGAAACAAGCCAAGCAACGAAGAAATTTTAATAAGCATAAAACAAGTATCAAATACTTGCTTCAAAAAGTCATCCAAAAAAACGCCATTAAACAGATATGAAGACCACGAGCTACACACACTGGCTGATAAACAAAAAAACCTAAGAAACCTAATAGAAAATTCTACAGAAATTGATAAAATCAACAACCTCAAAACACAAAGGAACAAAATCAAAACTCAAATAAAAAATAGATGTCTTGAACTATACAATAATGAACTGGAAACAAAACTCAAAATAATAGAGATTTTAGACTATAACAGACAAATGCATGCAGCTATTAAAGAATTGAGTATCAAAAGTAATACAACTGCAAAACGACTCAAGATGAAACATCTCATGCAACATTACAAAAGCAAATTTTCAGAAAACAACCAACACACAAAACAACAATACAATAATAACAAAATAAATGAAATAAATATTTTTGAAGTAGAAAATGCTATAAAGAAACTGAAAACCAACAAATCTTCAGGAGGAGACAACATCTTCAGTGAAGAACTCAAACTCTTAGGAACAAATATGAAAAAAACACTTACAGCAGCAGTAAACAAAGAACTTCAAAGCAATAATTTTTCTCAATCAATCTTCAACCATGGCATTATTATACCAATAACAAAAAAGGGCAAGCCTCTTTCTCCAGTAAACACAAGGCCTGTCATCTTACTAAACACAATAAGAAAACTCTTATCATTAATAATACTTAATAGAATAAGACCTTTCATAGAAAAATACCTTCCCATTACCCAAGCAGTATACAGACCAACTAGGTCAACAACAGACATCCTATGGGCTCATAAAATAGCAATTGAAGACGAAGTGAAATCAGGATGTACAATGAAAATAACCAGCATTGATCTGTCATCTGCTTTCGACACCATAAACAGAAAAAAACTTATAAAAATTTTAAGCACTATAATCCCAGAATCTGAACTCAAAATAATCGAACTTTTTTTTACAAACACCACCTTAGCCATAAGATACAATAAAAAAACTTGCAAAAGCTTTATCACAAACATAGGATGCCCTCAAGGAGATGCTCTGAGTCCTGTCTTGTTCACGGTATAACTGGAAGCATACATGAAAGAAGTAAGGACCCCTTACCCAGAAAACTCCTATGAACTCATTTACACCGATGACGTAAATTTCGTCTCACCAAACAACATTAAACTAGATGAAATTGAAGCAATATTCCGCAAATGGGGTCTTACGCTCAACAAAAGTAAAACGGAAGAAAGGCTGATTAATGAAGAGAACACTGTGTGGAAGACAATGAAAATCCTTGGAAGCTACGTCGGTACATGTGAGGACATCAAAAAAAGGAAAACTCTGGCAACTCTAGCGATGAACAGATTAAACCCAATTTGGAAGAGTGGGATAAGTAGAAAAAAAAATAAGAATTTATAAAGCTTATGTTCTCTCAATTTTCCTATATGGCTGCAGTGCTTGGGCAGACTAAAAGCATCAAAAGCTCAATAGACTCCTTCCAAAGAAAGCACATACGAAGACTGGAAAAAGTTCATTGGCCAAATGTTATGAAAAACGAAAAATGCAACTCACTCATACCACCTCTGCACCAGGAACTGAGACTGAGAAGGTTGAAAATGCTGGGACACATATGCCCTAACGACCCGCCAGCAAAAAACATTTTGGAAAAAGTCCTAAAGAATTCCAAGAGAAAAAGAGGCAGACCACCATCAACTCTTTTCAACACATTAATAAATGACATGAACTCTCTCAAATTAAACATGGACAACCTTGAAAAAATCGATAAAGATGCGTATCGAGGAATTATTGGGACTCATTGTTAACTGTGATTATGTCTAAAGACGAAAATTAATTATATATATATATTGTTTTATTTTTATTTTTATTACGACTAATCGCCCACAGGAAGTCCCTATGAACGCTGAAGAACAAGCAATTATAAAGATGATTCCTAAGCCCGGTAACATCGTTGAGAAAAACTTCAAAACTCCATCCAAGCTCTACCACAAAATCAAGAATACTATATCTTCGTCGTCTTCTTCATCATCATTAATATTATCATCATCATCTGCTCAATTTTCTTCGTCGTCTTCATCATTTTCATTCACTGCTTTATCATCTGTCTCATCTTCATTCAATTCAGTCACAAAAGCCACTAGTTCAAACCGAACTTATAAACTTCAACCACCATTAAGCCTTGATAATAATAATAATAATGACTATGTGGTTTCATCTCATATTAACCATAGAGATTTTAAGACTGAGACAATGAACGAAAACACCCAAAAAAACCATTCAAATGATGATAATATCGAAAGAACAACACCCATTCTTTCTACAACTATTACTACCACTGTTAATACTATTAACAATATAAATAATAGTAATAATAATAACAATAATAATGGTAATAAATTTGAATATAATAAACTAGAAGATTTGATGAAATCTGAAGATTTTCAAAAGGTTGTGTCTCAACTCTCATCTATCAACAATGCGTTAAACAATGCTAGTAATAATAAAAATGACAGCTATAAGAGTAAAAATATCCTAAATGGCGATATAAAAAATAATACCATTTATAATATAACTTCCAACCATAATAATATAAATTATGGTAACTCGTGTAACAATAAAAATTATTCTGATCACACTGCTAAACTGATCAATGCCAATATTAACACTTCTAATAATAATAATAATTGTCCAATGGAAAAGGGTTTCAACTGTAACCAATCTGCCGACGTTGATACATTTAAATCAGATTATAATACAGCTAATGAAAATAATTATCAAAATAAGCCAATAAAAAACACTGCCTTTGAGCTCAGAAGTCCCCTTCACCATCAACAAACCTCCACTTTGCACGATAGTACCACATACAAGAACCACCATATCTACCAACCAAGGGGCGATAATCAAAGAAACTGTTACCAGCATAGAAAGATGCAACATAACTTAGAAGAGAGAAATAATTATCATTTTCACAATGGGATGAGTAATGGTAGTTATCAGGAGTACAATAACAATGGTTATGAAACTTTGAACATTTCGCCACCCACTCCTCACCTCTTTCGCTACCATCACCCTGGGTCATACTATCCTCCCATTCACCAACCTTCTTCTAAAGATCATTTCAAAACCATTGATTACAACCATCGAAAAACGCAAGACTCTTCTAGACGTCCCTACGAGGATGATGGTCGTTCTAGTGATTTGGATTCAAGCAACGATTATTATTATGGTTCTGCACAATACAACAATCAACACTACAACTCACAACCTTACATTGCTCGAAATCATTACAACATCCCAGATCGCTACAACACACAAAATTACAACAAAACTCAACACTACAATAACTACAGCAAGAAACACCATAATAACGCCTCCATAAATGAGTCACCCTTCCAACCATATCCACCAATGAAAACCTTCCAACAGCCATATACACCAGCACAATTGAATCAGTCAGTTTACCACGGCAATCAAAGACCAGGCAATCATCAGACATACAAGCAGAGATACAATCAAGGGTATTGCAGCAGACCTCAAAATTATCAATGAATTGTGGTTATTTGAAGTTTTCGTTAATTTCTTGTAAATATTACTGACCTCTCATTTTTGTAAAGTTTTGAATATTCTTGTTGAAAAATAATGTTTAATTTTTTTTTCAACCAAAATTTTTTGCGTATATTGCAAAGTATTAAAATAATATTTTATTCAAACAAATGTAACAATGATAAAAAAAACGAACTACATAATTATCATCATCATCACTGCCATCTGCTTTTCTTCTTCTTCGTCTCCTTTTGGTCCTGGTAGATGGAATAACTCTTGGTATCATCCCCTACGGAACTCCATGTGGCTGCCGCTGAAGAATTTGATGCAGAAACAAAGTTGTTTTTGAATTGGTTAGTGAACGCAGTTTTGAGGGCTGCAACCCGATCACTGCGGGCATTAGCTGTTTGCGATGTGATTGATTTGAGCGAGCCTTTGTTGTGCTTTTGTCCTTCAGAAAAACCCAAACCAGCTCCTCCAACGTTCAGCTTTTTGGCTTGTTTGTGTTGAAAGCGGTTCTTGCTGAACCATGGGTTTTGCATGGCCAGCTCCAAAAGTTCTCTAGGCACCACTTGGTTAGCTCCCTCCAAATTTCTAACCAAATGACCCGCCATTTCCTTGTCTTTAGAAGTCACCAAGGTATATGCTGTTCCTTTTTCTCCGGCTCTTCCCGTTCTACCAATCCTGTGCGTGTGTGTGTCGATGTCTTGAGCCACGTCATAGTTGACCACAGTTTTGATGTGACTAATGTCTAAGCCTCGAGCTGTGAGGTTTAACAGGCGATATTATATTAATAATAAAAAGTTATAAAGCGCTATTTCCGCAGCGTTCAAGATAGTTGATAATCATATAAGTTTAAATTTAGATATGCTTATATCTTATAGTATATGTAATAGAATTCAATTTGAAACTATATAATATAAAAACTTTTCAATAATGAAACGATTACGCACCATACAATATAACCCCCTACTACTACATAATATAATGTCAAACCAGCAACGTCAGTGGCAACGAGGATGGGAACCTGCTTGTTTTTGAACGTGGTTATCACCTCGTTTCTTTCCACCTGATAATTTATATACTTATCTATAACCCTCGTAAAAAAATATTCTAAGTGAATACAAGGTGAAAAAAATTCATAAAACTATCATTCTATTAAAAAAAATTTCAAGCAACTTAAGTCAAAAAGGAAATATATATGAATAAAAAATTTTTTCGGACATATGAATAGATCTATTAAATATAAAACAAGCCAATATAACAGCATCATTAAATAAGCTTCAAAAAAAAACTCTGTCATGGTACATATGATACATGTGGCAACATAAAGACCTGATTTAGGTCCCCATGAATCACAGCAAGTTTGAAATCTCTGAGCTTCAAGTTACTTGCCAACTCTTCGCAATTCATCTGAAGTTTCATTAAATTCAATAAAATATTTAGTAAATATACTCGTATAGTTTGGAAACACAATATAACAAATGAGGATTTATAAGAACACGTAGAGAAAATTTTCATTTTCAACAAGTAAAACCTCGTCATAATTCATTTTAGGCTGATGAATTATTTCAAGGTTTTACTTGTTGAAAATTTTAGCTAAATGAAAATTTTCTCTACATATTCTTATAAATCCTCATAATTTGAAGTTTTACTGGTAAAATTCAAGTTTACAAAAGAACATACGATGTCTCTAAAAAACTACAATATATCACAACAATATCACGTTGTAATTGAACATCATAATAACGAAATACAAAACAGCAAAACCCAGTGTATTTAACCTTTCTGGTGACGAAGATGAGAACAGAGCCATTAGAGCATATCCTAACGAGGTTGTTTGTGAGCCAGGTCCATTTGTCGCATGGTTCTTTAAACACTAATACCTGTATTATATGGTGGGGTAGTTGATAAGTTGAGGCATTAGTGTGAAAAAACAGCTCATAAATTGGATAGATGGATGAATAAATAAATAGATGATCGAATGGATAGATAAATAAGTAAATATGACCTCTTGTTTAACATCCTCATTAGCTTCTCCTATATCTCCCTGTATCACTCTTATTGGATCTGTGAGAATATCTCTTGCCAGCTGGTGAATGGATTGTGTGTAGAAAATACACATGAGGTATTTAATCATAACTTAATCATGAAAACGCACCCTCTCAACTTTCCGTTTAAAAGTGGCAGAAAACATGAGAGTTTGTCTTCCGGGTCTGACGTGATTGGCAATTGATCTCACTTGGGTTTCAAATCCTAAATGAAACATTCTATCAGCTTCATCAAATACTAAATAGGTCACTCTTGCAAGATTGGTGGCTTTCTTTTTAACTAGGTCAATTAGTCTGTAGAAAAAAAATTAGAATTATATTTGGAAGTTTATGGAGAAAAAATTTTTTTGAGACATCAAATATTTTTTCATGAACTCTCATTTCTAATGTTATAACTCATACACCTTGAACTCAGAATTATTAAAATAGATGCAACTAACAAAGCATTTAATTTGAATGAAAATAACGAATAGGTAGATACAACAGATATGTCTAACTCCATGAATTAGGGTCTATAAGCACAAAAAATGATGATGATGACACACAACATCACCAAATCTCACCTGCCAGGAGTGGCAACAATGATCTCAGCTCCTTCCTCACAAGCCTTGCATTGCTCGTACAAGTTGCCTCCTCCATACGCACACACCACTCTCAAATTATATGCCTGGTGCATTCGATATTGTATTCATGATAAATATAGTGTTATTTTGGTTATCATAGATATCAATAATACTTAATTAACAGTTGTATATATAAAAACAAACATTTGTAATGATACCTTGCTAAACTTCTTTGCTTCAGCATATATTTGCTGTGAGAGTTCTCTAGTTGGAGCTATAACCAACCCTATAGGGCCATCTCCTTTTTTCAGTTCTTTTTGATCCAAAATATGAGTCACCAAAGGCCACAAATAAGCAGCTGTTTTTCCACTTCCTGTCTTTGCAATGCCTATAATATCTCTACCTCCCATAGCAACAGGTATCCCTTGGGCTTGTATGGGAGTGGGTTGTGTGTAGTTGTTCTTGCGAATGACTTTCATCAGGCCTTCATCCAATCCCAAATGTCCGAAACTTGAAACTGGTTTTGGGGGGTGTATTCCCAACACCTGGTTGATCATTTTGAATATTTTATTTCTAGTAATAACAATAAGAAACTATCAAATTTTTAAATATAAAATGAAGAATAGATATAATTTTTAATAAGGTCAAAGATTAAACAGCAAACTTTAATGCCAAGTTTTTTCCTTAAATCTGAAACTTGATGTTCATTCAAAGCTTTAATTTCTTCATGCTCCTCATAAAAATTTTTACTGAAGTCTTCATATTCAATCTCATGGTGGTCAATTGGAGGCAGAGGATCGATTATTTTCTTCTCTTTCTTTATAACATTTCCATCATCATCATACTCCATAGCTTCATCATCATCATCCAAAACCACTCCTGCATTTGGATTTTCTTCCATATATCTGATTGGAATATATTAAAAAAATTATTTTTATTCAAATTTAATTTACTATACATTAATGGATGAAAAAAGCAAAATTTACTTGAAATATGCTTCTTGTACATCTTCGTTATCAATATCATCTCTTTTTCCTTTATTATCTTTGACTTTTTTCTTCTCCAAATTCTCAACTTCGGTATGAATATTTTCCATGAATTGATCCAAAGGGTCATCACTATCGGAATCATTTTTTGCGTTTGGTGAACCTTCGGCTGGTTGGTACTCAAGATTTTCTTCTTCGTCATCGTCGAAATACTCGTCTTCGTTTCTAACTCTTTTTCTGCCGATGTTCAAAGTGTGGCCTCCACCCGAACTTCTTTGAGCAACCGGCATTCCAAAGCTCATTTTAATTGAAGACTGTTTGCCCATGCTGAAACTTCCAAATGCTTTATTTCCCGACATTTTTGTGCTCGATTTTTTCTAAATGCAAATTAACTTTTGCTTTTAAGCAAATATATACAAGAGATAAGCTTTAAAGTGTATTTGTATTCAATGTATAATTTTTTTTTAATTAATTATAAAATTTTTCACTTGAATCAATTAATTAGAAATTTGAATTTTTTTTTCAAATAATGTTTCATGTAAAAAAATCAAGTAACAAATTCTAAATATAAATTCAAAAAAAAAATGCAAAACAATAGAAATATATTTTAATGATTATTATAAAAAATAGAAGCAGCAATTGTTATGAAAGGTGTCTAACAGAGAAGAAAAAGCGTCGATAAAATAGCATTTATCATTTATTGAAAATTGATTGTAACAAATTTAAATAAAGCTGCCCAGTAAAAATTAAAATTTTGAAACAATTCTAAATGTTCGTGAAAACTCAATCAAATTCTCAAATTAATGTACATATAAAACAATTTTAGTTTTTTGAAATACTTAAACTGAACACTTGAAATAATTAAAGCTTTGAATTATAAACTAGTAAAATAAGTAGTATTAGTTCGCATATTGAGTCCAAGACATTGTATAGAGAGAATAAAAAGATACATTAATTTATTAGGGTTAAAAACGCCTACAAGTGCTAATTCATTAATATTCAACATGAAAATGTTAAAATTTTCTAAAGATTTGGTATAAAATAATCTGTATATAAACAATTTTATTTGGTCTTTGGGTAGGCAGATGAATATTGAAAAAAAAATTTAAATTAACATTCTGCAATATAGCAAGCGAAATATTTGAAAAGTTTGCAAGTTGTTATGGCGTTATTTGGAAGCATTAGTCGAAAGATAAAAATTTTTAAATTTTAAATCATACCATTAAAATTATTTTTTATGATCTTCTGTGTGTATCTGAGATTTCGAAGAGATAGTCTCGTTTTTCCCACTCTTCTCAACTCCATCTTTAATTAGAAGATCGATTTCTTTTTTGAGCTTAACATCACCAGACCCATCTTTCCATCTGTCTTCATCCAGTTCTTTCTTAGATTTCTTTCCACTGGAATCCAAGCCCAAGTTTTGTGAAAAGTCATCAAGATTCAAATTATTGATCATTCTATCAATGCTATCCTCCACATTAATCTTTTTTGGAGCAGCCTCGACCCCAGTATCCTCACTAACATCACTGTTCTTGGCCCTCATATATGCATCCTCAAAAGCAGAGCCAGCCAATGTATGTGGCTTGTGGTTGTTGTTTTGTGAGTTTTTTTCTTGTTTTTCTAACTCGTCAAAAACTTTACGAGCTTCTTCATCTAGTCTTTCATCCCTCACAAAAGCTTGACCAGTCTTCAGATCAATACCACAGCTGGTTATTTTGGCATCCACTCTTGGTATTGTTTCATAGGCAAATATTTCCTCAACACCCGTTGAGCAAATTTTTTCTGTTTCTTTCCTGACACCACTCAAGTCTCCAGTGGATTTTTCATCTATCTTTTGATGAGTGCTTGGAGCTGCACCACTTGTTACTTTTGACTCTACTTTTGGCACTTTTTCCTCATCACCCAAAAGTTTAAATTCCTTTTTAGGTTTAATTATACCATCATCATTCTTTTTCTTGCCATCATCTAAGTCTCCAATCAAATTATCGAGATCAGATGTGATGTTGTGCAAGTGTGTGTTACTGATCAGTTGATCTAAAGCTTGCATCCTTAAATTCTTTTCTTCTTCAGTCAGTTCTTCCGTCACTTTCAAATTCACACCTTCTTTTTTACCTTCTTTTCTTTCTTTCTCCTTCTCCTTCTGTCCCTCTTCTCTCAACTTCATATAAGCATTTTCAAAAGCACTGCTTGTTCCACTCTGTGTTTTCTCCTTTTCACCTACACGGGCAGTATTTGCTACTGAAACGGCTTGTTTCGCCATGATCTCCTCTTGTTTGTCTACAGAATCCCCGTATCTCTTTCTCATACCACTATCCACCTCTTCTCTCCCACTCCTTCTCTCTTCAAACCTCTTTGAACTATTTGCAAGCCTCCCTGCTGACATTCTCTTCAACTTCTGCCTCTGTTGCTCTTTTGTTTCTTCATCAGATGATGATGTATCTACTTGTGTGTCTTGTAACTGCGTGTGTGTTTTTATAGATGTATTTGAGAATTTGAGCATATGAATGTAAATGAAACTTACCTTGAAAACATTGGAGTAGCCAACGACACAGTTTTTAATGGAGCTGAAGTAGGCCATCAAATATGAACCAACCGGGAGTTTGTCAAGAAAACTTCAAAGAAAAAATAATAATAACATTAAAAATAACAACGATAATAAGAAAAAACACTAATAGAAAGTAAAATATACTAATAATATTAAAATAATATAACGCACCGCTCATCAAAGGAAACTGAAAAAAGGAAGTAAGAGTCATCATGAGCATCCGATAATCTGCTGCCCAGGTATGAGTAGGCGGAATAATCTTCAAAATGCTTGAAGTCACTCTGGGCAGTTTCACCAGGTTGTTTTAGTGAAGAAGATGTAAACTCTTTTTTACATAAATAACAAGATGGGTAGATAAATAGATAAAGAGATAAAAACAAAAATAGTGAAAATGATTGAATTAAACACTTTTATTAACTAAATAACAACACAAAGCTAGTCGTAAGTTGAACTAAAATTATCAAGTATACAAAGTTTTACATTACCAAGTTTTTAAACTTGATAACTTAATAATCGTTTTTGTAATAGGCTAATTTAGTTATTCATAAAAATAGTAAAGAAAACACTAATAAAAACAAGTTAGAAAGCACAACGGACCGGATAAAGGCCCACCCAGTCCCTGGTGGAGGTGGGGTAGTCTCTGGGTATGGTGAAGGAGACATTCTGGTCCTTGTTCTTGGACCAGGCTGACAGTGGCTCAAACATCACTGGCACCTCTGCTGGGCTGTCAAACACCTTTGAGAGTGTGTGTGTGAAAGATGTTAGGAATTAATTGATTATAATTCAGTCTAAAAATTCTTCAAGTTTATGTCACTATAATCACGTTTGCAATTGTATAGTATTGTATAACCTTGTTATACAATACTATATGAGAAAAACCGAATTCAATTATTTGATTTTTTAAATTAATTTATCACTCGGTAAAATTACCTAAATCTTCACGAAAATACCTTGACTTTGAAGCTGGAGAAGACAGGTTTGTGGTCAGACTGGTTGTAGAAGGGAATGTGGTTGTACTTGAGCTGTTGCACTGAGAGAGAGGCGCTGACGAATGAATCCTCGTGCAACCTCCATAAGATCCTGTCACACCAGGCTGGTATTCTCCCCTTGTCACTGTCACCATGTTGTTTGGTGTTTAGATAAGATGATGGATGGAAACAAATAATGAAATTTGAGAATCAATAACAGTAATACATTAATAAATACGATAAAAATAATACTATTATATCTTATCATTATTTCTCAACATTTGGTAAAAGACAATGTAACTCGGTATTTATAAAGCGCCTTTTTTATAGATCAAAGCATTTGCTACAAATTTAATGTAGCGAAAACAAACTGTAGAACAATGGTCTACAGAAAGTATTTTGTAGATATTATTATTACAAACGCCACACTGACCTGGTGTCGTAATGATCTGTGCCGGGATCAAACTTGTAAGTGGGTGGAAAAGTGAGGTTGCCTTCCTCAAAATCTATCATTATCATGTCCTTTAAGCGAGCCTGGTTCAACTGTCGCCGTTGTTAGCGAGGTTCAATTAGAGTAAATATGATAACAACAATTATTTGAATAACTTTTAATTTTCAATTTTTTATGAGGGATTTTTGATATCTATATAGTCTACTAATGATTTATGATAAGAGTGTACTAATCGAAAATTTTAGTTTTTTTAAATAAATGTAAAAAATTCCTCATAAAAAATTTAAAATAAAGTTATTCAAATAATATAAAAAAAGATACATAAGATGTCTTTAAAAAAAGATAAAAATAAAAAATTATTTTTAGATTTTTATAAATAAAATTTAAAATTTGCTACATTTTTTAGAAAATTTATTAGAAAAAGATATAATTAGCGATAAGATGAACTTTATTATAAAACACCTAAAGATCAGCTTCGTAAGATATTTAAAAAAAGTACTTATAGTATGGACCTTTTCTATAAACCCATAAGATAACAAATAAACTAACGGATATGATTATTTTAGCCTAAAACTAATAGCCTCCAAAACCTCTTTGTTATTTATAGGTCATAATTCCAAAATTAAAAATACAAACCTGGTCCCGCTGCAGAAGATATGGCAGGTCATTCTCTTTTATTTTCCTCTTTGTATCTTCTTGAGAGATATTATCCAAACGGAAATTCAAATCACCCATCCAGAATATGTAGCTGTGATGTGGTTGGTGGTTACTTAATAAATACGCGATTATTAACATTATCAATTGAGTGCAATAGTGTTATCGATTGGCACGTGTGACTAATAACTTTGACATTAAGTATATAAAATTATGTCATTTTTACCTTTTATTCGATAGTGTTAATATATATCTTTGTTTTATTCTTATTATTTTTGTAATTATCATTATTGTTGTTATTATCATTACTCATGTTCTAAGATCCCCCTCGTCTTGGTATCCCTGAAGCGCTGACCCGCCAATATCTGGTTGTAATCCTGATGGTGATAATAATCAATTTTACAGCATTATTCAACAACTTTGATATAATAATACTTGTGACTTAAAAATTAAATAGATGGTAATTAAATTCTTCACGACGTAGCATAAAAGCATGGAAAAACATGTAGAGATGAGAGGATTTTGTACCTGTATCCTTTGGTTGAAGTTCTCCATGTGGGCAGAAAGGTGGCTGTTCACGAAGCAGAAGTTCACTTTGTTCAGCTCAAAACGAATTGAAACACCTCCTTTGTTGCCCTGGCAAGTGGAATATAATTTAATGATTAATAATAATAATAATTTACAAGGTTTATTATAGTGATTTTTAACCCAGAGAGTTTCAAGATCACTTGATATGTATGTAAAAAAGTTTAATATAATAATAGGTTATAGCAGCTTAATATTTAAAAAAAACTAGTTTTCAGCGCTTTTTCAAAGTTTTTCACTTTGCCGACCATCAATTAAAATGTTTAAAACCTATATCCAAGATAATACATTAACCCTCAAAACACTACTTAAGAATAGACCACATACATGTATATATGTCAATATCATAATCATTTATATGAAATATAAAATGAACTTAATACACAATTATTATATATATATATATATATATATATATATATTATCAAACTGCTGTCAAAAAAGTGAAAATTATTGGAAATACAAATCACCCAATATCCACCAAAGCCAGTCCTGGTGTATTCACTCTCAATACTGGAAACGTTGTGTAGGTACTCCCGTTTAATGTATGCACTTATGTGGATACCCATCAGTCTCAGACTTTTGATCTGTAATAGGGGAGAAAAGTGAGGTGGGTAGATGGGTGGCTGGATGAATAAAAATAAAGTTGAAACAATATTTGGAAATAAAAAGATAACTAAAAATAAAACATAAACGAAAAAATGGATTAATAGTTAAACACAAAAATAAATAAAAAAACAGACAGAACTAAAAAGTTACACACCCTGACAAAATTTCTGGCACTCAAGACAGAAGTGATGGCACATGTCCATGGATCATCAAAGATGGAGTCACTCAGAATTGATGACGTGCTGGACTTTAACTCTTGCAGTCTGGATGGTGGTGGAAAATGATGAGACATAGATTTAAAACCCAAAATTTGGGCAACTTATAGTCAACTTAGATACATATGTACATTTTAATTTTAAATAATTGTATTTTGTTGTAAACTGGCCATCAGTCATCCAGAAATAGGGCTTTTATAATGCAATAGATGAATTTTACTATTTATTTAATAAGAATTTATAAATTAGATTCAATTAATTATATAATAAACAACGTATAAAAAAACGTAGTAATTGATAATAAAATGAATACATTAAGCAACAAACCCAATGACATAGACATCAGCTGGCTGTTCATTCTTCAGAGATAGCAAAGTTTCAAGATCTTTTGGGGGGTTATTTTCTGCCACATTCCATGTCACCACATACAAGCTGATAAGATATTATCAGTTATTATCATTTTACATATGATTTTGTGCTAGCATAAAAATGGAAGTTAAACACTCTTATTAGATTATTGATGGTTAATGTGCTTTTACTTTCATCATTATGAATATCATTTTTTAGGTTATGCCAGTTCAATAGTGTTATTAGCTTTATGATTAGCTATTATGAATAATTTGTTGATGATTTTTCAAATTGATGATGATTTTAATCTGACATCCTCTAGTTAATAGCTATTTATATTGTTATTATAAATAATGTAACTCAAAAAAAATTGTTATGGAATTATTTTATTCAAAAATTTTATTATT
>OZ038326.1:3537755-3767768 GCA_964035795.1 Pterobdella sp. o SKG-2022 | reverse complement strand
ATATATATATATATATATATATATATATATATATATATATATATATATATATATATATATATATATATATATATATATATATATATATATATATATATATATATATATATGAAAATATACTATAATTAATATATTTTTTGCAGTTTAATTGAAAATCGACAAATAATCTTTATTGAAGAACCTTGTTTCTGCGATCTGTTAGTCTCACGAATCCTTCTTTAGTGACGGCGATGCTACTCGGCCATATTTTCTCCTTCAAGAGTATTCTATGCTTGTATGTTGATCTATCTTCATCATCATCATCATCATCATGTATATTAATAAGTGGAGTTTTATGATTGCTACAATCTTTAATGATGAATTGATTGTCTGAAGTTTTGCTGGGTTTTTCGGCGTTTGTGGCGGTGAATAGATGCAGACAATGACCATCTGAATCACACACGATGAAGTCTGTATCGTTCAAGAAGTCTATGTCACTTAGATTTTTGAGAATATTTTTCGCTGTTGAGTCAGTGTTTTTATGCTCTTCGGCATTGGGTGGATCTGTAGCTAAAAACGAGTTTTGGTTATTTGAGGACGAGTTTGTGAAACTACTGTCTTCAGAAAATTGCCACACTTTTTTAGCGTGAATTTTTGTTTTAGCCTTCTTCATCAGTAGATATTGATCGAAATTATAAACACTAAATGTTTAATTTAGACCTCAAAGTTATGTATAAAAAATTACATCTGCTTCACATAAAATAAAGCTTCAGTGATATTCAGAATATAGAATATACCGATGTCACTACGGCATGTAATTATGATAATGCATTGAGTTCAATTTATAATGAGAAAGTTAGCTCATGTATAAAAGATGTAGAAACTTTTGAGCCATTTTCAAATTTTAAAAATTAGTTTTTACACAATCGATTATTTTTTTAAAGATGATTTCCAACTGAAAAAATTTTTTTTCGGAAAAAATCTAAAAGATCAAAACGAACGTTTGAGGCCAATAAGTGATTTTCAGACGAGAATCAATGATAAAACTGATTTCATTAAAAACTAGTTTTTTTTAAGTAAAATTTTTTAATTTTAAATTGAAAACAGGAAAAACACAAAATTTTTTTTTATTGAATGACTATTATTAGAGGTTTGAAAAAAATTGAAATAAAAGGTTGAAAACAAAGAAATAAAAAATAATAATGAAAACAATAATATGAGTAATAACAATAATAGATCATTGATTGATACTATTCGAAGCTTTCTTAACATCCTGCATAAAACCTTCCAACTTCTCAATCTCTCTGCTCAAATCTTCATCTCCCCCTAACTCTTCTAAGCCTTTCTGTTGTAGGACGAAAATTTATTCATAATGAAAAGTATATGTCGATGAACTTCAAAATTTTTTATCAAAAATAAAATAATGTCAATGGCATTAATCATAATCATATATTAAAAATTGAACAAAAGAAAAATTTAAAAAAATAATCTGTTAAAAAGAATAAAAATGCCAACATTAGCAGTAATGATAACAGACTGCAAAGCGAGCCTAGCAGAATTCAAAAGTGATAATTTGGTGTCTGCTTCCTCCATCTTGAAAGCGCAATCTAAGTAGCCTGGAAGTGATAGATAGATAGATAGATAGATAGATAGATAGATAGATAGATAGATAGATAGATAGATAGATAGATAGATAGATAAATAGATAGATAGATAGATAGATAGATAGATAGATAGATAGATAGATAGATAGATAGATAGATAGATAGATAGATGAAAGGACAAATAGATGAGCAAATTATTTTTATTATTATGAACTTCCTTTAAGCAACCTTGAGCCAGCTCAAAAGTATGCCTACAGACCTGCAGACACCCATCCACCTGCTTGTGCCAATTGGGCTGCAACGTTAGTATCCTCTGGCTTTTCTGTAGATACTGCAGCGCCTTGTGTGCAGTTATAATTATGTTGTAGAAAAAAGAATAGTTTTTATTTTATTTAAAACTTAATCTATTGTTGAAAAGTTGATTTCAATGAAACTACTCTGAATAAATAAATATGTATATATATAAAAATTCAAACAAAGATTCCTTAAAACATTTATAATAAAAGCTTTTTTTACAAAAACTCTCAACAAACTTTCTGTTGTTCTGATTGGCTGAGAGTTTGACCTTCATCAATGTGATTGGTCAACTTTGCGTAAAGTCTCCATATGTCAGCATTATTGCTCACCTAAAAATTAATTGAATTGTAAAAAAAAAAGTAAAATAATAATGAAACCAATAATATGACCATGAAAAAATAAATAATTGTAATAATGAATGACAATAATATAAAAAAAATAAAAATATGAATAAGAATGATAATACTAAAAGAAGCAATAAAATTAACAACTACAACAACACGCACGCACACACATACAGTGGACGTGATCCTTCCGAATAACTTTTTGAGGGGCTCCTTAATCACGTAGGCATCACATCCATTAAACATCTTTAACCCCTCCACCACCGCCCTTGTCAACACTTCCAGCACCTGCCCCAAGGATGGAAATAATTATGTGACAAAATTTGATAAGATTTAAAATAATTTAAATATTGTAAAAATAAACATATAATGAAATATAGTATAAAATTAATATTAAAAAAAATAAAAATAATAACAACAACAACAATAGAACCTCAACGTCGATGTGCTTGTGTCTGAGGTCGATGAGACGGTGGTAAGATCTGATAGCCTCCTCAAACTCCCCTATGTCTACTGCCACCTGGCAAGTGTTTCAATCATTTCAAAATTTATTCAATTTTGAAGTTACACACAAAAAACAGACAGAAACACATAAGAGCAGACAAGTAGAAACACACGGATACAGACACAGAACTACATAGAATCAGACACACAAAAACACACAAGAATACAGACACACAAAAGGTTGGCCCAGATTCTCCAGTTCTCATAATCACATTTGATCGCCTCTTGCAGCGTCATAAAAGCGCGTGGTCTGTGATCAATAATATAATATTACTAAAATTACAAATAATAATAATAATAATAAAACTAATAATAATATTGTTGGCAATAAAGATGAAATAGTATAAAACTGCGAGATCAATAAAATAATGACTTGTCATCAGTCTTGATGTAGGTGGTAGCTAGGTTATTCCAGGCTTGAAAGTTCTGATGATGATGATGGAATGCTTAGATGAAGAAAAAGTACAAGATGGGATTGAATGAATACTCGAAAGAATAAAATAAATCTGTTATGATATGGCTGTGTCGTTAAAAATATCCTCTTATTTTTTGATAAATGTTTGGAAGGATCCATATACACTAAGGTAAAAATATACAAAAAAACAAACACATACACGAAAAACACGCACTAACATCATTATCAAGGTTGACACAAGTTCTGAAAGCCTTGGCTGCCTTCTGGAAACTTCCAGCTGGCAAGCATGCACAGCCATAAGTGAACCACAAGCCCAGCTATGAAGATGGTTGAGTAAATAATAATGAATATTATAAAATATTGAATAGATACAATTAATAGTATTAATGGACATAATTAACACTATAAAGGTATATAATAAACAGTATGTGTCAAGTGCTTGTAAGGTGAAAATAAATTATATAGCGATTTGAATGCATCATCCAATGAACTGCATACAAACATGCCTCTCACCTGTAAAGGGTTGATTTCCAGGGAAGCTTCAAAGTGGGACAGGGATTCCTCGAACTGATGGAGTCATTATAATTACTGATGCTATTTAGTTTTAGTAAAAAAGTAATTATGCATAGAATAAATAAATAAATAAAAAAATATATATATATACCCACCTTCTGTTTACTCATTAACAACAAAGCCACGCCTCTTTTGGCTCTAGCCGATCTGTGATTGGACAACTCCCATGCCTTTTCATAGCAGCTCACGTCACCGGTGACGTCACCCAAACTACACCACAGCAATGGCGTTTCTTTGATTGCCATTTGTTCCTTTATAATCGACTCGGCCTGTTATTTTGATTGTGTGGTTTGTGAGGGCATGGTGGAAGAAGACTGAATGCAAATATATGTATGATTGTAAGGTCAATAAATTTGAAAATTTTATGACAGTTTTTTTTTGAACTTGAAATAAAAATTAGACACTTGAAAAAAAATTAAAAAAAAAATTTCATTGATAAAATTAAAAGTGAATACAAAAGTGGAATTAAGTCCAAACAAAACTCCACAACTCACATCAGCCCTTCGCAATGTTTAAAACCAACATGCTAATGTTTTATGATAAGGCTATACTCTTCGAAAATTATAGCTTTTCTTTTAAATAAATGTATGAATCCTCAATTGATGTTTTTAAAGTTTAAAACCAACAAACCACCTTCTGATACTCGCCAAGGGCAGTATGGCACTTGACAGCCAGGGAAAAGTTTTTGATTCTGAGAAAAGTGTCCAGAGCTCCCTTCTGGAGACCCAGCTGCAACTGAGCACTACCCAGCTCGTTCTGTTTAGGATCAGTTGGTGTTTTTTAACGTATAATTTAACATAACGATTATCAGTAAATCTGAAATTATCCTATACACTCTAGCCTTTGTTCAAAATATGAAAAAACTAATCAGACTCACAAACAGTGTTTAAATTATTATTCAGTTACAGGAACATTTGAACAGTTCCAAGGTCACCTTGATGCTCCATTGAGGAGGCACACCACAGCTGAAAATCCATTTCAAACGATCATCATCACTTCCTTCATCATCATCATCCTTATCTTCTTTCTCATTATGTTTTATCTCGTTGGTTGAGTATCTTTGGTAGCTTTTAACTAGTTCCTGGAGTATGAATATAACATTGGAGTTTTAAACAACGATCAATTTTAGTTAAACTAAAATATTTCAAGATTGTGCCCCCATTCAACAATTAAACACAACCATATCAACTTTGAACACAATCAAATCAAAATCACATCACTCCATCAACTCCTACCTCCAACTGCATGAGTTTCCGATGCAAATACTTGCTTCCTTCATCTTCATGCTTGCATCGCAGCAGCAGTAATGAAGTTTGCAGAGCCCAGCTAGCTTCACTGCTGTTTTGCTGGTCCAACAGAGCCTGTGTGTTAAAGGGTTGTGGTTGTATAATAATAATAATAATAATAATATTACATAAACAATGAATAAATTTTCTAAAAATAATATAAGATTAATAAAATATAAAGTTTTCATTATAACAGCTCTAAATCTAAAATGAATTTTTTTATTAAAATACAAAAACATGCAATGCAATAAAAAAACTAAACAAAATGAGCATATCTGAAGACAACCTACACAGTCTTTTAACAGAAAGATACATACGTTAATATAGGCCATGGCTTCCTCCTTCACCACACTGCCCTGTCCTTCCCTCATTCTGCGCATGTGTCTGCTACAGTTGTGATGTTAGATGTTACATGGTTGACATCAAATATAAAAAGCAAAAAAAAAATACAGTTATCAGCGTTAATAAGATATAATATTATCACTGTTGAACATGCAAACCTTAAAGCAAAATAAAGACTACAGATATTACTATCAACACTGATTCTATAACAAAAACCATATTACAACATTCCATATCACAATGACACCAGAACATCCCATATTACAATGAACACCCAAAACTCACCACACAGCAAACACAAGCAGCTGCAAGGAACAACTCAAAAAGGGATTTTTGTGCTGCTCTGATAACTCTGCCCTCTCCAGCACCGCTTCATCCTCCAATGGCACATTCTGTGGTGAAAGTTGACAGGTGAAAAGTATGTATCTATGATAGTTTTTGATAGAAGTAAATCTTAAATTGAATAGTCTCATGTACACCATATTATATAAAAAATTAATTTGAAACAATTTTTCAAAAAAAAAAACTCAAATTTCATTAAATTATATCCCACTTGAATAAAAAATCCATTCTTTTTATACTCCTTCATTTCCTCATTCCCTTCTCCATCCATCTTCCCAATCTTCAAGATCAACTGAGGCACTTCGGCTTGTTGGAACCTTGTTCGCTTACCCATCACTCCTGGTGTGGAATCATGATACGTTGCTATGAAGGTAGGAACGTTTATAATTTAGCTACTCATTTTACAAAACATTAAATTAAAACATTATTTTTGTTTCAAAATTTTTAAAAAACTATATAGAGAAAACATACAAAAAAAATTGAATAAACTAATAAAATCATTATCATGCCAAAAACAACCAGTGAGTTGAAGATTGAGATTAGAGAGAAGAGTGGCCTTTCGCAGAGCAGAGTTGCATGGGTGATATTGGTAGTAGAAGTTGTATATAAAAGTGGCTTCAATGTAAAATAGAAGTTTGAGAGTTTTGTTAGTTGAAGTTGTAAAATTTTGTGTAGACTCTGTGGTAAGTTTTTGTATGGTTTGATTATTGGGTAGTGGCCCATTAGTTGTTGATGTTGTGAGTTGTGTGTTGCTTGGGGTATTTTTTGGATCTTCTGTTTTCAATAAAGCAGATTTTTCAACTGTTAAATATAAAAAAGTATACAAATACATGAACTAAATAACTATTTTCTTACTACAAAAGCCTGAATTGAGTATGCATAAAGTTAACCAATGCACAATAACTAAAACAAAAAAACTTCACAATCAAAAACAGCACCAAAATCACTAACGTTGACACAAGTATTGAAGGATTTGTTTGGATAGAGAAGGTAATCTTTCATCATACAAGCTTTGCAGCACCCACAAACACCTTACACTCCACCAGGCAGATGTCTGGGGGTGAAAAAAATGGTTTAAATTTATTTAACGAGTTTTCTTTTGACAATGAAAAAGCTAACTTTGAAAAAATTTTGTAGCGAATTTTGTGCATAAACAAGGCATGCTTTAGCAATACATAATAGATGCATGTGTTGGGTGTTCACATCCACAGATTCCCCATTCACATCCATTTGTGTCCTAAGCTCTTCATCTAGTTTCTTGGATGTAATTTTATACTAGTTAATGTGAGTTTAGCATTAATAATTATGTGGGTTTATTTCTAATTCAGTTGAAATACAGGTATATATAAGTACAAACTGAGGTTTTAGTTGAATTTATGAATAATGAAGGGCTAGTTTGAAGCAGAAGATATGTATAAAATAAAAATATAGACTCTGGATATCAAAAGTTTCATATGAAAATCATATCAAACTCACTATTAATAACTTTCTATCATCACCATTAATTGAGCTATCTCCTTTATTATTTCTTATAAGATATACATTGTCAAGTGGAGGACCAGTGAAGTTATGTAACATGAAGACATAAAGTGAGGATACACCGACCAATAAGATTGCTAGATGCCTGTTATTATATTTTGGTATTTTGATTTATAGGAATGTTTTAATGTAGTATAGCATTATAAAATCAGTGTATATTTGATGCTGTTGATGTTTCACCTCAGAAAAACGTCTTCAACCTCGGAACTTAAGTATGTATCAATATTTTTTTCCAATATCTTTTCATACTTTTCTGCATCTATTTCATCAATATTGAAAGAGAATAATTCTTTGGCTATTGAAGTTTTTAAAATTTTTTCAAAATTTCTTTTCAGAGCAAAACATATAAATTCTTGGTGATTTTTTGAGATTTTTTCTGAAAACATTAATTAAAACTAAGTAGGTAAACAATTTATTACAAAATTTGAATTTACCACAACTTTTAATATCTTTCAAAATCTGGGTTTTGTATGTAATGAGGGAATTCTCAATAGAATGCACAAGTTCCTCCATTTTGAACTTTTTTCTCTTTAAATTCGCACATGCAAATCACTTAAAAGTTAACTTCCAATAAGTTCATAAAATTTCAATACATCAAAATAATGATGAAACTGAATAAATTATCTATTTAAAAAAGTATTTTATAAAAATAAGTTCAAATTTAAAATAATTACGAAAATGTTTTTTTACCTTATACCTGTCTTTAAACTTTTGAGAATTAGAATTCACATAGCTGATTACACCACTTTAGACAATTATATTCATAGCTGGACAATATGAATTATCAAATCTATAATAATAATCCAATCTGTGCCAATTATCGTGTAGATAATCGACAAAATACTATAAAATATTCGGAAATAGACATCGAAAATATAGTTATGAGTAATGATGTTTTAAAACAAGAAAACGAAGAATTGAAAGAATTGTGTATTTATTTGGACGAAGAAAGAGAAAGACTCCAAAATTTGTTGGAGGAACACCAAAAATACGCCAAGACATTCTTTACTACTCTCCAAGTAACCTTTAATATTTTAACTTGATATTTTAAATAATATCATACTATATTATCAAAGAATTTAATATTTTAATTAATCGTGATTTTTCTAAATTTATTTTAAAAATTTTTAATTGATAAGTTTTTACACATAACTCATTTTGAAATAAACTTTCACTAAGGTTAAAAGGAATTAATTATTTAAAAATTAATATGCTTTACATAAATTATTTTTCACCCAATCATCAAAAAAAAGAAGATTCATTTTTGATGGAAAACTACTAAGCTATCAATTAAACTCTATCAATTGCTTCTATACCAATTCTTGTTCATAAGTTATGCTCAATTTCATTCATTCATATTTATTAACTTTTATTACTACTACTACTACTACTACTTTTAAAACTACCACTACAAACATACAAACCACCTCAAACACATCTCTTACAACCCACAGTCAAACATGGACTCAGTTCAAAGGGAGTTGAGGGAGGATTCAAGTAGGAGAACTGGTGATGGTAGCAGTAGTAGTCCCTCTTCCTCTATCTTCAAAACTGATGATTTCAATATCAATAAGAATATTATTAGCAACAATAATATGAATAATTTTGTGCCAAACAACGCTAATAATAATAATCAAGATCAGAAGGCTACAATCAGTCTCAATAAAATTATGCATCAACTTCCACAACACTTTAACAGCACTCTGCCGAAAAACAATAATAATAATAATAATGATTTTTATAATAACAACAATAATAATATTGCAAATGATAGTAATATTAATTTTTATGATAATAGTAATAAAAATCTAATTGATAAAATGAAAAAGATAACGTCTTTCACATACCTTCCAACTGACAATAACAATGACCACAATGGGAATCTTATTCATAGCAAACAAAAAATGAATAATAATAATAATATGAATAAGTTGATGTCTAAATCGAATCCACTTTTGAATAAAATTGCAACATTCAACGAGAACGTTGAAATGGATGAAAATGTTGACAATAAAAAATATCACCATTATAATTACCAGCCAACTGACCAACAGCAAGAACTCTTTCAACAAAAACAACAGCCCAGAAATCCTTTTTTTCAACATAATCTATCTCAACAACAACCATACCCAAGCTACAATCCTCTCCCAACTTCGAATAATATACTTCAATACAACCAACAACCCTACAACACATCTCAGCCAAAGTACCAACAAAAAAAATCAATTCAGCAATATAACCAACAACAACCGCTGCAACAATACACCACCCAACAACCACAAAAATACTACAATTCCCAACAACAACAATACATCAAACCATACCAAGGCAAACAAACACCAACACCCAAACAATCACACATACCCAAGGCTCAGTTCATAAACAACAACACACCTCAACAAAACATATCAATACTACCAGCCTACAACACTTCATCGAACAACAACCTCAACAACAAGTACCAAAACATCAAAACCAACAACATAAATCCTACCATTAAATACGACACTAACAGATCAAACCAACACAATATAGGAGATGTTAACAGCAATAACACCACTCCTGAAAACTACAGTAGTGCCAACAGTAGTAATAGGAATATAGGCAGGAGAGAGGAAGAAAAAATGAGGCTTCGTCAAAGTTGCAATGTAGGTTTCTAAATAAACTTTATTTTAATGCGTTGGTTAAATAAAGATGTAGGAATTAGATAATAATAATAATATTAACAAAAAAATAATAGTTTTAATAAAATAAATATTTATAATAATATGTTACAGCTACAATTAAATTTTCCACTCTCAATTAGTTTACTGAAGTGATGGAGACAAACTTTGATTATGTTTATCAAGGGCTAATAAAAATATTTTTTTGTCATCAACCCCTTGTATATATTTGCTCTAGTTTTGGCACATGTTTGTGTTGGTCTTTGCGTCGTATTTATCAGTCAAGTAAGATAGATAGATAGAAAGAATTTTTTTAATAAATAAATAGATAGATAAATAGAAAGATAGATAGATAGATAGATAGATAGAAAGAATTTTTTTGATAAATAAATAGATAGATAGATAAATAGAAAGATAGATAGATAGATAGATAGATAGATAGATAGATAGATAGATAGATAGATAGATAGATAGATAGAAAGAATTTTTTTGATAAATAAATAGATAGATAAATAAATAGAAAGATAGATAGATAGATAGATAGATAAATACAGATAGATAGAAAGTGAAAAAATCATGCTTCTAAATCTGGTTTTTTCTTACATACAGTGTTGTCATTGTAATCCATTTACATACTGTAACATAAATTTTTTGTTTCCAGGCTTTATGGAAAGAAATGAACCATCAAAATTCATCTGGATATAGATTTTAAAACGATGAAAACAATTGTTTTTATTTTAAGTTTGTTTTTTATGCCTTTTATTGTATCACATTTGAGGTTTCTTGCAGTATTTATTAATTTAAAAGCTATTTGACTGAAAGATTTTCCATATGATGTTTATATTTTTATTACGAATAATGATAAAAACAATAAAAATAATTAAGCTTCAATTCTGATTAAAAATAATTCATAGTCTTATGACTTATAAGAATTCAGCTTTAATTTTTGGACTTCTGGATAACTGCTTCAATTTAAATTTATTCTCAAAATCAAAATGCCAGTACTTTGACATTATGTTTTTATGTCTTTTTTTTTGAATTTTGATTCACTATAGTATCATTCACATTGATCTTGTGTAGGCTTGTATCATTTCTATCGTTGTTTCACTTTATGACTGAATTTCAGAGGGTTTTCAAGTTCTAATATGAATATTGATTTTATATAATTAAATACTTGAAAGTCATTGTTTATTTCCATTTTATTTATTTTTTTGCTATTTTGATAGTTTTATTGTTCAAAATATTTATTAGAAACTTTGAAGTTATCATACATGAAAAAATTTGGCGAAAAATTTTTTCCACTGAAAAATATTGGATATGAGTACATTATCTTAAACAGCAGATTACGAAAGTATGATGCAAATAGAGAAAAACATTTTTAAATTATATTAATAAAATCAATCTGTTTTTTTAACATTTTTTAACGAAAAACATCAATTAAGAGAAATTTTTTAAGGCATTTTATCTATTTATATGTTTTTATATTTTTATATAACTCATACTGAAAATCATGCACTAATTCAATTTGAACTTCATCAAATTACATTTTTATCCTGTATGAAAAATGATCAATGCTTTAAAATTTTTCAAATAAAAATTTTTTTCCATTCATCTCCACAATTCTTTCCCTATAACACTATATTTAATCACGGTTATTCTCAAAACAACTCAAAATTTATAAGCTTTGAAACAGATCAAAATGAAAAAATTGCAGTAAGAAAATTCAACTTCACAATCGTCTCGTAGAAAGCATAATATATACAAGTTTAATTTTTCCCATTACGTTTTTTTCTATTGAAAAAAAGTTGAACAGGCCCTAACAACGACGTATCAAACCATACAAAAATTATGTTACTAAAAGTCTTCTAAAAAAACCAGTTTTACAAAAACTTCCAACATAACTTTCAATAGTTTTACTCGAATTTCTATATAACATAACAAACATTTACATGAAAAATTCCAAGCCTAATCAATAGTGTTATTATTATCAATCACAAAGAAATTTAAAATCTTTGTACCGGTTCACTGCTGAGGGTGAAATACAGGATAATTTAATGTGTTGATATTCTCTATAATCATTTTGTGTCAGTTTTAATTCATAATGTTAAATCATTTGGCGATTTCGAGCATATTTTAATAAGTTCGATTGATTCGAAATTGTTGATGAGAACAAAATATAATGGGATTATATAAAGAGCATTACAAAAACAATTTTCTCCCATCGAGTAATTGGAAAACATTTTCATCAAAACATTACCAAAACAAAAGTTATTTTTACAGCACTATTTGATTCTAAATAACTCTTCAGAGGTTTGTAATGTAAATATAACAAAAGTTATTACAAAAAATGAAAAACAATCAAGCTTCTTAAAAATTTCGGAATTAAAGTTTTTAGTGTTGATAGCCTTTTAGACTAAAGTTCAGTGTTCACTACAAGTTTAATGTAACAAAAACACTGTAGAACAGGAGTCAATTGTTGGCTAACACGGGATCGAACCCGGTAACTAGATTTTCAGTCTAATGTTTTACCAGTTGAACTATACGGGTCAAAGTGGGAATAAATGAACGAAACTAAAAAATTTTTTTAAAGAAACTAAAGAAGATTCTAATTTAGGGAAACAATATTACAGCATGCAAAGTAAAGATAGAAATAACTTTTATTATTGTTACCTTCAAATCTTCACTCAGCTAACTGAATGTTTGTTATATCATATATCCTTTTGTTTCTATTTCTTAGAAAATTAAACTTGAAAGCACAGTTTTTAAAACTCATAAGCACATTTACATTGCTCTATTTTGAAGTGCAAAAATAAAGTTTTACTAATAATATACATGAAGTTTATCATATTTCACTATAGTTCCAGGTTCAAGATAATATTCATATCAATTTCAATGATGGTTTGGCAGGTAATATATTAGCTTGTAAGAATTCTCAAACCGATGTGTGATGTTCAGAGTTTTACGGAGGGATTTTTGCGGCACCAAAGCTTTTATCTATAAAATTAGTACAATGTTTGCGGCTTATAATGATTTTCGATAAGAAACAGATTTGCATTAACTTTTTTATGAGAAAATTTTTAAAATTCCATTTATAAATAGAATTTTTTTTGAGCGGGAAAAATTCAAAAATTAAATATTTTAGAAATGTCGAACAACATGAAACCTCTGTTTAAAAAAATTAAAAACGAAAATAAAATTAAATTAAAAAAAATAAATAATAATAATAATAAAAACAATAAAACTCAAAGATAAACAACACAATCGTTCATATTACCAGAGCATACTTTTCAGCTATATAAATACCAAAGTATTACAATGAGAATTGTTTCTGTTTAAAAAAAAATCTTAAAACGGAAATAAAACCCAAAAACTATTTTTTTTCAAGTTTTGCAAAGAGCTCTGAACTGCTGACAAGAAACGTTTGTTAAATTTAATCGGTTCCGTTGCTTAGGGATTTTTCATCTTAAAAATGGATGTTTGGACAACTTTTTCTCTTCCTTCAACACTCAACACAGCTAAATCTCCAGATTTAGATTTAGAGAAAATTTCGCGAAACCTAATGAAATACGGATGTTTTATCCTGTTATTTTTAGGCACTCTAGGAAATCTTGCTGCTTTGTGGGTGCTAAGAAGTAAATCTTTCAGAAAATCTTCAGTTTCTGTGAGTTTGTCTCTTCTAGCTCTTCTTCATCTCGGTATTTTATACACTCAAGTGCTAAGAACTTTGATAAATGGGGTTTCCAACGTCGATCTTAGAAACGTTACTTCGTTGTTTGGTTGCAAACTGCATTACTTTCTCACCTATTACTTTGGTCAGCTAGCCTCTTGGTCACTGGCGTTTGTTGTAGTAGAGAGAGCTTTAGTAGTGTGTTTTCATCTCACCATTAAACCCTATGTCTCAAAAAAAAATTCTTTGATTGTGTGGGGTATTATGGCTGGGGTTCTGTTTCTCATGAACTTACATCTCTTTTTCGTTGTAGGCTTCATTCCAGACCACTTCACTCAAAGTGAAAACCAGGTTTGATAGTTTAAAACTTAATTTTTTAACATTAATTTAAGCATTTTTATTGTGACAGAACACTTCAAACACAACATCGGCTCCATCCCCAGAAATCTGTTTTAGCTACATTGAATACCAACAGTGGTTTACAGTTTCATGGTTCTATATCGACTTATTCCTTCTCATTATAATTCCTTTCATCATAATCTTCATAGGAAACATAGCCATTTTACGAGCAATCAAAAAAGCTCTAGCCTACCAGGCTCAAAACGCCAGAAAAAGAACTAGACATGATTCGTCTGACGGGCACGATAACGGAAGTCCAACCCATTCTACCATCATGCTTATAGCCATCAGCGTATGTTTTTTGTTGCTCACTCTTCCTAATGGTATTTATTTCATTCTCAGCTCCTACCTCATCACCTTTGACACAACGCCGTCAGAATTTCAAAAATGGTGGCTGGCCTTCTCAATCACCAGCATCTTATACTACCTTGGCACTTCCATCAACTTTCTTGTGTATTATGTCTCAGGATCAAAGTTTAGAAAGTCATGCAAAGAATGTTTTTCAACAAATATTTTCAAAAGTGGAGCCACGACATCGGAAGGACGAACTACTACTACTAAACTTTAATACTACTACTAAACATTGCATTAATTAATAGTTATTTAGTTTGTGAAGTTTATTTGTGCAATTAGTCTTTTAGCCTAGTAATTACCACTTTTTGTGTAATTATGTCATAAGAACAAGAAACACATTCAAAACTAGACAGACTCAGTCATATGCCAAACCATGAAGTATTTTTCAAAAAATTTATACCGCTATAAAAAGACTCATTCTTGTATTTCATTTTGTAAAAATCATTAGAGTTTGAGGATTATTGATGATCAATGTATATACAAATGTCATTTTTTAAAATTACCGTGAAATTTTGAGAACATGAAAAAATCTATTTTTTTTGAAATTTTCATCTAAAACACCAAGGTTTTATAATTCAGGTTGAGTTATCAAATAATCACAGAAGCATGAGAAGGATATGTTTCAAGAACTAGGTTAGCCTACACATATGAAAAAGTTTTCAAAAAAATGAATACAGCTAAAAATTTCAACAATAAATAATGCTAACTTCATTGGAAAAAAAATCAACAAAAAACTTTTGATTACAGTCAGTTAATATGGTGCCTTATTTTCTAAACTGAAAATGAACTAAACCATTAAAACTGGTAGTGCTAGTTGGATAATAGTGAGGTATATTGTTCTGAGACCACGGCTGTTGCTAGAATGTATGATATGCTGTTGTGATGTAGTTTGTTTTTTTTAATGCTTTGAAGAATTGATTTTCATTTATTTCAATTAGACCTAACATTTTTGATAAAAATGATAGTATAGTATTATAATTTAAATTTTCTGTTAATTTTTATTCAAACTAAAAAACAACGTCACGACATCTTACGAACGATAAAACAACCAAGGCTCATAAAAACACTAGATAAATTATTTAAAAAAATACACCCAAAATAACTTAAACATCATTAATATCTTAACCATTTTTAATTTTTGTCATTTAATTTTGAAATCTTCATCTCTTACTTCCCCCACGTCTTGCTGCGTCAACATCCATCTTTTTCAAGCGCTTTCTTTGATGGATCACTCTTAACTTTGAGTGAAACATAAAATTGAAAAAAAATTTTTAATCCACAATTAACATCCAACAGAATATTTCAACTTGCGTGTTTGAGGCTGTATAAATTATGGGTGAATACCAAATAATATATATCAAAGTATAGAAATTATGGAACGAGTACCGTATAATGTGGTATGAGTTTTAACTGGTGAAACTTTGTCAAATATGAATATACTTGGAAAAAATTATGAAAATGTTTCCAACAAATGCCAACTGATGCAATAGATTGCAGAAATTTGAATGCAATTGTTGTTATAATTGTATTCGATTCCAAAGCTGATATATACGAACATATTACTGAAAATTAAATTTTTAAATAAAGTAAATTAAAGTAATGGTGAATTTTTTTCTGAGAAAAAAGCACTTCCAATAATTGGTTTCTACAATCATTCTAGGCCAAACATCAAAAGAATTTTTATGGCTTGTTTAAAACATCTAAAAATTATTACTTTTTCAATGAAAAAAAATCATTTGCAAATAAGCTTTGATTTTAATATTTCTTAAAAATTTGATTAAATTTTTTTAAAATTACATCATAGATTCGAGAAAGCAATATAACAACTCCGCTTGTCACTGGTCTTCTTAATTTTCAAAACGTTGTATTGGATTTTTCTCCAAAACATTCAATTGAATTTTTGCGTTTAATAACTTGATAAATATGAAAAAATCAATTGGAAATTTTTTGGTAATAAAGTTGACCCTGAAACAAACTTGAAAAAATTTTCGAAATAAAATTTGTTTTATTCCTATTTTGAATTCAATTTATTTTTCAAGTAAGAAAACTTGAAACTGCTCGAATTATACTAAAAAATATTTTGGTTGAGAAAACAAATTTTTAGGAAAATGGTGTTTTTATTATAAATTCAAAATTATTCTTTTGTGAAACATTCTTCTTTAATCGAACCATAAATCCAAATTTTGTAATTTTGTTTCTAATTCATATAACCAAAAGAATTCTAAAACTCAAATGGTGAATGATTTGTTCTGAAGCTTGCTAAGGCCGCAGCTAAATTCAAATGGTTGGAAACAATTTTACTTAATCCTACAAACAATTTTATTCACCTTATTTGTAGAATTTATCATTTGCTTCACATTTTTTTTGATATTAAATTCTGTTTGTGTATTTGAAAAGCTGATTGGATGGCTAACTAGGATATTTCAATCAACGTTGAAATAAATTTTTCTAATAAAAATCATTGTATCGAATTTTTAAACGAAAGCTTTAAAAAAAATTTCCAAAATTTTAATAAATCTCAAGGCAGTGTTTTGGGTTGGTTGGTTTCATTATGAGGCTTGAACAATTACATAGAAACTTTCCACAATCATCTGTCTCGGAACTGAACGTGGCAGTTATGAACAAATTTTTATGTAAACTTTTTTTCTAATTAGAAGACCTTTCGTTTGAAAGTTTCTATATAAACAAGAGTTTATATTTAAATTTTTTTCTATCAATTCAGCTTTTTAGTTTATGCTTTCTGTTTTATCAACTAAGTTGGTAACTTTCTGAAGCTTAAACATGACTTTTATTGTTCGTTTGTTTTTTTTTCAAATAATTGAAACTATAATTCATCAAAAAAAATTTTTTTTCTCACACTATCAAATGTTTTATACCGAGAAAATTTATATACGTCAATTTCCCACATCTACCAATGATTCTTTTAATTTTTATAAGCATAATGGTAATAATTATTAACACGAAGTCCTTTTTGTGTTCAAATGTCCCATGTAAAATCTCGTGAATCGATTATTTAAATGTAGCTTTTTGATATCCGGGTCTCAAATACTTACTATCTAAGTATTTAAATAGTTTTTATTGAAGCATTAAGATACTTTTATAACACCAACCGTATACCATTTTATGGTGTGTTTGAAGTAGCACACTGTAATTAAAAGTGTTTGTCCAATATTTGCTTGGTTTACATGACAGATCACAGTCGATAATAGATGAGGTATATTTTTTAGTTCTAACCACGCCATTGAGTTGTGTCACAAGAATTTTTACATTCTGCTACTAAATTTTCAAAAAAATTTTTCTTATATAGGATTTTTCTTTATGAGTATCTGTGTTGAATTCTCAACTTTATTTAATTTAAATTATTTTTATATCAAAATCTTAAATTCTATATGTCAAGTAGTTCAAAATTTATTTTTTATTTCAAAATTCTTAAGCTTTCTCTTCAACATTTATGTGTATAAGCTCCCTAGTTCACGCATCAAAATTATTTAGTATTTTTATGAACCCTACAAAATCTTCCATCAATGAAAGTTTTTATCGAAAAAAACTATATATATATATATATATATATTAATATATATATATTGAAATATAAGCGAGATATTATTCTAAAATTGCTTCGATTTTCAGGATTCTCGTTTGGTTTTCTTGCTTTTGAGGTATATGAAACCTCACACTCTTGCAAATTGCTTTATAAATCAGGCACAGCACTAACGAGTGTAGTTAAAAAAAAAGCTCTCCATATGTTTTTTTACGAATAACCTTTATATATACGTTCGAAATTAATCTTTTTTGGTGAGAAATTAATAAATTTGATGAAATTAGACTCACGTTTTAGAAATAATTTATTTCGTTCATATGAAAAATTATTTTCAATGTACGTATTGAAAATCGTTTCAGCTTTTTACGAAAAGTTTCGTGATTAGTAAATCTTGTGATAAAATTTTGAAAGCATATCAAATCAACCATAAAAAGGGCTCTTTTCTATTTCAAAACTTAGAAAATTCGAAAACAAAAATTCTCTCTTTGATGAAATCAAATAAGCAAAAAAAAAATTTATATTCGAAAAAAACCTTTTTCTATAGAAAAAACTTGAAATATCAATAAAATTCAGTTTCTTTAAAATTCACATTACCATGTAAATTGATTTTAGTTATATCTTTAGGGATGAACACTGTTGAAAATTCGGAAAATCTCAGCTTCAACTTTCACTCAATTCATTTATTGTGATTAAAATTTTTTCTTTTATTTTAAGATTACTCATGGTAAAAAAATTGAAGAAATTATCAAGTCCAGTACAATCTAGTGGATTAAAGCTTTGAATTCTAAGGGACAACAAATCTACATATAATACTAACATCTATATTGGTTTCTTTGATGTGTTCATTTTTCGCTTAATTCAAGTAACCAACCATAAATTCGAGTTTTTATCACGAAATGTAAAATTTTGACATAGATTTCATAGATTCATGTTTTAATTACTCGGATGCTCTTACTATCTTTCAAAATATATTTTAAAACTTGGTTTTCACGATTTTCGACTTCTGTCAAATTCAACAAAATTTTTTCGATGAAAGATGTTGAGTTCAAAAGAATAAATTAAATCCAATTAAGTATGGTTTGATGTATCATTGAAGTCGGAATTTTTGATAAATTTTAGATACATTTATTATAACATAAAGATACAAAAATACTATGATAGAACCATATACATAAATAAAATAATTCACTTTCAAATTTTATAACTTATCTATAAATTACATTTTCAGTAATGGAGAGTGTAATGTGCTTGCAGATGTATATATTCCGAAAGCTGTCGTTTAACCCAAAATCTCTTTTCTATTTAGTGCATGCAACATGAAGTATCGCTTTGTCTGTTGTTTTTGATCGGTTAAAACGTGAAAAAAATTCCGATTTTTTGTTGCTATATGTGAAAAAATGTTTTGAGTTTTGTGAATCGTTGAATTTTTGAAAAAAAATCTTGGAACTTTATTGAAAAATTTGTGGAATTCAAAATGAACGTCACAACTTGTGCGGATTATTTGACATTCGTATCGGACCACTTCACCAAATCCAAGCCTTTCAAACTCCTTACGACCCCCTCATTTATTACGCTGCCAGATTTGCTACAAAATTATCTTTTCCCTTTTATCGGGTTTTTTGGCATTGCGGGAAACCTGTTGAATTTATATGTTTTAACAAGCAAACAACGCGTTAAGCCGTCTTCAGTTGAAAGATCTTACAACTGTGGTTTGGTGGCCTTAGCGGGGGCAGACTTGACTGTGTGTGTGTTGTGTACACTCAAAACATTCTTACAAATGGAGAAGATAGCAAGCCCTCAAGCCTCAGTACTCCCCATCTACTTCAACACATATCTTGAGCCTCTTATTAATGCCGCCATCAACGCCAGTGTTTGGTTCACCACTTGCATCGCTCTCAATCGATACTTCGCCATTTGTAGACCCTTGTCTGTACGCTCATTCGTCAATCCCAAAATCGTCCGATTATCAATCGTTTTAATAATTGTATTTTCTGTTGCCTGTAATATTCCTCGAGCTCTCAAATTCCACGTAGTGGCTCACCCATGTCGCCAGATGTTCAACTCTGCATCCGAGCAGCATCGGGCTGCAGAAAACACCACATTGTCGGTGACAACAGACGTTCTTGCTGCTGACGACGAAATGAATGTTCAAAGCGGTTTCACAAGCTTTTGCCACGTATTTTTCGGAAAAAACAACATTTGCGAAAATATTTTGAATTTTTTCACAAATTTTAAACACGAATTTGAAAAAACAACTTTTGATGAAAAGTACAAGAAAGATAATTTCATTAATTCCCTAAACAACGTCTTTATTGGTTCTGAAAGGAATTTGGACCAATACTTTGTTAAAAGTTATTTGGAAGATCAAATAGAAAAGCATTACAAAAGTAACAAAGTTGAAAAAAGTTTTCTTTGGAAAAAAAATGAGAATGAATTTGAGAAACGTTACAAAACCTTTTTTTTTTCTGAATTAACATCGAAAAACACCAGCAATTATTCGTTTCTGTTTAAGGGCAATGTGGCTACTCTGGCACCAAAAGGGTCGTCAATCAACGAAAATATAAACCAAAACTTGATTGAGAACTGTCGATGTTTTTACTACCAAAAAATGGCAACTAAAGTTGGCTTAAATTTCAACCCAACAGTAAAATACTTGTACAACTCCATCATGTCTATTATTGGTGTTTTAATTCCTTTTGTCGTCATGTCTTTATGTAACTTCTGCTTTCTCAGAGCTATCAAAAAGTCTTTTGCTTTGAGGCTTTCATTCACATCTAACTCCTCCACCAATTTCATACAGCATGAGAACCACTACATCGAAAATTGCGATGGTCAAACAAGGTTTCAAAAACACTCGTTCAGAATGTCAACCTTTAGAAAACACCATGACGAACTAAGGAGACATGACAAAAAATTTTTGTCTTCAAAATTTAACAAAAATCGAGTGTCCTACAATGGGAAAATGCTTAAAAAGCCTATAAGCGAGCGAAACGCGGAGTCTTCCTCGAAACTCATTAATCCAAATAACCAAAAGCCACAAAACAATGACGAAAATGATCAGCTTGATGGAAAATTTAGAACCCGAAGAAGAAATACAAGAAGCATAAGATCAACAGATGAAAATTACATAACATATACCATCGTCGTCCTGATCATCCTCTTCATTTTGCTTGTTCTTCCTTCAGAAATTCTCAGTTTTCTCCAGGTTTACTACTTCATTTAAAATAGGTTTAAGTGGATCAGCTAATTTTAGTTTACTTTGCGTAGTTTGAACGAAAATTTTCAATGTTTGCTATAACTTTGAAATAATTTCTTTTAGTTAGAAAAGTTTCCAAAAATGATTTTTTTATGGTTTAAATAGCCTTTAAATAGACCTTTCAAATTCAAATAGTTTTTTCTTAAAATCAGCATGGACTTTTAAGCGTTCCAAAACCACTCAAGATAGTTTTAAAGTACCATGAAATAAACTCAGGTTCTTGTTCAAAGGCACGATTGTATATATGAAAATACCCCAAACGCCAAAATGATAGATCGAGTCATTCGCGTTTAACTTTAAATAAATTTATAACACATAATTTGAAAGCAACATTTCTAGAGTTTTCATTTAAATAGTTATTCACAGATGGTGGAAATTTTTTAAATATTTTCAGGTAAAATTTATACACAAAAAAACCACAAACACAACTTTGATTGAGTTATGCTTTATTAAAAGAAAATAACGGAAATAAAAAGTAAAAGTTATTTATGCTAACTTTGCATCATTTACATACGTGCATTTAGATAAAGTTCTTAAAAGACCTTCAATTCTATCTTTATGTAATGTAATGCGGTATTTATAAAGCGCTTTTCCTAATAGATCAAAGCGCTTGCTACAAATTTAATGTAGCGAAAACACAATGTGGAACAGGTGCTAATTGTCGGCCCACGCGGGATTGAACCCGGTAACTTTAGATAATTAGTCTAATGCTCAGCCATTGAGCTATAGGGTCCGAAAATCTTGAAAATATTTTTAGGATTAATCTCCAAAGTTATACGCCAAATAGAGGAAGTTTTAAAACAACTAAAAACCAAAAAAAAACCACAATTTTCCATCTTTTTAGCCTCGTGATAAAAATTTTGACATTGTTAATAATGGTACGTCTAATCACAGATTGGTTGCGATTTTTATTGAAAAAATCTTTTTATCAAAAACTCAAGACTTCTAAAAAAAGAAAGTTTAAAATGAGAGAAAATGAATTTAAATGAAAAATGTTTTTTTTGAACAAATTCTTTTCGGTGTTTAAAAGTAGACGAATATTTTAATTTAATTGAAAATGTTTCATATTAGTTATTGTGAATTTTTTGAAACATTTTACAAAATTTAATTATTTTTTTGAAACGTGTACATCCAAAAGCCCCTGTTTCCTCATGAGAATCTCAGTATCTCGTCGAAAAACAAACATTCTTCTAGCCTCAACCCATCTTCATCCTTCTATGTTTATAGCAAATATATCGACTTATATCTTCGGTAACATAATGAGTACTTGATAATTCTTCCATTTTTGAACTTTTTCCATTACTGAAAATTTTTTTATTTGAAAACATCTTTGAGGTGGACTCGTGCTTCTAGCCAACCAACAAAGCAATCTCATTGGCTCAAAATGAATTAAGATCAAAAACTCATTTATAAAAATTAGCAAAATATAATCATGTTTTCTGGTTAATACCTTGGAGATCACAAAGTTTGACTGGTTCCATGGAATTAAAATGAAAAGTGTATTAATTTTCAAACAACACCTTGAAATATGATACTAAATTTTTCTAAATGATTAAATACGTTGGAAAAATTTTTTATAACTATTTTCTTGAAAAATGAAATTTTTTTGGTATGATATTTTTTCGACATCCATGAAAAGTTTCAATAATCAACTTAATATATTTCTTCTTGAAGTCCGGATTGAGTTCCTCTACTGATTTCTTTTCATAAATTTTTTACAGCAAAATAGTCTAAAAAAATTTTTGAAGAAAAAACTATGATATGAATAAATATTAATTCAAACAAGGGTTTGAATGAATATTCATTTCTATTTCTAATCCTGTACATTACTCATTATAAAGATTCTGCAAAACCAACTCAGAAGCTCATTTGTTTAAGTTTTATTTTAATTTTTGAATAAATGTTTTTCAAAAAAAATTTAATTTTTTTTGTTATAAATAGCAGAATTTAATGCAGCAAATGGGCCAATGATTTAATTAACTCTGTTATGCATAGTCTTTGAATATAAAATATTTCAAAATAAATTCCCGTTTTAAAAATTTCGAGAAAAATTCAATTTTTTTCTTGAAACTATTAGAATTAATTTCAAGCTTCAAGTTTTTCAGATTCATTTTAAAAGTTAATGTAAGTTTTTGCTAGGATTAACTTGTTTCAACTTAGAAACCATTCTCAAGTTTTGAAAATTGGGAGAAAATATTTCTTCAAAAAATAATTATTTAAAAAACGATTAACCCAACTCAAAAACTTTTTGGAAATCCACCAATATTATTATCTATTAATAATTTTTATAACAGAAATTAAAGTCAGTTAATAAAATATAGCAATTTTATTTTATTAATATAATTGTGAATTATTGCTTATTTCGGGACTTAATGAACGTTGGTTACGCTTGAAAAATATTAATTGTTTCTATTAAACTGCATGCTCGTGGAAGATGATGGATGATAACCAACGCCAACGAAATTTGAGAAGAGTGATGAAAATAATTAAAAGAGAAGAAAAATATCAAGCGGGAATAATAATCAATCAATTTGATGCTTTTATACACTTTATCAAGTTTGTGTTACATCTAATAGGATTAGATGCTCGGCCACTGAAATGCATGGGTTAAGATTTAAACTCCGTTGGATAATGATGAAGTGACCTAATAAAAACTGGTAAAAACCAACATAGTACTAATGATGTTGAGTGTATTTTGTATTCTTTTGATCTGCATCCGATGTGTTCAGTAATACCATCAGTCTAGCTGCTTCTAGCAAGACCATCCCCACATCCCAATAATAACCACTAAAAGCTCTGTGTAGTTCCTAATAAGCTTTATAATTTTCCTTATTGAATTTTTTTAAGGCTTATTGAAGTATGTCAAATGTGAAGAAAGGGAAGTCAATAGATAAAATATTGAAAATAACTGACATATACCTTTTAAGCCATGCAATAGTTTTAATCTTTTCATGATTTGAAAACGTTTTCTATTGAGAGTTCAATAGTAATCGATTGAAAATTGACTCAAGAATGCCTGAAGTCATTAGATAGGCGGACAGTTTTTCGTGATTTAGGTGACTCAACGAGGCGCATGAAGAAACTCTAAATTGCAATCTTCCAACGGAAGCAATCGTGCTGAAAACTGCCATTAGTTACTAGTATCTGCATGCGATGTTACACATGATTTGATGAAATTTTAAAACTAAAATTTTGCTTTTTCTAGTGGTGACAACAGAAAAAGTTATCACCGTGTCGCAGTTTCTATACAGTTAACAATTCAATTTCATTATTGACTCACTGAACTACAATGGCAAGAGACTAATTTGGCTTTTAAGTGCACCTCACATGGAAAACAAAGATAAAAAACTAAAATGTCGGAATTACTTTATAGTAGTGCCTTACTTTAAAAAAGAAAATTAATTATGGAGAAGCAAAATCACCTTAGTGGATTTTTATACAAGAAAACTCCACATCATGAGAAATAAAAAATCCCAAATTACGTTATAACACGCCCTAGATAATAGAAAACAACAGAGAACCCAAGAAAGATACAAGATTTATACTGAGTTATATTCTTGCTAAATTTTCTTTCAAAATCACATTTTATAAGTGGCCGGCTAATTACTTGTTTGGATGTTAAATTTTTAAAATCGCAGGTTAATGGCATTTCCAGCTTAAAACTACAGCGTTAGTTGTTTCAAGAGCTGATTATTGGTATGCAATTTTTGGAGCATATCGTCTTCAAGTCAAACTTACGTTATCTAAAAAAAAGATTTTTAATTAAAAAAATCAGTGTATAGTTGTCCCTCTTGTTAATAAGGAATAGATGCACGAGAAAAAAACATCTAGTTTCGAGTACTTTGTTAATGACCTCAAAGCCATTGCACGAGGAAAATATACTTTGAATTTGGAATTTTTCATATGAGTTATAACTAAATAACGTGAATAAACATAGTATGAAAAAGCATACGATAAATAAAAACGAGACGGGAAATAGTTAAATCTTTTTATGACATGGTCAATGAAAACCCGAGATTTGTGGGATACTGGTTGTGTAACGAGTTTTGCTGAAAATTCCTTAGAAGATTGTATAAATCTAAAGAGTATAATATGATCTAAAAAAAATTTGAAATTTCAATAATTTTTACAAACTGATATTTTTTAAAAGTAGTAAAAAGTTTATATTTAACGTAAAATTATAAAAAAAACCAAAATTAATATAGGCTATTTATAATTATTTTTATTTTATTTTCAAGATATTTACCAAAAAATACCATAGAAAAACAACTGAAATTCGTCTAAATCTAGTATTAACTACAAAAAACAGTTGTAAAATATATTTAAATACCAGATTATCCAATATGTTTCAGTTTAAATTGTATTTAAATAAAGATTTACTTTTAAAAAATAGTTTCAAGCATCTTTAAAACAAGATTCAAATTTCAAAATATTTAAAAAACCATTTAACTCAGCAAAATGACTAAATGTTAACGTCTTCTCAACAAAATTTTTCAAACTTTTTTGACTTAAGTCTTCCATAGAGCTTCTACTTACAAAAATACTAAACAACTATTTGACTGCAGTCTAATATTTTTAAACGCTCAATAGAGCTTGATAATAAGGGTTATCGCTTGAAAACCATATATTTTCAAAAAAATATACAACCATCCATACACACCATCACACACCCGTTTCAATAGTCCAACTAGTATATTATAAAATCAACCACATTCCCAACAAACGCAAATGAAATATAAAAAAACTTATCTGTTCACAAACAAGATGAGCACGCAAACAAAACAAAAAAAATCTTTATACAAACAAACAAACAAAAACTTACACGTAAAAGCACACAAAAAACCCCACTTGCTTATATAAACTCACAGCTATAAACAAATTCACGCAAACAAACAAACTAACAAACACACACAGACGTACATACTAGACAAGCCGACCTCGAAGGAAGCCTACAGTCGATTAAAGATGGCGACCGAAGCGACAAACTGCCTACAGCTCTGCAACTTCAGTCTCAACGTTCTCCTTTACACCCTCATCAACGCCAGGTGTCTGATATGGTGTTGTGCCCGGTTTTTTGTTTTCAATCTTTTTTGGGAGTTATTTTTAGTGGTCTGTTATTTTGATAAGGTTTTTTTTGTTTAGTTTTTTTGGAGAATTCTTCAGTTATGGTTTAATAAGTAGTTTTGAAATATTTTGATGTATTTTAATAAATTATAGTTTCAAAACATTTGATATTTATAATCAGCTTAGTTCAAATTATGGTTCAAAAATATTTTGAAATTTTTTGTCACATTCATTCTTGTTTATAATTTTTGAAGTATCCGTAATTTTTCCCTTTTTTTTTAATTTTTATAAAACCCTAAAATAAACAAAAATAAGCCTTTTTCAAAACTGCAACGAGCAATTTCTCAAGCTGAAATGCAATTGTCGCGATTTTTCTTAGTCACCTGTTCGGAACAAGACATTAAACATTTCAAGCGAAATTAATCAGTTGCAGCGTCTTCCACTGTTTTTTTAATCCAAAAGATTAGCATTAAGCAGTTAACGTCAGTTTGGATTTTAGCTAGCAACTAGAGTTTTGAACTAATCTTGTAGTATGAGTTATAGTCAATAATGCGAGAACAGTTATTTATTGAAGCAAGATGTATTGAATGCTGTTATGGTATGCCTCTATTCAAATAAAAAAAAATACAACACATAAAACCAAAAACCAAAATTTCAATACTAGTTTTTTTTATGTCTTTTTCTCAAAAAATTCATGATACTCCTTGAAAATTCAAAACTAGACATCAAAATAAATTTTCTTTCTTTCTATAGTTTCAGTGAATGAAATAATTAACTATATATAACACAAATAACTATCCTAATCCACTCATTAACTCTATCATATTCCCATAGATATTCATTAAACCAAAAGGTTCAGAAAAAAAGCCTCCAAAGCTTTACTGTTCTGCCATAAAAAGCCAGACTCCCACAAATGTAACGACCAGTACACGTGTGGTTCTATATGAAATGGCGTAAACAATAGAGTTCTAAGTTGAATGGTGGTAATAATCAATGGACACACTGTGAAATTGGTAAACTAACCTGCAACTCTATGGAAAACTGATTGACAATATGTACTGTTACTATATAGTTAAAATTACTGATGTGTTTAAAGTATCAAAATTAATACTGTTGTTATGTCTTTGAAGACAATAACTATCCCTGACTATTAATTATATTTTTTTAATTTAAATGAGCTCTCTTTCTTTTTCACGTTTTTGTTCAAATTATTAACTTATGAACAATATGATTTATTTCAACATAACGGTTTGTAAGGTCAATAATAATATTGATTCTTCATGCATTCAATTGTATATTTTGTTTTTCAGTATAGATGGTGTGTTGTATTTTGTATCAGCCCATGGCTAGTTTAGCTGGGTTTTTAATAAGAAGAAAGATTATTTTTTGCTATATTTATTCTTGCTTGATTGGGTTAGGTGGTTTGGGAATTGAATTTAATTTCACTACTTTTTGTGTTACAATTTGGAGTTATACCGATGTAAAAAAACTGTTGCCAAAAACAATTGAGAGTATTAGTTTACAAACAATATGATATAACAGACACCCTCGTTTGGAAGTTTATTGATGCACGAAGCTTCCAGAAGCTTAGAGGTTAAGCTCATAAGCCGTTGTGCTAGATAACGTATAACATTCCCGCGTGAAAACTCTTGCCTGATGAACTGGTAAAATTTTTGTCCATTTATAAAAAATTTTCAATAACTACCGGATGTTTTACTTAAATTGTTTTTCAAATTCTGGGCTGCTGTTTCGATGATGGTAAAATTAAAAATTAAGTTAGTGTTGTAACAAACAAAATATTCATTACGCTATTTTTATTTTTCACGGCGATGGTTTCAGATTAATATTTTTATATACCAATAATTATATATGACAGTAATAACAGTATTGATAATAATAGTACTGATAATATTTAATACTGAGAATAATATTAAAAAATGATTTGATTTAATCCTTAATCTTATTCTATTCCATTATACTATATTGTATTATATTATGTTTTTTTTGTAATATATTATATAATATTATATTAAATTATTATTATATTATATTCCTTTAGTTATATCTCGGTGATGTAGCAATAAAACATTCAAAATCGTATGATGTGAATCGTGTTAAGAGTGTTTCTAGCCCATTCAAAATACGCTATTACCAAAATGTTTCTGTTGAAGAATATTCGGTGCTCTGTTCTGTAATGTTGTTTAATTTTAGAGGCCATACCCATAAAAATTGTGATCTATAACGTTAAAGTTCTTCTCAAAATTAATTGTTGTTCGGTTTGTAAATAAAAATTGACAAATTTTGTTGTGTGGTTATCAAAAATCGATGAAATAGTAAAGCAGTTTGTTGAACAATGTGTTTTAAATTGAAATCCATTGCAAACATATGTTTCTTTTAAATTGTAAAGCTAATTTAGAAGTTTATTTTAAATATAAGTTTTAAGTTTTGAATTGAAAAAAAATTCGATGTTTTTGAGTTGAATAATGAAGATTTATTTGAAAAATAATAAAAGACAGTATAAAAAAAGTTTGAAAAAAGTTATAAAAATCCAAGTTAAAACTTGAAAAATTAAAAAAAAACAACAATTTAAAATAAAAAACAAAAAAACAGGAAAAGTTAAAAAAACTGGTTGAATTTATGAGGAGTTGTGATAAAAATAATGATGTAGTTGATGATCTCAAGATAGAGGAATTTTATTCGGCAGATTGATCGCTGGGCTTGTGCTAGCGACCTCGTTTCCTACACGATTTTTAAATTAATTGATTTTTTTAGTTTATGTTTGCTTTTTACTTTTTATCTTTTTTTGAATGTTTTTCTGTTTATTTTTACTCCGATATTTACAGTTTTTTTTATTTATAGATTGAATTTTTTTAGCTTATGTTTATTTTTGTTTTCCGTTTTCTAAACATTTTTTATGTTTTCCATTACATCTGAATGGTCGGCTTCGTAGATTGAAATAAAAAAAATGTAGAACCCAATTAAAACGAACTTCTCACTTTAAACCCATGTGGGAGATTTTTCTATTTTTTTTTAAGCGGCATAAAACCAAGGTTTTAGGGCAAAAATGCTTTTATTTAGCACGCAGAGTAATACGTTTTTATAAGTGGTTTTTTATCTTAAGACACTAAGATCAGCTATATCGCTTCATATCGTTTTAAATGAATCTATTTATTCCATAGTAATTTTTCATGCTTCGAGCATAAAGAAGCTTGATAAGTTTAAAAGCGTTTTTTATAAAAAATTGTTTTTTTCTATTTCATAATTCAATGGCCCACAGAAGCAATTAAGATAAATCACTGATACGCTCTAAGAATTTGTGGCCAGCAATCATATCAAACCCTGTGAACTCAACGATGAGTGGAGTCAGTAATACTACATTAACAAAACTCATAATGAAAACTGGGACTTATATATTCAACATCACTATGATAAGAAGTTAATTCACTCAGTCAACATGATGAAAAAGAGGCTCCACTTACTTGACATCAACATGTCGAAACTTCATTTGGTATTTAAAATAGAGAGCAACGATGAACAATGCTTAGTGGTGGGAGGAAAGAGTACTCAACGATGGGAAAGGGCATGATTAACCACCTGCTTCTCAGATGAAATAAGACATGTCCAGTGTTTTTTTCCAAGTTTTCGTGATGTTTTGAGCGTATCAAACTCTTATAATGATACGGCTTAATTGGGTTAAAGATTTTAGTAGATTTATAAAATGAATGAAAAACTAATTTTAATTTTTTGTTTTTTTGAATAATTTGCGAAAATGCCATTGTGGAAGTAAGTTTACAAGCAAAATTTTTCTAGAAACTATGATGCTTTTAATTTTATTTGAAAAATAAATTAAATGTGTAAAAATTTTCAAACACTTTCATCGATGAAAAAAAGCTTAAATTGTTGGCAATCAAATAAATAATAGTATAACATTGAAAAATCAGGCTTATTTCTATAAATAAACCTTTCTGAAAAATTCACATACATTAAAAATAAATACACCAATTTGAAGCAAAAAAAATAAATTTCAAAACGTGAGAATTTAGTTGTTTTTCAAGCTTCTATATTTTATAAATCTTTTTGTAAATTGAAATCTCAGTCCAATGTCTTTATGCTGAATTTAATAAAATTTCAAAAAGTGTTCATATTTTAAGTACATATTTTTTGTGAAAAAATAAAACTTTATTAGTTTTGTTTTGAAAAAATAAATTTAAAAATATTGCTAAAGTTTAACTAAAAAACACATGCAAACTCATTTTAAACATAATGGGATTGTTTTAAAATCAACTTTAATTCAAGTCAGTTCTCCTAACCTTTGTCTTGAAATTTAAGAGAACACAAAAACCTGAATAAAAATAATCTATGAAGATTATAAAATTATTATGTGTGAGTAAAATGAGAAATTCCAAAATAGATATTTCATTCTTCAAAGTCATTCATCAGCTAATAATTAAATGAAGATATAATTTCTTAAAGCATTAATTTTGAATATAAAAACTGCTAAATTGACAGCAATAACAAAAAATCAACAAAAGACTATCGAGAAAAATGCAGAAACCGAAAAACTAAAACTAAAAAACTCGTTAAAGGAAACAAAATCTTTTGGAAAACTTGAAAAATAAAACCAAAAACAAAAAAAAGTAACTATTGAGAACTTGGCTGTTACACATATGACACATACAATATGGTGAGATACAGCAGTTTCGATCTTAGATCTTTTATGTCCAACTCTTTGTGAGAGAATTCACTTCCTTCCAGCTTTTAAAAAAATTTTTGTTTTTAGATTTTTAATTTCACTCCATTCATAGTATTTTGTATATTTTGGTTAATTAACTTTTGAAGTTCACAACTAAATAATTCATTTAGTACTTGATCACGTGAGCTGTGCTTATGAAAGCTTCATCCTCATATGAGCTCTTAGGTTTGATTAAGTGCATTTAAATGGCCTCACAATTAAAATATTTTTTATTCACGAAAACTCATCGAGTTTTGAGTGATTGTTTATCAAAAAATCAACTCATTTTTAATGTTGAAGTCTCCATTAACAGCAACTCATAGATTATTCCTCCTAAACTTCAAATCTACATATTTTGTTGCAACAATTTTTAAATGATAATAATCTGTTTTGTTTCAACATTTCTTTAATATATAATAAAATTCAAATTAAAGAATTCTTTATTTTAAGTTGTAAGGTTAACAATCACAAAGAAATTATTCAAAAAAAGCACGGAGCTTTCGTGAGACTAGCTTACATTATCAAGAGAACAATTTTATTCTAAGCTTTGTAGGCAGTTGTAATAGTCATGTTCCAGCAATCAAAACTTCATAGCCGTCATCAATTTTTTATTCATAATTGGCAAATTTTTTACAAAAAAGCTGAATAAGTTTTTTTCTCACATATTTAAAAAAATTTTTTTTGACTTGAATTTTTAGTTTGATTGTAATGAAATGCCTCGTTCAAACAAAAGTTTCTGTACATGGTTTCCGAAAATTTTCAGAAATATGCAATCATTTTTGAAAAATTTTTTTGAATTATTTTGTTAATAATAAAAAACACTAGAAACAACAATATAATAAAGCACGAGATATTTTTCTTACATTCCGTTTGCTGAACAAGTCAAAAAATGTTTTCTCAAAGGCTTAATAAATCGGTTGTACACTTCAACAAGGAAGAAAAATAAGTAACTTTGAATAAGAAACATTTAGCAGCTAGAAGAAGTAAAACTTGATTGAAAATTTCAAATGTCTTTGTAGTGTGAACGTTGGAGAAATGAATTGATGCAATGCCTGTCACATCATTGGTTATATCCAAAGATGAAGTAGAATAACCTGTAAACTTTATTCGATAATGTAAATTAAACATATGAAAAGCTTTGTGTTACTTGTTTAATTTAAATTGGATTCTCAATTATGAAGGCAAAAACCATAGAAAAAGTAGCGGAAAATTAAATTTTGAGTTCAAAACATCGGTTGACGAATGAATCTTTAATTCAACCCAATGGAGCTTCTTTGAGAATTTTATTTTGTTTTTCAAACTTTTAATTAAAATTTTTTCATGTTTGGTTCCTTTATTTTTATTGGTTTTGTTTGAATTTGAGCTTGTAAGTCTTCAGAATTACGTAAAAATTTATTAGGAAAATAAAAAACTAGAATATGAATAGTATTGAATAAAAATAATTAATCTGTTTTATAATATAAATTAAAATTTTTTGACAAAAGTTAAATTTAAATTAACTTTTACACGCAAAAAAGTAATTTTTGGAATTCAAATTTTTTTCACGACAAAAAGCTGATTTTAAAATTATATTAATCAAAAAAAATTTTTCAAATTTTAATCCATGCGGTTTTTAATGAATTTAATTATATTTTTCTTCATGAGATTATTAGCTGAGGCAGATTTCCAAGCTCCAAAACACCACGAAAAACATAAAAATTCAACTGTAAAAACAGTCTAAAAATTAAAACGCTGAGACACAATGTTTTCCAAAGTTTATTAAGCCCCGGAGCTTTTCAATTTCCATGAAACCAGTTTGATATATTTACAACGTGGAGTGATGAGGATGGTGATGATATTGGAGGACAAGTACCATTAAATGTAGTCCAAGCAGTATATGATTCTTTCCACTTTTCTAGCTTGTAGCGTGTGTAGTTATGAAAAATAAGAATAAAAAAAACAATAATAATAATAATAATGAATAATAAAAATGATATCAACAATAAAATAAAAATAATAATAAGAATCCGATAAAAAAATGATTATTTCCAATAATAAAACAAAAAATAATGATGATTTCAAAATCACTAATTCAAAAAATAATAACAATGAGAATTAACAACAAAAATAATAACAATAATCGAAATAATAATATTCGGTTACATACGCAACTACCACGTGTCAGCATATGTTACGTTGTGAGGTGTGTTGTGTGTGTGTGTGGCCGATCGTTATCTGCTTTTATGGGAATAATGTTTCGAAAATTTTGTATGGATTTATTGTATATAATTGTTTCCTGTATTATATACATAGTTGTTGTGTCGATGTATTATCTGGGTTTCTTAGTATTACCATGTTATATAACTTTTGTGGGAATATTACATAGGTATTTTTGGTAATTATCATTTATTTTCTATGATTTTATCTATTTTTTAAATATATATGAATTTTAAAGGTTATGCTGTTTAATATGCATTTTATATTTTTCTTGTGTAAGTTGTAGAATAGTATCTTTATAAAAAATTATGCATTCATATTCAAAAATTTCCATTAGGTAGGTTTTTAAAACAGAATAAAAAAAATTCAATAATTTTGGAACTTTTTATCAATATTACTACAACAAAATGTGGGAAACAAAGAAGTTAAAAATATACATGTAAATGTATGTCGGCTCCTATAGCTCAATGGATGAGCATTAGACAAATTATCTAAATGTCACCGGGTTCGATCCCGCGTGGAGCGACAATTAGCACCTGTTCCACAATGTGTTTTCGCTACATTAAATTTGTACCAAGTGTTTTGATCTATAAGGAAAAGCGCTTTATAAATACCGCATTACATTAACTAAAGTTATAAATATATAAACTACTTATAACTTTTACATTGATCCAATAAAAACTTCAAACTTCATTGGTCTTTCCATAGGGGTTTTGTGGGAACAGTAATTAAAAAGATTCTGTTTCAGATTTGCCCTTCATTTCAATATTTTACACGAATTTTATCGTTTTGTTAATGTGTGTTGAAATTGTTAGTTGTATTTCGTTTTGAATTCTGTGTTGAGTTGAATGTATTAGTTATAATATAAGTTGAATATATCAGTTGTATTTTATGTTGATTTAACTAGTGGTATATTATGTTAAATTTATCGTGGTATATTATGTTATACTCATTAGGGGTATATTATTTCAAATTTATTAATTATACTGAAAGTTATATATACTACTATCAATAAAAATATATTTTTCACTTTTGTTGCAATCTATCTCTTATAATTCATACTTGTAGTAATGCTTTCACATGCAACCGAGTGTGAATCTTACACCGATGTTACTAATACGTTGTATCGATGTTAACGTAGCTTGTATTTATGGTGTTATAACTGCGAGAGTTTTAATGACTAGATTGATGTAGGTGCATAGAATATTTAGTTATTTAGATTGACTTTTTGAAAAAATTTGATGAGAACCTTTTTAATTATGAATTTTTGTTCTGGGTTGAACTGCTTTGTGTTTTTATTATCTTTTTTGAGTTTTTCTCATGCGAGTGGTAAGTTGAAATCTAGTATTGTATAATCTTTTTTAGTGAATTTGGAAGAATTTATTTATACAGCAATATTTATGATTTATTTTGTACAGAAATAATTATTTTCTGTTAACAACAATTACTGCCATGATATGAGTATAGTTCTGGTTGAAATTTTATGAATTATGTATGTTTTTAAGCGTTTTTATCTCATTTATCATCGTTTAAGCCCTGCGAGCTAACGTAACATGTTTCAATGAGCTTTGAGAATATTTTAGAAAATTTTCTGAATGCGTTGTTAATTATTTTAGATTCACTAAAAATGGTTATAAATTATTCTTATTTTTTCAAAAATCAGAAATTTTTATTTTGTTTAAGGAATATCTATTAGAAACAACTTGGAAACATCAAACACCATCCATTGTGTATTGTAATTGAAAAAACCTAAATTTGAAAAAAGTATAAAAAACTGAAAAATGGTGAAAATTATTTATCAGAATAATTTCAGTGCATTTTTTTACGCTTGAGAACGTATAAGAAAAAAAAGCAGATATGAAATTTTCAAAATTTGAGACATTTTTTTGAAAATTTATTGAACTATCATTTACTACGGTATAGCATTTGAATTAAAATGTCAATTTTTTGAATTTCTTCTTTCTAATGGAAAACTTTGTCATTTTGAGACTATCATTTATTTCAATCACAAAGATATCATTCCCAAAAACAAATAAATTTTAAAAACAAACTCAAATTTCTCAAATCAATCCTTTCCAATCAAAAAAGTCTGCGCAATAAAACACAACCATCAAAGCAACTGCGACTAAAATGTGATAAATAATATTTGAAATAGTCTAAGAAAGTTAACCCCAAAAAATCTTACTTATTTTTTAAAAATTCAAAATGGAAACTTAATCAATCGATCGTTGGTCTTAAGAGGGAGTTTTCAATTTTTTTCAGCAGTAAAAAAGTAATAAAAATCCCTTTTCGAGTTTAACTGTTTTCTTTAAATTGTGATGTATCGCCATATATCATTGGTGTTTTTAAGCGGGTTTTACTTATATTTTGGTAAAAGTTTCTAAATAAAAGGATTATCTAATTTTAAACAAAATTCATAACCAAAAAATATTTTAAATACATATACACACCCTAAAACACCTTCAAAAACTTCATCAAACTTCTGAACCACATCAGAACTAAACATTGTCCAGCGATGTTATAGTCGATAACTTCGCTTGAGTAGATTTGAAAAATTGCAAGTCACAAACTTCTACATAATTTAACACTTGAGCTTAACCGCTATTCACGAGACAACTTCCGATTTCAACAATTTATACATATTAATATACTTTTTTTTAATTGGATAACACTGCATCAATTCAAACTTCTCTACCTTACCACAACATCTCTATCACACACACACCACCTGATTACATCACATTTCACACTACTTCACCACAGCATCCCGACACACCATAGTACAAAAATTTACCACGTTACACCATTCTATACATATCCCCAAACCCCATCAACCTATCCCCCATTATCACCACACCACGGCTGCACTACCTACTCAACACAACCTTGTCATCACAACACTACAACCCCGCACTACCACAAACAACAGTTGACCACACAGACCAAGTCTTTTTCAGCAATGGTAGCTTCACAATGGGTTCAGCCCGTAGAGACCTCCTTTCAACAGGAGAATACCCACAAAAAGAAATCAAAGTGCGGGCATTCTTCATAGACAAATATCCAGTAACCAATAAAGATTTCAAGTTAGCTGCATGAATGGGGAATTCAATGAGGGTTGTGGTTATGTAATTATATGTTTTTGTGTTTCAATTGTATGTTTTAAACATTTCCAAGAGTTTAATTTATAGAAACATCTTTCAACAGCTTATAGGCAAATGATATTTTTTGCCAGAAAAATCAAAGCTTCAACGATTTAATAAGCTTCATAAAGCATTTTGTTCGATTTCAATCTTAAAACTTCTTTATAATGTTTGAAAATCTTCACAATTGGAAAGAATGACTGTTTAAGTTTTTTTTGCCTCGAAGAAAGTCTCATTAAATTTTCACTTGCTCTAATGAGGTTTCCAGAGTTTTGATCCTTGATTTATGACGAATAAGGTAAAAAATATATGAAAAATTTTGAAATTTCATTAAAAAAACCATTTTATTTTTGTGTTTTTACACGTTCTTCTTATCAAAGATTTCATGCTGCACAAACATCGTTATAAGCCAAGACTTTCTCCCTACATTGATTTTATTACAGCATTCAAACAAATATAAACTAAAATGAATTTTATTTCCATTATTGTATAATTCGTTAAAGATTTATGTATCGAGTATTGAAAAACTATCTACTTTGAAGTAACACTAAAAATATCTGATAATGATGAAAGTAAATGCTTCAAAAGTTTTAGTCTAATTCATAAAAAATTAAATTCAAGAAAATTTTATTGCTATTTCATGAAATTTCAAAGATTAACACTTCAGCAGTGAACAAAAATAATTTCCTAGCAGTTTGAATTACTTCGTAGGGGTTCAGACAAGAATTTAAAGATCCGCTTATAAAATAATTACTTTATCCCTTTTCAATCGATCTTTTAAATTCTGAGATTTTCGTAGTAGTAAGAGTGGGAGTAGTAGTAGTAGAAGCAGCTAAATTTTTATTGAAAAGGATAGACTATAACTGACAGGCAAAAAAACCATTTTAAAACCTTTATAAAAATAATTTTTCAAATTATTTTTTTGACTGAAACCCGTCATAAAAGATATATTTTTCTCTATTGTTTACAATTTTGGGTCTGCATTGATTTTTTATATTCTCATTATTTTTTTTGTATTCAAATTCTTTCCATTTCAACCCTCAAGCTTTGATACCTTAAAGAGAATGACTATTCATTATTCACTCTCAATCATTTTTAAAAGTCTTTTGGTGATATATTACACTTTTGAGATAAAAGGTCGTGTTTTTTTTTGCATAAAAAACATTTAAAAATTAAAATTATATCAAAATTCAAATTTAATAATAATGGAACCAACCCCATGGAAGGAACTGCAAAACTAAGCTTCAGTTGAACTGAGGTTTTGCTGAAAATTTGAGTTTTCCGGCCTTTAAGCACCAGCTTCCCTTTTGATAGCGTGTTTTAGAGGCATGCTGGAGCTTGAATAAAAATCTATGTATTTATTATTCATCTCGACTTCTGTTGTCAACCATCATCAACTGTCTCAAGTTTTAATCAAAATTAATAGTTGGGTTGAAAACAAGAGAAGTTGTTTGAATGACGAAACTGTATATTTATTTATAGATCAGAGTTTAAAAGATAGAGTAAATTAGAAATAAAAAATATAAATAACTTGGAATAACAGAAATTTCTAAAAAAAATTGTATTAATAAAATATTTAAAATATATAAAATAAAAATTAATATTCAACTAAAAGAAAGTATTTCTAAAAGTATAATCCCTCTGAAACCTCTCAAAATTTCCAAAATCTTTTTTTCTAAAAAACCATTCTTATAAGGTGAATTAAAGAGTACATAACTGACAATTTATCTACAATAAAATCATGCACATAACCGATGATTCCCCTACAATACAATCAGGATTTTCAAGTCAGAAAAGCCCCTTTTCTTCACTGACGCTGAAATCGATGGCTACAGCTGGGTGAGTTTTGTTTTGTTACTAAAAATAAACCTGACTAATCTTAACAATATAAAACAAATGGTTATTCTAACACATAATTTTTAATAAGTGAATATTGAGTTTTTTAATAATATTATTACTGGTAACTGTTATTATAAATATGAATGTATATTGCTGATTATCTGATTATATCAGTGATTATTTTCAATGATTCTGATCTTAATTGTATTTATAGGCTAATAAACTATATAATTATGCCATATGGTAGTGTCAATACTATCAGAAACCATATACTAGCAATATTGAATTTCATCAACTATTTCTAAATTGAAAAAAAACTTACTTTTTTTTTGAAAATCAAAATATATTCTATACAGCTTGAAGTTTATTCCAATCAAAACAATTATAGTGTTTTTAAAAGTTGCACTAAATAATTTTAAAACATTTTGGAAAAACTTTATTTTTCAAAAAGTGTTTTTATAAAAAAAAAAAAATAAGGAATTTTTTTGATGAACAAAACTATGAATAAATTAATGAAACGAAATGAAATTAGGAAATTTTGATGGATAATTCATAGTTTATATGGTTAACAGCAAAAAAAAATTAGTAATATAGTAGACAACTATCATTTAAAGTAAAAATAATGCCTTTTGAGGCAGTTCTAGGGCCAATTACAAGAAAAAAATGTTTGAAATTTCATTAAAACTTTTTTTTCTCATGTGGCTTTTAAAGTTAAAAAAAAAATTAAAGAAAATTATTTTTGGGTTTTTCAGACCTACTTTATTTGAGAGACTTTGATGATACATTTATTATGAAGTTGTATAGTTTATTTAAACTGTTTAATGATCCGTAATTTTTGATTTTACATACCTTTTCTCTTCTCGTTAGACCGATTTTTTTGATATTTAAATTAGGTACAAAATTTTTATGCTTCGAGTCGGTGAAAAATTTTTACCCTCGTAGATTTGAGGTTTGTAAATGAAATAGACTATCAGATTTTACCAAGACCGAAGTTTTTTGTTGTATTTGATACCAATATTCCAAACAGATTTTTATAACAATGATACCATAAAACAATTTTAAAGTGAATTTTATAGAGCATTGTTTTCATTTTTTCTTGCAATGCCTTGCCCGTGTCATTAAGTTTACATACAATTAAAAATTAAAAAAAAGTGGGAATTCTATTGAATTCTTTGAATTATATACGCCGGCTTGCTGTTTGGAACGAATCTCACTACAATTTGATGGAACTTTCATTCATGACAATGTCATTTTTTTTCCATCCAAGTGTTATTCAAAATAAACACCCCGCAAAGCGATTGCATCTTGTGGCATTGGGTGGATTTTTAAGTGTTTAAAATATATGATAGTTATTCAATTTCTTGCATATTGGAGAATAACAGTAGATAATTTATAAAACATTAAGCAAAGCCTTATTGAAATGTTTTGTTTTTCACAACCCTCATATCAAGCAAAAAATGCTGCTTCGACGCATATTTCCAGAGTAATTATATGTATTGATTGAAAATAGTAAGAACTTATATGGAGATTCTCAATGCCTTGTAAGAAATGATGTTCGAGAAAAAATTTTTGTGTTTCTCTAAATTATTTTTATGATTTTGAACGTTTTTGGTTAAAATGGCTTTCAAGAGAGGTGAAAATTGTTAGTCACTAGAGGTATATTGCGACACGCTGAATGGAAGCTTGCATGAATCAAGTTTTCAACAAACGATTTGTTTAAAAACTAAGATCATGTATAAAAGTAGATATAAATTCAAAAAAACACAATCCATCCAAGTGTTACCAAAATACATGGATAATAAACTACAATGGTAAATAAAGATACGAAAATAAACGTGAAAAAACAAAATTTCTATTCAAACATACATGAATAGGTACACAGACACAAAAAACTAATCAAAAAACAAACAAACACACACACAGGTACTACGCAAGCACAAGAACACAAACGCCATAGAAGAATCCAGACTGAGCCACCCCGATAACGAGCACTGGGCTGCTGTGAGAAACGCGTCTTGGTTTATGGTTATTATTTTTGTTTTTTTCATCATTATTGTTATTTTTTTATTGATTTAAAGCTATTATAATTATTATGTTTGTTGGTTTATAGTTATTATTCCTAATTTTATTACTTTTATTTTTTTTTTTTTGTTATAAGTCATTATTATTTTGGTTGTTTTCATTGTCTGTATTCTAATTTTTATTTATAAAAAATTATTTTCGCGATTCAAAACCAACCTCAAAACCATAGACTGCTACGCTGTCTAGAACAGTGTACACTGTCTTGAAGCATGGCTTGATTAAGGTTACACCAATAAATAACGTGAAAACCCTGCAAAATTCGAATTTAGATCTGCAGTTTTGCAGCCATTTTTAATGTTTCATGTTGCACCAAAAATAAATTTTATTACCGTTTCCTGACCCGGGTTTGAACCTGGTAGGTTTAGATTCAAACTCTTGTTGTCTACAAATAACAGTTGCTATATAATTTTTTAAATTATTCTTATTGTCATTTTTTTTTGTTGAAAGAGTTTCGGCGTTTTTTTATAGTATTATTTGAATTTTTATATCAATAAAAAATCAAAATAAAAACGAGAAAAAAATTGAAAAAAAGAAGTTTCATAACGATAATAAATAAAATGAAAATTTATGGAAAAAAATGAAAACAAAAAATAAATATAACTGCATGAAATCTTGATTTTATAATGATCATAAAACGGTGGTAAAAACTTTTTATTGACGAAAAAAACTGCTAATACGACTCATTCTACAAAAGAATAAATGACCTGCTGGTTGAAAGATGAAAAGTTAATCTAAGAAAATATTCATCAATCTAAGCCTATTGGTCTCCACAACTGTATGAGAAAAATATTATTTGCTTTAAAATATAATTTAAAATGTAAAAGTTTTTTTTCGCTAAAACTTATTTTGGATTTCAGATTCTAATAACTATTTGGAATTTACTTACACGTTATTCAAACACAGCCAAAATGAATATATTTGTATACATTATGGGTGAAAAGAAATATTTAATATTGATCTTTTATATAACAAAGACAGAAAATTCACTACAACTAAAATAGCAACATTTTTAAACATTGCATTTCGAAAATTATTTTAAAAAAATTGCATTTTGAATAAAATGAAACTTAAATAGTAAAATAAAGTGATATTCATGACCAGGATAGTAATTGTCTTTTCAACGTATACACTTATGAGGAAGGAATCAGAGTTGAGATCAAAAGTAGCTGATGTGACCATGTCTGCTTCACTTGTTTCACTATCCTTTGTAAATCTTTACAAAAATCAATACTACATTATGAGAATATGATTAGGGTTCTAATGTTTGCATTTAAATAATCTAGAAGATTATTAAATCTCAGATAACTAAACGAGTGAAAAAAGAAGGTGATTGGACTTTCAAAAAAACACAAAGACTTCATAGTTTTCATTCAGATAATAAGTTTTTGATTTCAATATACCTACCAACAAGTAGCTAAAAACTGAAAAAAATTAATTCCTAAAGAACCTCGATCAACCTCACTCAATATACCAAAAGTCTGCGCTTATAAATGGACCAGCAAGAAATAGCACGTTTTAAAATCACCTTTATAAGCTGAGCATTCAGTTTTAGTTCAATTTCTCTTGATTTCAGAAAAGTTATTGCTGCTATATTGAATGAAAAATGACGCCGAATGGCTACTCTTATGTGAAATAAGCTGATGAATCAACGCGGGTTTTTTTCACTTTTCAGGCTTTTTCATCGTAGAATAAATCTTTTTCAATTATTTTTATTATACAAATAATTTTTTTTCTATTTATCAACCTTTTTTTTTAGAACTTTCACTACGGCCAAAATCATCTTCCAGCATGTTATCATCAAGTGTATTTCAAAATCTTCTCTAATTGGCTTCTCATTGTATCTTGACACAGCATAAAACCTGAATGGCTCAAATACAATATACAGCCTGAACGCTGTGGATTACTTGAGTTCTGTGGAAAACCATGAGAAAAAAAAGCCTTATGTAACCCCAATTGATTTTGGTGGGTTGTATAGTATTAATGAATTTTCATAAAAAACTTTTTATGACTTTATTGGTATTATCTTCAGAGCAATTTTTTAGACTAATTATATTTTTTTTTTGATTAAATTTTTTTCCAATTGAATTTTTTTTTCCCTTGAAAAATTTTTTTTGTTTTTATTTTGGCATAAACTATTTCAAACTAACAGTCAAAGCTTTGAACTAGTTTCGAAAATTAGTATTTACTATCATTGTTATTACTGTAAACTCATCAAACTTTTGATCTCTTCTTCATTGAAAAAATGTTTTGTTAAAAAATTTTTGTTTTCTTGATTGATTTTTTATTCGTTGAGGAAAGAAGAAATATTGAATTTGAAAAATCTTAGATTTTGTGTTCATTATAAAAACTCTAAAACCATATATTTCCATTTTTCTAATTTTTTTTGTCTAAATCCTGATCATGCTACAATGAAGAATTGAAAAGATTTGTTTTTTATACAGCTTAATGATTAATTCTCGAGGCTCCTGATATATAAAGTTATGAACAGTAAAAAATTAGTAAGCTGAGATTGAGAAAACTGGAAAAAAACAGAAAAAAACTGAGCTTAAAATTTTTAATAAAAATAGCTCCTACTTTTTTAGAAGCATGAAGTAAGCTAATAAACTTGCTGTTTGAGAATTCTGATATTTATTTATGATGTTACCATGGCAGCTAGCAACGTCTATAAGTTTGTATACATGATAATGTGAGTTCAACTTACGAAAAGCTCTGTGTTATTATTCGATTAAGATTCTGATATATTATGTAATCACCATCTTTGGTAGTTTTCCATCATATTTCTTTTTGTTTTGCATAAAAAGTTGTGTCTGTTTTGTTTGAGAATTAGATTGGAAAATTTAAAATGAGTTTTTTTGGGGTTTTTGATGTTTCGTAGCCAGAGAAACAATCATAAATACTAAAAAATATAAAAAAAACCTGAATAACTAAAAAAACTAGACGTGAACTATGAAAATCTCACACAAAAACACAAACAAACACAAGTAGGTAGACACACGAACACAACAGAACAACATCCAAAACGACACGCAAGCAAATAATCAGTATTTTATCAAGCATGTAGAAGAAAAAAACGTAAAAACGTCAAATTTCAAAAATAACATACCCATGAATAATATAAAAAAATAACAAATATACAGCTAGACATGCTAAAAAGCAAACACCCCCTTTCTCTACTTTCTCTCCACACACACACACACACACACACACACACACACACACACACACACACACACACACACACACACACACACACACACACACACACACACACACACACACACACACACACACACACACACACACACACACACACACACACACACACACACACACACACACACACACACACACACACACACACACACACACACACACACACACACACACACACACACACACACACACACACACACACACACACACACACACACACACACACACACACACACACACACACACACACACACACACACACACACACACACACACACACACACACACACACACACACACACACACACACACACACACACACACACACACACACACACACACACACACACACACACACACACACACACACACACACACACACACACACACACACACACACACACACACACACACACACACACACACACACACACACACACACACACACACACACACACACACACACACACACACACACACACACACACACACACACACACACACACACACACACACACACACACACACACACACACACACACACACACACACACACACACACACACACACACACACACACACACACACACACACACACACACACACACACACACACACACACACACACACACACACACACACACACACACACACACACACACACACACACACACACACACACACACACACACACACACACACACACACACACACACACACACACACACACACACACACACACACACACACACACACACACACACACACACACACACACACACACACACACACACACACACACACACACACACACACACACACACACACACACACACACACACACACACACACACACACACACACACACACACACACACACACACACACACACACACACACACACACACACACACACACACACACACACACACAGCCATATGGACCAGGAAGCGACTTGGAGGGCATGGACAACCACCCAGTTGTACACGTGACTCATTATGACGCCATCGCTTTTTGCTCTTGGGCGGGAAAGAGGCTTGTGTCTGAGTTCGAATGGGAATTTGCAGCCAGAGGTGGAGAAAAAGGTGGGTGTGGCTTTTGAAATGGATGGTGGGTGTGGCTCGTGGAATGCGTGGTGGATGTGGTATGTTGCTTTTGAAATGCATGATTTCTTACTAAGATTATATTATTTTATTTAAAATTTTCTAATTAATAATTTCTCCAAGCCAAAATAATAACTAATGAAAACAGAAAAAATAATACTAATAATGAAACATAAAAATTATTTGACTGAAGTTATTGTTATTAAAAATTAGAAAGATTCTGTTAACATTTCCAAATGTCTCTGTACTTTTTAATGAAATTACATCATCTCTTTTTACCCTGTTTTTGGTTTATTATTTCATTATTTTTTTTATTATTTTCTCATTTTTCACTTATTGTTTCATTATTTATGTTAAATCCCATCTTTTTTTGTTTTATAATACTACTAACGCAAGAAAACTAGGTCTTCAAAACTACCCTCCAAAATACAAAACCCTTGTAAGTTTTACATATGTCGTCGTTTAAAGCTTCATTCCTTGGTCCCTATGACTCGAAATAATTCGATTTTTTATGTTTTTATTACAATTTCATTCCAATTTTCTACATAGTTTAATATAATTTGTTAATGCTTCACTTTTCATTATTATCTCACGTTTTGATGGTTTAGATAATCATGAAAGACTCAAACTATAAATGATCATTATAAAAATGATACATGAAAATGAGGGAAAAAAGCTTCTCAAACTCCACTTTAAGCACCTTGGAAGCTTGAGTTTTTCATTTGGATGAAAATATTTGATCCTCAAGCAGGCGCCTTTTTTATTCCACGTTTGTGTTGGATTTTAAAAGAATAAAAATATGAAAGAGTCTAAAACAAAAATTTCAACTTGATATGTTAAATAATAACAAAAAAACAAAAAAAAAGAATTATTCTTTTTCTTCCTATTTTTATAGCCCTCAACAAATTGAAACAAACAGTAATTAAACAAACTTACCAACCTTCTTACGTCACAAGATTTGTTGCTTCCGTGGGGAAACCTTCAAGAGCTCTACCGCTCCAACCTCTGGCAGGTTATTATTATTATTGTTGTTTTTATTGTTATTTTATTTTTCAATTTGATTGGTTATTGTTTATTTTTACTTGTTTTATTTTATTGGTACAAGTATTGCTGATTTTTTTAATTATTGCTACTATAACTTTTGAATATTTTTTTTTGTTATTACTGCTCATTTTTAATCTTTCTTATGCTTTTTTTTTGTTTTTTTGTGTTATAAAAATAAACTGATCACGCATGATATCGTTTCGTGACTAAGAATTTGAACACAAGCAATGGGTTGTTTTTCAAACAGTTTTCAATCAAAAGCATCAGACACTAAATAGACGTTTGGAAAAATGCATGTGAAAACACTACTTAGTGTAATTTTTTATAAGTTTAGCCTTATTATAAGGCGTATTAACGTATTAGATTAGACATTTTTAAAACTTTTTTTGCTTCAGTAGATGAAGTTTCAACAAATTTCAACCAAAAACATTAAAATTTCTTCAAGAGTTTGAAATTATAATAATGATAAGGATGAAATAAAATGCAAAATAATAATAATAACAATAAAAATCATAAAAAATAAGAAAAACACTACGAGTAATAAAAGCAAAATATCTAAACAAGTAAAAAAAGCTTTTAGGAGGCAGAGGAAGTATACAAGCTCACAAACTCTCATTAAAATAACTCCTATATTTGCTATATACTAAAACATATACTAAAACATATAAATGTAATGCGGTATTTATAAGGTGTTTTTCCTTGTAGTTCAAAGTGCTTGTTACAATTTAATGTAACGAAAACACTGTGGAACAGATGCTAATTGTCGACCCACGCGGGATTGAACCCGGTAGCTTTAGATAACTAGTCTAATGTTCTACCAGCTGAGCTATATAAGCTGACGAAAACATTATATAAAAATACCGAGAATGAGATTCGAGCCCTGTTTCTCCAGGTTAGTTGTATAACGTGGGTGTCTCATGGTTTAATGAGGAGGCTGTTTATTGCCACGTGGTTTTAGTGAGGTCGTGTCCTTCTATGAATAAATATTCCTCAAAGAAAGTTGATAATGAATAAATTATCAACAATAAGAATAATAAAAAAATAGTATATAGTAATTGATAACTAATTGAATAAAAAAATAAAAATAAATATTAAGTTTCTTAATGTTTTTCAGCTCTCAACAATTTAAGTTCTACTTACGAAAAGTTTCTTTGCCAAATAAACATATTGTTTGTGTGTAGTACATTTATACTCGGCTAATTGGTATCTGCCATAATTATATCAGCTTGTAAACACTAAACACGTTATGATGAAAATATAACAAAAAGGTGTCCAGTTGTTCGGTTTCCAACAAACTTGTGTTATCTTTTTACCATTTTATTCATGGGCTTACACACTGGTCTTAAACACATACGTTCAGTAGCACCCTTTATAAAAACGTTGTGGTCATATGCTTTTATAAACATAAGTTGCTTAGTCATTTGTAATGTAACGATAATGAAACGTTTGCAACAGGGCAGGTTTCCCGATATGGATTTCGGCAAAGATGGTTATGATACTCTGTCTCCTGTCAACGCTTATGATCGACAAAATGATTACGGTGTGTTTTTGTGTGTTCGCAAGTGATTTTACACTTTAAAAACTATGAATTCTAAAAATAATAGTTGGAACTTTTTGAACCAATTAAAAACAGTCTAAACTTCATTTTAATCTCATCAATTTTTAAATTTTGAGTCATCCACATCATCTGTCATGTGCTGTAATTGAATTATTCAAGACCTTAAATTGCTTCAGATCAACACTTAATCGTAAAATTAAAGAATAATATAATTTATAAAATAGCTTTTTTCTTGATAAATAATTAACTGTATTGAGAAATCGGTAACTTTTTTAAATGAAAAAAAAAATTTCAAGTTAAAAAATTTTTATCGGATTATAGTTAATTTATTTTTACAAAAAAAACAGAGCTTATTTGGAACCAAATAAATTCGTGTAGAATTGCCTCTTTTTGTTATGGTTTAGAAAGATTTCTCAATATTAATTGTACTTGAATATTTATGAATGCCTCACTTCTAGCTTGTATAAGCAAAATATTCAAATCATGGGCAGTTTTATATTTTGATGCAAGCTATTTAAATCTCTATTACAACAATTTAACACGGTTTGAAAAATTTTTAATTTTACTGAATGCTTTTGAATGATGAAATAAAACACCCATAGATAAAAAAAAAACAAAAAAAGTTCCTTATACTGCCAGAAAACTAATAAGCCCTGCAAGACCTCTTTAAATTTTAATGGATTATAAATAAAAAAAAGCTCTGAAAGATATTTTTTAGTCTATTAAAAATTGTATTTTTTTAAAAATATTTGAATAAAAGTACTAATATTCAAGAAAAATAAATAAAATTTGGATTTATTGCATGCTTTTTAAGAAAATTTTTGAAATATGGACATACGAAAAAGAAAATCACTCCAGTGATATTTTTGCAGTTCGAACAATAAAAAAATGATAAATTGAAATAAATGGGTAAAATTATTTCATAATATAACAACGTTTATATTTTATATATTTTTTTAATTTTTACACATGTAATTTCTTATTGATATTAAAAAAATTGGGAGCATTTATTTACAACCTCATCTTTCCTACATTTTATGCGTAATTTTATACAATTCATCACACCATCCTCTTTTAATTCACGACCAATACATAAAACAACCCAACTTTCAAATTATTTATTTAGCCATAAACATCACACATTCATCCATCAATCCAATCCTTCAGCTGTCTATTCATGAATCTCACTCATCTATAGACTTCTGTTTACCCACCCTCCTACCAACTTTTTCCACCAACCCACCCAGAAAAATTCAATCAGTTAGCTCATCTTTTTCATCAATCTTTCCATTAAATATCTTCTATCAACCCATACATCGACTCTAAACATTCTGCAAGGTATGCATGATATGATGGGGAACGTGTGGGAGTGGACAAGCACTTTATTCACCATTCCCAGAGTGCCTAGAGACCCTAAAAACCCACTGTATACTATCAGAGGCGGTTCTTTCATTGACGCCTACGATGGCAAAGCTAATGATCCCGTAAGAATTACGATGAGGTACCGATCATTTATAATGGATAATGAGCAAATCAATGAATGTAATAGAAACTAATGCGTGTGTCGTTAATTGCTAGAATGTGACTGCATTGATTGTGTTATGTTTAGATTTGTTGGAGAATGGAGTAATAAGCTGATGATAGATGTATTTTCGAATAATATGTTTAGGAGTGAGTAAGATGATTGATGTTCGAGACATGTAAAAAGAACTGGATAAAAGGAATTTGAAGAAAACTGAAGTGATCAAGTTTTTCACAGTATTTGCGCGTGTCTTGTATTGGGTTTTAGTGTGGGTAATTATTATAATAATCAACAAAAACGTTCATAACAGTAAAAAAGATAACTTATCAAAATCTAAGTTCTATTAATCCAATTTCCGAATACTAAACATTGAAGCAGAAATTAGATTTCAAACGCAAAAACAAGTTTCCACCACCTAATTTCAAGTATACCCAAATCTGCATGAATTCACAGAAACCTTTAATGCGACAGCCTCTATCAACTTGAAATACACATAAAAGTGCCTATTGGGGCATTTCGAATGGTTCGCTTGAGCGTGACTGAGAATCCCAAACGTTCCAAATGTATTAGCACTGTGTGAATTTAAGCTCAATAGTTTATTACTTGAATTAAATATTATTGAAGTTTCTTATATATATGCTTGCTAATTAATTTGCTCAACCTTTCAGCTTTAAATCCTCGAAATTACACTCATCTTTTTTTCCATTTATCTCGCAAATCGAATTTTTCATTAAATAACTAATCACCAACATACGACTCAGAAAAGGTCTCAATCCAGGCTACAGAGCCGAAAACGTGGGCTTTAGGTGTGCCTACTTCCACGACCCCAAGAACCCTACAGGCAAACTAAGAAGGGCCCGCAAGCCTAAGATACATCGGTATGAAGATACGTGGGAATACAAGCAGAATCTGGCTATGCACAGAACCGACGAACTTTGAACGCGCATTGTACAACTTTTTAAAATATCGTTAAAATTTTGCATTAAATGGTTTTCATGGAAATAAACTATTATATAGAAATTTTTTTGGGTAATGACTTTAGTCACCTTAAAATAAATGCATCAAACATAGAGCTTTTTGCACAAATTTGGGTTAGTGATGATGGAAGGGCTCCGCACACAACCTCGCACATAAATTGCAGCACTTCCCCATGAGGGAAAGTATTTGCAAATTGAGATTTTCCAATAAATTGTAGTTTATAGGATATAAAAAGAATTTTATTTAGTATAAATCGATTTATCAAATGAAATAAAAAAACCGTCTAGATTGCAAGACGTCTCAGCCAATTCATGAACCAAAATGACACACATTTGACGCCCTCTTTCGTTGAAAATACTTTTTCCATTAATAAAACGAATAACACAAAACGGCGATACCAATTCATAGTAATGAGTTAAATATCATATCAACCGCATCAATCAAACCCAACAGCTAAGTCCAAGTGCTCACAAAGTGATAACTATAAAAAGAGTTAAACAGAGGCGAATCCTTTGATGTTATTGAGAAGATCCACGTAAGAATGATGCTCATAAGCTGTGGACCACTCTACCAAGTTTTGCACAAACTCTTCATCCACCCCCTTTTCTTCCAGCAACTCCATCAGTCTGTCGTACATGTCCTGGGAAAGATTGACTAAAATGTTAAAAATATAGGAACTATGTTTTGAAAAGTTATTGTAACATGGAAGTTATCCTCTTAAATGTTGATGTAATATAATATCTATTGAAATTTTATTCTAACATGGAGGTATTTTTATACAAAGAAAACACCAAACAAACCCCATCCATGATGATAGAAGACAGTGAGTATGTGTCATCAGTCCACTCCTGCTTCTGCTTCAGTAGTGCAACCTCCTGGATCTCAAAGCCCTCCGAATCACTATTGCTTGCTTCAAAGCCTGGTGTGCATTGGATGGCCAGCACATCACCCTTCCCCTTGTCTATCTCCACCACAAAATGAGGTCTAGACACCGGCTAGGTGAGGATGATAAACAAAATAAAAAAAAAGCAATAAAAATAGGTAAAATAATTGAAAATAACCCACTAAAAACTGAAAAAAAAAACTTCAAATCATTTGCAGTGTAAAAGCTAAAATGAAGTAGTATAGAGAAAACTCTAATAGTTAATAATAGTTGCAAGCAGCATAAGCAATATTTATATTTATATATATATATCCCACACCATGAAAGGTTCCTCATTTTCTTGATGTTCTTCTTGCTGTTCCTCATCATCATGCATATCTGCCACACTGTTGTTCACAGAGAATTTCACACGCACCCTGTGGATAAAGCATTAATAATGGTGACTGTCTATAAACTCTTGGATGTTATGTCTTTGTGGTGATGCTCATAAATGTGTTATAGTGATGTAAACTATTATATAATATATAGTAAGAAGAAATTTTATGTATGTTTTATATTAAGCTCAATGTTGTAACAGAAAGTTGCATACTCTTGTCCGTCCACACTGCGACTCAGCACTACATTGGGTCCTTCAGTTTTAGTCACATCAAAAGAACCAACCTGTATTATTTCAAATATTGGGGTTTTGTTCTAAAGATGAGGTATTATGAACTAAATTTACTGAGTAATTATTTTCAATTATTTGAGTTTGATAAAAATAAATGCATTTGAATCTAACCTTTTTCCCAAATTTCTTTTTTTCTCCTTCTTCCAATGCTATCTCATCTTTCAAATATTCTTCTAACTTCTTTTCCACTTTTATTGTTTAGTTTTCATTTAATTTTGAAAAAAGATTGAAAAATTTGATCTTTTGAAAAAAATTACCTTCTGTTTGAGCAAATCTGACTTGATAAGAAACAGCGGAAAAGTTTGGGCTTTTAGTGATGCAATTAGTTACAGAAAGATTTTTCGTCAGACGAGAAAAATTTCTAGAATTTTTTGAAATTGAAGAACTCAAAAGAAAACATGTTCTTAAGCTTTTTGAAATAACGTTTTTGAACATTTTGAACTCGACCGGCTTTGGCAATATTCAATGACGAGTGAAAAAGGCACGTGAAGTGTTCCACTTTTAAATTTTTGAAGGCTCGTCTGAAGTTATTTCATAATTATTATTAAATTATTTTTAGGCTACCAATATATTGAAATTTTAAATATTTGTTGAAATTTCATAAATTAGAAAAAATTTATAATTTTTTTCCATTCGCAAGTGGGCATAAAGAATTTTTATAAACTAATCTTTTTATGATTTATCTTTCACCTTTATTATAACATATTTTTTTAACCAAATAAAAATAAATTTCAATTTTAGGTATTCAATCCATCAAAAGTCAAAACCTTTAAATAAATAAACCAAGAAATTGAACAAGATGTTTTTCAAAGGTATTTGTTCAAACAAATATTTTTCTTTATGTCAAGTGCTTGAATAATCATTTTTCACAAATATTAAAAAAAATGTTACACAAATATTTCTTAGACAGTGAAAGTTTTGTTTTTTTTTAACTCTAAATTAATGAGTTAAAAACGTCGGATAAGAAAGAAAAAGAACTAGGCTGAGAATTTTCTTCATTAATTGCCTGAAATACAACAAAGGAAATTCCATTAAATTCACTTTTAATGACTAAAAAAACAAAAAAAAATTTTAAATCATGTTTTAGTAAAATAAAAATTAAAGTTTTATATAAGATTAAAAACTAATAAATTGTTAAAATGTTTTTATGGAGAAAGAAAAAAAAAATGCAGTTTTGCAAATGTCAAACAATTTTTGAAGCTATTCTATTTTAGATTTTAATGATGGTGTTAATGGAGAGGCAATCAAAAAGTTACAACATCTAAAAACTTTGGAAAATTTTTTCAAAGCCATACAAAAATTCATTAAATAATTTTAAAATTCATAATGTTTGTTTACTTTTAGTTTTAAAATAAAAAGCTCTAAAACCCATAAGATTATTTGTCTAGATGTTCCATATAAATGCCTTTTATTCAAACAAAAAACATTATTTATTGAACATGTAATACCCAGTAACAATTATTGGTATGTTTGAAAACAACATTTGATAGAATTTTAACCCCACCAAAGCATTTTAAGTAATTATAAAACAACGTAATCTTAAACACATCCATCTTCCTAAAAACCAAAAAATAAAAAACTTAAAAAACAGCCAATAGAAACGGAATTATTTTTTGTCTTTCCATAAATTCAAGGCATAAGTGAACCGCCATATGCCCAAACACGCTTAGCCTTCTTATATTCAATATTTTTGTAGATTTTCAATTTTGCGGGGGTTTAGCTTATGGAAAGTATTATTGTTATCACAGGATATTGTTGTTATTTGAAATTCAATGAAATTATATGAAAATATTATCAATATAATTTTAATTATTATCAATATAAACATAGAAGTATCTGCAAAAAAATCTGAGTTTATTATTATTATTATTAACATTTTTCTCATTAAACTTTCCAATATTTATTATAATAAAATCTTGAACTTTTTATCCTTAAAATCCATTTGAAAATAAATAGAGAAGGTAGTTTGAGTACTGCTAATTCCCCTTGATTCCTTTGAAATCTCTCAATAGTTTTATCATAATTTTGAGCTATTCAAAAGTAATTTTCAATAACAAACTGATTAATGTTTATAAAGATGAATTTGTTCATACACTTGCAATAACTGCTTTTATTTATTTATAAAAACTTTTCTACATTATTTAGAGCATAATTATTATTTATGTTGTTATATATATTTGATAAAAAAATCTTTATGAGAGGCAAAACCGACCAAAATGATATATGCTTTAAAGTAGAGAAAATATTAATTTATGCTATTAGTATAAGTCTTTTGCCTTGGATAATCCTTCTTTATGTATCCCGTTTTTTAAATTAAATATTTATCCCAATATAAAAATAATATCCAGGCTATCTATTTGGAATTTATGCAGGGTTTTCTATGATTTTAAGTTTGATTTGAAATTTTTCATACGCCAAAAATAATCTTCAGAAAAGCTTCTCTCGTTTGGGAATTTTTCAAATAAAAAAATAAAATATAATTTGAATTTCATAAAAACCAGGAGTGTTGAAACTCAAAAATTAAGAATTTTGATAAACTTTTTTTTGATTTTTTAAGTCGCCTCTATGATGTTTCTGGTTGTAGTTCAATATGTTCCATGGGGCGATACTCTATGTTTTTTTATATTAATGTTTTTAAAAATAGTTTTGATAATGACAATAATGGTAAATTTCTCTGAGTGAAACTGAATAAAACAAAGAACATTCTTTTAGTTGGTTTTTGTTTTTTCTAGTGACAGTTTTTGTGTAAGTAGATGTTAAATAATATAAAGTATTAAATGTTGAAATTAATCTGACAAAGTGTTAAGGTTGAGATTGATAAAGTTGAGAGAAGCTCATGCTAAAATGAAAAACAGACTGGCTTCCCGATATGAATAGTTTTTTAAAGTTTTTACTTATAGTTGGTTTTGAGTTGATGTTTGAAGTACGCCTTTTTATACCCACATCAATACTAAACATTTCCATTTTTAACAAATTTCATAAATTTAAATTTTCACTAAAAAAATTAAAAAAATGGAAAATATCAGAAAAAATAAATTTAATTCAAACTAAAAAACTCGATTCAGAAGTATCTAAAAGCCGCTACGTCACAATCTAAAACTCATTCGCAAGCCACCAATCAATTAAAAAAGCATTGAAATGGATAAAATAACAATAATAATGATAAGTATCAAATAATGAAAAAATTTGAACCTATAAGAATCCAATTCTTTTGAGTTTTGATGATTTTTGCTCATTATTGGACGAATTAAAAATTAATCAAATATGCAGGAATATGAGAAGAAGGTTGATTAAAAGTGAACAGAGATAACAATAATGAAACAAATTATTTTTTAGAAGTATCCTAGCATGAAATTTTAATTGCACCTCGCGGAAATTTTGTCTTTTCTTATATCTCAAATAACAATAGTAATAACAATTATAAGAATAATAATAAAAAAAAAAATAAAAATAATGATAAAAATAAGAATAATAATAACACGAAGAGTAAAAAAAATGAAATTAATGAAAATTTTGAAAAAACTAGATTGTTTGTGCATAAAGGAAGCTATAATCATCAATATTATCTGGCTATAGTCAGTGATTTGTCAAATGAAGAAATCCAAACGACCTTTTATGAGAATAACATTAATAAATATTAATTATTTTTGATTTCATAACAAGAAAGTATATTTTAGAAAAAAAATCGATTAAATTGTTCACGTGGAGGAAGTTTTCCATCATTTAAAGCTTTTAATTGAAAAATTAAGTGAATGATTATAAAACGTGCACAATATTTTTTTCAAATAATTAAGTTTATAAAATAAAAATTTTTATTTCATTTATTGAAAGAAAAATTCATCCAAACTTATACTGAAACCAACTTAACGCAAATGATTCCAACTTACAAGGCAAAAACATCATAATAAGAACACTCCAGTAGCAAAAACACTATACCTAAATAAGCATTACCAAAACCTCAATTTGGGGAATTTGGTAGTCGAATAACATACATACATAATTTATCATAATCGTATACACATATTATCCTATCAATAAAACATCCCACCAATAATCATAAACTACAAACGCCCAAACCCACCAAAACACCATTAGAAATTCAATTAAAAAAGCATCAAGAGCCCTAAAAGAAAGATACTGATACTAACAATGAGTTATAGGAGAAGATTAGGCCTTGAGTGCAAAAAGGTCCATTGGAAGGCTATGCCTCGAGGGATATGAGTATTAGAGAGATAGATCGTTTTAGACTTGAGTTTCTCTGCTGTCTGTTTGTTGACATGTTTTTGTTTGTTTTTCTGTTTTATTTTGTTTTCAATGATTTTTCTTGTTTTGCTGTTTTTTTCCATTTTTAAAGCTTTTTAAAGTTATTTTTCAAAACTGTTTTTTACATTGCTTTTTTCACGATTTTACTTTCCGTTTTTTACAAAAGTCATCAATTAGAAGTTTTTTTTCACTATATCGAGAAAATCCTATAAATTACTCTTATTGGGCTTTTTTATTCACAAAACTATAGGTTATAAAATATTTAGAGCAAAAACAGTTGATAAAAACTTGGTTAAAAAAAGATTGATAATATCATCTTTATATTATTTTTAATAACATTGTTATTATTATTTTTATTATTATCTGTAAAATTAGTATCGATATTTTATTTTTCATTTAATAATAATAGTTCAGCTAGTATTGAATGTAAAGAAAAGCCATAGAATGAAATTAGTCTTAGAAATTATGTGAAGTTTTTGTGAAATTTCATTTAGAATGTGTAACTAATAAAAAGAGTTTTATGGTGTTTCAGTGAGCATTTAAGATGATATTGGAAAATCATATCACAAAAGCCTTCTTGGTTTTAAAGGCATTTCAACGCGCTTTAGGGTCATGTGCTGTTTGTCTCTGCAGGTCCTTGCCTCTCTATGGCGATAATTACACTTCTTTGCGGTAGAATTTCTTCACTCATTACAGCCATTATGAATTTTCAAACACAGTTTTGCATTATAAAGTCTGCATACAAGTTTGGTATGCAAAAAGTTTAAATTTATTTTCTAACATAAAGCGGAATTAGCAAAAAGCAAATTGTTTGGTTAGCAAACAGTAGCAAAGTTTCCCTTTCTCCACTTCTTCATGTTATTTAAAAATATTATTATTATTATTCTTATTATTAATTTTTTTAAATGTTTCAGCGTGGTTTATTCCACGTATTAATCATTACAAAGCGTATACTAACAATAACAATGTATTGTTGTTTTTATGCCCCATTATTGTTTCGGCGAGACTATTGTGTCGAAAGGCGGGTTTGTATTGTGTTCAAACTAGCATGGCGTTCATATTATTTCTCCCAACTACCAGTCTCACTGTCGTCAGTTGGTTACTGTTTAATACTATAGCACACTTTGTAAAGAGTTTGTAGATTATATAGTGCTTTGTTTTGAAAAAACGCTTCGTTTAAGTAAAATATATTAAACCATTTATTATTCCTTTAACACGGGTTATCATGTGATGTTTCAAAAAAAAAATGTATTTTTTAAATGATTTAATACACCAAAATATTATTTAAAAATGCATTTATAATGTTTTTGCTCAGTAGAACAGAGATCTTTGGGGCTTTATTATTATTATTATTGAGTTTTATTTATAGACTGGTCGTGCGGTTATTTATAGAAATTTTTTCTAGTTTATTTATTTATAGTTATATTTATTTTTTTTCAGTAAAAAAATGAAAAATGTTTTTTTGATAAATTCATTTAATTTTTTAAGCAATAAAATTTATCCAAAAAGAAAATCTATTTTTCCTTCAATGTGTCAACTCTAATTTTTATGTGCTAATTAAGTTTTTCAAAGAAATAATAAAGTAGAGAAAATAATTAATATCCTTTTCCATTATCGATAAATATATAAATAAAATATTGTTCCAGTTATTGTTTCGAGATTATTAATTCATTATTTTTAATTATATTTAATGGCTTAGAAATTTTGAATTCCACTAGCCGCTTCATAAATACCGGCCATCAACAGTTTTTCGTTATTTTTTTTTCTTTATTTTCCACCATTTTGATGAAAATTTACTTTTCTTGTGGTTTGCTTATTATTTTTTTTTCCATTTTTTTAATTAATGATTATATCGAATACTAGTTTGTTATATTGTTCTAGAATTTAAACTTGGATATAGAAATATTATGATACTATTACTTCAGCAGCTTCAATATTTGATAAAGAATTAAAAAGAATAATATTATTGATAAATAATATTATTGATGGATACAACAATAATAATTAAAAAAATTGAAATTTTCTATAATTCTAATCAATTAATTAACTATACAAAAATAACAACATAAAAATAACCAAAAACTTGAACTGAAAAAGTGTAACAAATATTTCCATAATAGGGAAAACAGAAAAACGAGTATAAAAGATACTGACAAGAAAAACAAATCGGATAATGAATGGAAAACTATTTACCACAAATGATAGAATAAAATTATGAAAAAAAGTATAAATACCAATTGTTATTATTATTCAAAAATAAAAAAATAAACTGCGTATGTCGTTAAAATTGACCCCTATCATAAGCACTAATTTGAATTTATATAAGCTATAAATAGTATCATATAAGTTATACATAATATCATAGAAGCTATACATAGTATCATGAAAACTATATATAGTATCATTTGTTTAGCGCTAAACTTGTTCCTGCCTTAATTAAAACTCTGATTAAAAACCTGAAATGTCATCTCTTGCTCATACATTCTTGCAATTATCTTTTTCTTTTAATTTTATTGGCATCGGCTTTGATTATTTATTTCCAATAGATTTTTTTCTTACTTTTATTAATTTTTTTTTGGTTTTTTTATTATTACTATTATCAATTGTTTTTTTTTTATATTATTATATTCCTTGTGATGTCATATATTTTTTAAATATATTTTTAACCAACGGACACACCAACAAACACGTAAATTTATTTTTATAACCTTTAAAAAATCTAATTAATTTAAAAACAATATCTAAATAATTTGTTTTCAGCACATCGCCAAAACCATTTTCTGCAGTTTTTCTTGATGGAAATCACATTTCTTTTTGGAAATTTTTTGTACAAGTTGTTGATTTTATTTGTTTTTTATTATTGAGTATTGAATAGTTTATTTAAATTCACATTGATCGAATTCATAAAAACTAATAATTTATTTGAAAGGTTTCCAAAAGATTAAAATAATTTTTGGGTAAAATTCGATTTTTCAAAAATAAAATAAGGAATATAAAAAAACGAACAAACTTTAAAAATACTGAATTTCCACAAAAAATAAATACTGAAATAAAAACAAAACTAAAACGAAAAAATCAAAATTAGAAGCCATAAAGCCTAGATTACACAAACTCCAGAATAAATTAATTGAAGAGGTGATATCTGGCACAAATACTTTGGGAATAGAGTTTATTGTGTGAAGAGAATTTTATTCTTATAACCGGTCGTGTTTTTATTAATAATTTATAACTAGAATTGTTGCTTTTACTATTTTTATCATCAATTAGGATATTTTTATTCTATTAAAATTTTTTTATTGCTGATCTCCATACTACTAACATCATTTTTTATCATTACCATTATAACAGATAATTGTCATTAGTTTTCAATTATTTTTATCTTCGTTAGGATGGATTTTGAGCACATATATTTTGCGATAAATCTCAGCCAATATTCATTTTTTTAGTAAAAAAACTTGTTGTGGTTATAGAAAATGATAGCTGGTTTTGAGGAAATTTATAGCTTAATTTTGTGTGTAAAGATGGGGATAATCTTTTGAAGGTATGAAAAAAGGTTGGAATTACTTTAGGTCAAATTTCACGTTTCGAATGTTTCATTAAATTAAAAATTACTCTTTCATGGCATTCATCAGTTGAACTTAATTTAATTCCATCTTTATTCAAATTTAATTACCTGAAAAAAGATTCACAAAAAGTTTGAAAATGTTTAGTAAAGAAATGAAAAATTTTTTTTTGGTTTTTAGTATGCTCATGTCTTTTTCCTCTGAAACTAGCAAACAAAAAGATACATACAGATAAATGAATACAAGATAAATAGATACACAGACAAATATAAACATGCTCAATACATTATTATACACAGGCAAACAAACACACAGACAAATATATCCAAAAACCCACACACATCCGTTCACTAAAGAAGTCACCATGTTTATACAACATTATAAACATTCACGTACATTTTCCTAAATGTATACACCTACAAATCACTTGCACATTAAATAATAGCGTTTTACGCACGTCTTTCCTTATATTTGTTAGTGTGTGTACGCATGCATGTATGTGAACATGTTTGTGTGTGTATGAGTGCTTATAGCCGAATGTATATATGTAGAGTCTATGCAGAGGTTTTAAAATTACTAATATAAATTTTTTAGTGAGCTAGTAAGTAGTTCTTCTGTTTGAACGGTTAAAGAAGTTTCGTATTGTGATATATTCTAGTGTGGTTGTTCAAATCAAGAAATTAATTACCAAAATTGATAGCTTACACATTAAATGAAAAAATTATGCTGAAAATAGACTTGAATATAGAAAAAAATCGAAAAATTTAATGAAATACACTTAAAATAGTGTGGAAACTGTACCCCAACCAAACTAGTATTGAAACATTGTATTGTTGACTGGAACAACTCCGAGGAGCCCCATCGTTTTGACTGGAACAACGCATGAGTTACTGAGTAATTTAGATTTTTTCAATTTTTTTTTAAATTAATTTTTCGGTAAGCTTTTTCAATTTTTTTTGAATTTCATATTTTGCGTTGTAGCTTCTGTATTGTATTTAGTTTTTTGTTTTTTATTTTATTTATTGTATTGTATTCCATTTTAATTTTTCTTTCATTCAGTATTCTATCTCACTTTTCCGGTATTCAATTTTACTGTCGTATCATATTTTATCCCTCCCTGCTGTTTTATTGCTTAGCAATCTCACTTCAGTTATCTTGTATTGTATCTTTAACAATACTAGCCACAAGATATAGAGTAAAAGATTGCGTATGATTTTAGCATTGTTATCATTAGCTTTTTTTTGTATCTAAATCAGTATCTTTAAATTAATTCACCAGTAAAATTATTCAATGTTTTAATAAAATACTTCTCATGTTATTAATTAATCATCTCCAAGTAATATTTGAATAAAGCAGAGATTTGCACTCTAAACACTGTTAACCTCATAACCATTATTAAAAACATTCATAATAACAAAAAAAATAACACATAATAATAAAAATAATGAAATAAAAGTAATAATCTTGAAAAAATTAACAATAATATAAGTGTTATTTCACATTATAGCTCCCTCAATTTTGTAGTTTTCCACAATTCAACAGCAAATACCTAACTTTTTCTATATGAGTGTTTAGCGCTTTTGTCAACAATACACAATTAGTAGTTTATGTACAGTAATTAATGTTTGGATTATGATACTATTGAAAGTAACTGTGAGACGTGTAATTGAAATATTTATTGTGTTTTCAGCTATGGATGAAGGATAGGATAACATTATCAATAACATTGTAGTGGTTTTTGAAGCAGTGAGTTTTGAAATTGGATAAAATGCTAACTTTTTATATTAAGAATAATAATTTGAGGATAATAGGACAAGGTTATGATACTGCATGAATCAACTATCATACAAAAGCATTAAAAGCATAACCGATGTAGCGTAGAGGTTCGGTGGAGAAGGTAAAGCTTTATATCGATACTATTATATTAAATACTGTGACACAAAAATTTAAAATATTATTAAGTTTATTTTTAGTCCGGTATAATTATGTGAACGGTATTTTGTTTGAACTATGATTGATAACTGAAAGTTTTATATTAAAAATGACTGTTTATTTATGCAGAATTTAGACTGAATATTTATTGACATTTTAAGCCATAAAAAAATATTGGAAGATTTATTTAATAAATAAAATTGAACAACGCTAATGAGGAAATAACAGAAATAGTTTTGAAAATAAAAAGTTACAATAAATAGTATTTTTTGGTGAATAATAGAAATTTTTAGGGCAATTATTAGTGATTTTGCAACAAAAATAATTCACAATTCCTAAATCTATCAGCTCTTTGCGCAGCTGACAGAAAAACTGTGCACAATTTCCATGTCGTTTAATATTTTTATTTATTTCAAGATTTTCTGCGATTTTCTAAATGTCATCGTAGATTTTCTTGAAAACTTTGATCGTTTGAGATTAACAACGAAATAAATAACAAAAATAATATGAAGCATATTAATGAATAAAAATAAGATAATTTGATTGATTAAACAGCAAATCGGGAACGTGCATCTGCAGTTGTTTACGATAAAAAACAAGTTCTCAGGCCTATCGCAGCATCAACTCTGTGTCTTTCTTTGAATTTATGCTTTTTTAGCAACCTCTCGACCTTCAAAAAAAAATTGAGAAACAACAGTGAAAATTGTGTTATGTTGCTTTATGAATTTGAGCTGTTGTTCATATGTATTTGTTTTTTATAGGCAGATGTCAAAACGAAATTTAATGCTTTATATTCTTAATTTTGCTCAAATAGGCATCCGTTTTTTTCTTTGTTACTTGGGCGTATCGTTAGATATTTTTTAAAAAACTATTTAAAGCATATTTGAAAATAACTATTTCAAAACAAAAATATTCAAAATTTTTTTGTAGTTTGCTACTTTTAAACAAAAGCATTTCAAAAATTATTTAAAATTAAGCATTTTGGAACTAAACTGTTTGAAAGCTATTATTTCAAATTATTTCAACTATTTCAACCAAAAAACTTCCGAAAAAAACTGTTAAAAATTGAAAATAAATACTAAAAACTCTGAATAAAAATAACCCTTTTAAACAAAAAGACAGCCTTTGAACCATGTAACCTTAAACGACCCTTTAAATCTATGGAAGTTTTGAGCAATCAGGCCAAATCACTTTGTTAGACTCGGTGTCTTGTTACAGCTCTATTGCTGTTATTCATTGCTTTTTGGCACGATACAATGTGATGTGTTAAACGGGAGTTTTTCAAAATGACTAATTATGATATGCGTATTTTAAAAGGAATTGAACGGTTGGTTAAAAGTCTTTCATGGTTTTAAATTTATTTATTATTTTTTTATATTTATTTAATTTTTTTTATTTATTTAATTTTTTTTATTTATTAGCTATGACGTCTTATTGAGTTAATAAAGCTTATTTGAATATCCAATTAGTTCCAAGAATTTAAATGAAAAATGTAATTTTTCGTTTTTTTTCTATATTTTCATTAAATACCCACAAAGATAATTTTATCTAGAGTATTTTAAAAGAAAATTGAAAGTTTTTAATGTGAAAAATGTGCATTTTATTGAGATAATAGTTTTGAGAAATAAATTTAAAAAAATTTTTCTGATGAATATTTTATGAAGGTAGAAAATAATTTTAAAAAGGTTATTTTGATAATTTTATCAAAACTTTGTGTTCAATGAAGGGAAAAATGATATAAAAAATCACGATATAATAACAAAGAAGTGATGGAACGAACTAATACAAAACAACCCAAAAAAAATGATAACAAAAAAATAGTGAATAATCTAATAAAAAAACAAAATAAGAAAATAAATTTTGAAAAATATAAATAACATTAATGCATAACGACAAAATAACATAATAATAATAATAATAATAAAAACCTAATAACATAAACAAAAACTGGAAAGCTCAGAGAACCGGTTGCTAAGCAACTTATGCTGACAATGTCTTTTGCTCCACTGTTCTCTGTATGATATATTACAGTTTTATCTTAGTTTTATCAAGGATTTTTTGTTTTTTCAATTTTTCCAATTATTTTAAAGTTATTTTATAAAAAAACTTTTTAATTAATTTTTTTATTAAATGTTAGTTATTTTTTATATTAAATTTTTTTTTGTTATTTTTGTGAGTTATATTTTTTATAATCTTATTTAATTCAATTTTGTTCTTTTTCATTTGATTTAAAATTTTGTTTCTTTTTGTGTTATTTTTTTGCTATTTGATTCGTGTCATTAGTTTTAAAAAATTTAGTTGTTTTTTCATATTTAAAATATTTCAATTTTTTTAAATACTAGTATCGATATTTTTCAAAATTTTTCAGCTAGTTTCATTGACATTCCTAGAAAAAACTATATAAAACCTACCCTCAAAACATTTCGAGTATTTTTCCTTTGTTTCATTTCAATGAAAACATAATAAATAAAAATCTCAAAGACAAAAGCAAAATAATACATAAAATATTTAAATAAAAAGTGAATTCATTCAATAACTGCCAGATATCCCTCAAAACAAACATCTCCAAAAACCATTGATGCTTTCCAATTTCCATTCGTCTTTTCAAATTGAATAATTAACTAACAATTGAATTTTCAAATCACAAGGATTTAGAAATAATTTTGCATATATAATGCAAATATGACTCTTACATGCTGTCTCACACAAAGGCTTTTAGGTTTTTTCAGTATTAACTTTTCAGCTCCCTTTAAAATCTGTTCAAACCTCACTCACATTCCACCGCATTAACTCAAACATTCAGCAAAAAAACTTCCAAATATTTGAAAAAACAACAAAAAGTTCTCAGAATTTATCTGATGAATAAATCTTTCAATAAAGTCGTCAAACTCGAAATGTCACACTAATATTAAAACAAACATTACTCTACTAAATCGAGCCATTTCGGTCACGAATGTTATAATGACGTTTAGTTTCATTCATCTTCAAACTAATATCACATGCGGTTCTCTTATAATTTTTTGGATTGTCAGCTGAGGCTGGACTAGATGAAAAAGAATTATTAATTAATTTTTTCTGTAATTCAAAAAAATGTATTTTTAAACTTCAAAAATTTTCAAGTTCACATAAATGCATATCCAAATTTTGATGATTCAAGTCAGTCTACAAGCTTATTTCTTTTCATTTCATTGATTCTTTAAACAGAAAAAACTTTTCTTTAAATAAATCTTTTTAAAAATTAATTTCACTGAAATCCTAGACTACTTCAACAATTGAAATTCAATTGTAAAATACATATAGCATACATATAAAATCTAGAAATCTGTATTATAGAGCCCAAGTCAATTAAAAAAAATAACACAGATTCAAATTTTGCACCAAATTTTCACTAGCTACCGAATACAGATTCAGAAACTTAATCATATTACAACCACACAAAACAACACAATTGATTCTTTTTTAAATAACAACTATTTCAAACACAACTTTCTCAAGATCACCTTACATTATCAAGTGATTCAAATCTCAATGTGGAGCATTTTTAGGGAAGGTTTAGTTAAAATGAAAAGTTCTGTTTGCCTGTTACAATGTTGCTTTGTACTATATCCAATTTCCCACTCTACACTGCCAACTATCATTCATTCAAACAAAACAGTTACTGTTTTAGTTTTTTTTTATTTCAATTACATTTTGTTACTTTGAGTCACCGATACGTTAATATGAATTATGTCAATACAACACACTGTTGGAGTCACTGGCTTTATGAGATTATGAAAGTAGAGTTTAATCTAGTGGAAAAACTATTATAATAATAGAAATAGTTTGAAAATGATTATATTGGGGAAAATAATTGAGAAAAAATATGTATGCACTAACTAAAAAAACTGAAAAAAAGCAGTTAATTAAGTTTCGTATTAGATGTCTACACTCATAAAAACTGCTAAAAAACAATAAAAATAAAAAAAGTTTCTATAGGGTATTAAAAAACGAAAAAATTGCTATAAAAAGATGAGTCGATGAGATTATTTTGTGAATATGCATAGAAGATTTCAACAAAGAGGCATGGTTTGGAAATATCTTGAGATTTCCTCATTTTGAGCTTACATTGCTTGTTATATCAATGCTCAATTTGTAAATAAAATGTATTTTGTTGAAAGAAGTAATTCAAATCAGAAAAGGGTGAATAAAAATAGCTTTGACATTCATATAAAAACATTTTTCGGTTAATATATATTTTAAAGAAAATATTGGAAATAATCAATCAGAATTTCATCAATTATACATAATTTCAAAAAAAATCTAAGCCTTTCAGAAACTTTTGACAAATTAAAAATTTCGACTTGAAAAAACCGAAAATTTTATGTTTTTTCCATGTTTTCCACTTCGACTTACAGACAAAACCTGTTGAGTTTATTTTAGTATATAATGTGAACTCAGTATGTTTTTGTGTAATGCAAGGAGCTTGCTAATGAGAAGTTGCTGACAAAAACTTGGTTTTTTTGAGTTTTGATGTTGTACGTAACAGCAATAATCTTGTGTATTTTGTAAAAATTTTGTCGTTTTTATGTATAAAATTTTGTTTTTTTTTTCAAAAAATTTATTTTTTTTGTAAAAAAATCATTTTTTGTAAAGATTTTGTTTTTTATTTGAGGTTTTGTGACATCTTGGGCGTTTTATGCTTTTAGAAGTGTTATGATTTCATGTTTTGTTTGCAAACTTTCAGCCATTTGAGTTTCATGAGCCGTGAAAAACATTTTGTTGAATAATTAGTATTGTTTTTTTACACCATGAAATTTTTATCTGCTTCAAAAGACCTCTTTGATCGTTTTCATTTTTTGAAACTCAAAACCAAACCATTTTTTCAAATTTTTTCTAAGCTTAATGGTTTATTTTTTCGACTTTAAAGCTTTTCAATCTTTATTTTTAACATGGTTTTTTATTTTTTTAATCTTTATTTTAATCATTATTAAGTTTTTTCCACTTAAATGTCTTTTTTTTTAGTTGAAATTTCATCAATATTGCCTGCTTATGGGTTTTGAATGCCGCCATTTTGTTTTTTGTTGTTTCAATTTATGAAAGTTTCAAAAATTTTTGAATTTTTTTTTAAAACATTAATTGTTAGTTATTTCCGATAGTTTTTCATATTAATTTATTTCAAATTTGACATTTTTCAGCTCTATTTCGCAATTAAATTAGTTAATTGCATTTCAAAAAGCGTTTATTATATTTATATTATTAAAATATTTCAAAAGATTTTTGAAAACACATCTCATAAGCTTCAAATTAAAAATTCATTGAAATTTATGCATTAATTATTCTTAAAATATAAAAAATAACTTTTTTTTTTGTTTAGCGCTGCGTATGAAACTCAAAATAAAGTTAGTGGGGTGAGACAAAATCAAATAATACTCCCCACTCTCTTTTTACCCCCATAGATAGACTTCCGAGAATATTTGAATTTTGAATAGTTTTATCATGTGCTTGTAAGATGTAAGCTGTTACAAAAAATAGAGCAATTTAAGTTTTTTTGATAAACATAAAAAAATTTAAATGTTAAGTAAATTTTATTTAGCTCTTTTAATTAACAATATGCATTATTTAAGTTTTTTTAGTTTTTTTCTCCCATTTTCTGTTTTTTCATCATTTATTTTTTCTTTAAATAAAATATTTCCGCCTTTTCTGTCTTGCTCCTTGATTACTTAGCATTCAATTCTAAATTTTAGCAGTTGCAAAAGTATTTTTTCCAATCAATGAAACATCTAGCAATTAGTTACAAAAGCTTCCAAGCACCAAAACATTTTTCAATTCTCATTCAAAGCCTGGAGACTACAAAAAATGAGTTCTCAAGACAACTATTGTATGTATCTAACTTAACGCCATGATTCTATAATGTTACCAAATATAATTTTTAAAACTTATTTTTTGAGCAATATAAATATTTATGATGAGTTATTTTGAAATATTTTTATATGCAAGTGTTTTTTCAAAATTCCAACAGTTCCAAAGCAGTTTTTTCAATATAACATTGACATCGCAACCAGATTTGTTGACAAAACTGAAAGCATCAATCAAATAACGACAAACATTAGAATCAACAACTAGAAAAATATCTACACTGCAAAAACCTCAACAAAATTAATCAAAAACCAACCAAAAACCTCAACAAAATCAACCGAAAATTTTAACCAAAAAACAAAAAACGGCAAAAAAACAAAACGTCAACCATAAGAAGGCAATTTCAAAATCGAAAGTAAAAGCGGTGCAGAGGATGAAGGTCCGATGAAGCAACAAGACATCTTCTTCCTTCCGGTCCTTTTCGCCATGCTTATTTTTAGAGGTTGTTTAGTTGTATTTTTGGAGTAGTTAAATGTTATTTTTATTGTTATTATTATTTATTATTATTATTACTTATTTGTTTATTTGGTTTTTGTTAGTTATTCTTTCTTTTTTTTTGGTTTATAGTTGAATCTTTAAGTAGTCCGTTGTTATTTTTTTTTGTATTTAGTTATTCCTATAAAGTGTTTTTATCATTGTTTGTTTTTTTGGTTTGTAGTTTAAATGCTTTTGGAGCTAAGTTACAAACATTTTTGTTTTTCATAGTTTTAATAGTTTTTTTGAGTTTTTATGCATTATTCATACAAGTTTTTATATGATCAAATTTCAAAAAATTAATTTAACTCCTATAAAATATGGTTTCGAAAAATTTTTCCTCAAATTTGGAATAAAAACATTGTGAAATATATATTCTGTGTGAACTATTTAATCCAAAAATAAAAATGAGTTTTTTGAAAGGGAATATTTCAAAAATATTTTACATTAAATTTTGTCGCGGTTTTTGAATTTTGTTTCAAATTGATACGCAAGTTTTTGGTGAAATGAATTCAATTTCGGTTTCTGAAATTGAATTTTTGTTTTCCAAAAGTATAACTATTTTAAAATTAATTTCTTCAAAAATAAATTCCAGTTTTTCTCGAGATAATTGAAAATTTTCAGATTGTTCATATAGTTGTATCCAGGCCTCTTATATTCTTTCATCCCTCCATCCATCTAACAATTGATCTACTAATCCTTTCATACATTTATCCATCGATTTTTATTCATCCACCCGTTTATCTCTTTATTAATTCAGCTATCCATCAGTTTATCTATCCATTCATCTTAGAAAGCATCTATTTAAGCAGTTATTCATTCATTTACCCATCATTTTCTCATTTATTCATCATTTTCCCACCCATCCATCATTCCCACTTCAATTAAAATAGACACCTTTCAAACATTTCCATCTTTTCATCAATCAAAACATCAATCCATCCATCCATCACTTCACTTATCCAATCATCTGTTCATTTATCCATCAGCTCAATTATCCACCCATGCATCAGCTTAACCATCCATTCACCAATCCGTCCATTCATTCATCCATTCATCTACCATTCATCGATCCATCCATTCATCCATCTATTGCTCTATACATCTATTTATCCACCCATCCATCCATCAACCAATCCATTAATCATCAAACCAAGTATTGATCCATAAGTTCAAGCAGATCTATTATGTTTGTATCCCATCTAATGTAACCTTTTAACCAATTAAATATTCCTCTATTCTTCTTTCTAGCCATAACTCCAACCAATAACGTCAAACCACCTATCACCTCAAACCACCGATTGTCACATCTATTCAAGCATCGTTAATTTTATTCGCCAATTCAAGCATGCGTGCGTTTTTCAATTTTTTTCTCTGTTCTTATTTTCATTCATGCATTCATTTCTCAGTCTTTCAGCTTCAAACCATCCATCACTCTCACTGCTAAACGCTTGTTTGCTTCTACTTACATACACCCAACCTCTGCTTGTCCCATTCATCTATGTATCCACCCTTTACCTATCCATCCTTTCCCCATCTATCTAACCCTACAACTGTTTTTCGGGTTAATTTAATTCTGTGTTTTTTTCATTATCATCTCATCTTCAAATTTGTCTATTATTTCAACTATTTTATTTTTTTGTTCTCTTTCAAATCATTTATAACTTTTTTTTTAAACCTTCCATTTATCCATACCTTTAATTTACATTCCTTATTTAACCCAATAACTTTACTTGATCCTACCATCCAGCTATCCATCAGTTCACCCATTAATTCATTAATCCATCCATCTCTCAGCTCACTAATTCATTTCTTAATTTCATCAGATAATTATAATCTTACAAATAGAACTTTCATTCATTAGGTTTGAGCAGGTATGGTGTGTTTAGACGAGAAATTTTTTAGTTATGTCTGGACGTTCTAAAAATGAACAAATCTTTGGGCAATTTATTTTTTCTCGACTTTTATTTTCATGCTATAAACTCTAGCGATATCTTTCTCACATTCTATTATTCCAGATCTTGCATAAATATTCCACTTTTCATGCTCGCACACGTGCAAACAAACATACGCACACTTTCTTGAACACACAGACAATTTTTTCTTCTACTGCGTTTGTCTACCACGAGGTGGGGTTTAGAACAAATTGAAAAACACCCGCAAAGATACAAATACAAAAAAAGAAAAAATTTCACGGAAACACTCAAACAGACTAAATATAATCACACACGTGAGGTTGAGCATTTGCACAAACGCAACATATAGCACGTGTGAAAAGAAGTGAAAAAATTTTTAATTTTTTAACAAAACTTGATACGAAGCGAGAGAAGGATGTGGTTTTGCCGGGCATGTTTTGTGAGAGACGTAATGCTTTAAATCTCTCGAAATTCTGTCTTCTTTACGACCTGTTTTTGCCTTTTATTCCGATTCGAATTAGGTTGTTATTCTTTTGTATTCTTTGGAAAAGTAGCGTTTTTGTTAGTGATGGAATTTAATAAACTCACTTCCTGGTTGTTGTATAATCCCGCTGTAAGAGGCTTGAGTAATTTTTTCTTTGTGCATTTAGGCACTATATCACTTTAGAGCTGTTATGTATGCAAAGTGCCTTTAAGTTCGTTCTACAGCGATGGCATATGAGAAGTTAAACTATTTCACACGTCTGGTTTCATATGCAGAAATTAGCAAACTTTTTGAAACTAGAGCATTTTTTTGAGCTTTTTAAGTGTCAGCCTGAAAAGTTTCTGTGATGATGATAGTGATGGGGATGATGATGGTGATGATAATGATAATAAGGATGATAATGATAATAATGATGGTTATGAAGATGATAATAATGATGATGATGATAATGATAATAATGATGGTGATGAAGATGATAATAATGATGGTGATGAAGATGATAATAATGATGGTGATGATAATGATAATGATGATGATGATGATAATGATGGTTCATTGTGGGTGTGTGTGATAGTTGGATCATATTGTGGGTGGTGTTATTTTGACGATGGTTTTTTAAGGATGATAGTTATACGCCTTATGAAGCAAGGCTGTGTGAATAAAGGCGATGATGAGGATGATGATGATGATGGTGATGATGGTAGTAGTCATGGTAGGATGATGATTATGATGATGAGAAAAAAGATGGGGATGATGGTGCTCATGATGATAACCATGTTGATTGTCTCAGCGATACTCATACGGAAAAAAACTTATTTGAGTGACGTAACGTTGACAAAGTTTTCAATCATTTTTTTCGTTTTGTTAGGATTTAACGAAAAGTATCAATTCTTTCTATTGAAACAATGCTCAAGGTGCAATAACTACATTTTTACTTGATGGAAACATGATTTTATTTGACTTGTTGGAAAATTAGCAACAAGTTTGAAGGCTTGGAGCTGCTTGTTAGTTTTCACATGGGAGTTCTTGTTTCTAAATTTCTTATCCTTGTATGGAGAAATTTTTGAGTGTGAAGCTGATTTATGTTATCATAAAGAATCTATGAGAAAAGATTTTAGTGAATTTTCGTTCTTTATGAAGTTTATCATTTTTGAAGTCAAATAAAATTTTAAAATTTCAAAATTCTGAAAACATGCATTTTTTTCTATAGTTTTGTGTTGGGTACCCGGGTTAGTTTTGTGAATTCCTAATACAGCTATTTGATTTTTTTATTTGAAGATGAAATTTTTATTGGTTATAAATGGTGATTTATTTGATGTGTGCAATTTTTCGTAGGATCATTTTTTTTTTTTCGAAATTTTCCCGCGTTTTTTTGTAGTATAAAATGATATTTTGGCGGAAAAATTTCAAATCTGAGAGGTTTTTTTGGGCTAAAAATTATAGGGCATTTTTTCAAACATTTAAGGGTTTAAGCGTTTTTGGGAGCTTCAAAAAACATATATTCTGTTGTTTTTAAAGAAAATGTTTGAAAAACTCGGTGAAACTGAGCTTAAAAACCAAATTTGAAAAAATAAAATAAGTTTCCAAAAATTCCTCAAATAACCATGAATAATTAATAAAAATAAAATAAGGAATAAAAAGATTATAAAAAACTCGTTTCTGACCACCTTATTTTGCTTTTTATTAGATTAATATTTTTTATTTGTATTTTGCATTTTTTTAGTTTGGGATTTTTTTGAAGTTCTTCCTAATTTTCTTTCCATCTTGCTCATTTTAACATTTTTATCTTATCATTCGGATTCATAACGTTTTTATCGTTGTTGTTAGGCTCTATTTAATATTTTTTGATATTTTTTTGCTGTCTTGTTGCATAAACCTGAACGGTTTTAGTCTACAATTGACAATTTTCATAGTGAAATATTCTTTTTTTCTAACTTTTTTTTGTTTTTTTTGATAAAATATTAATTTCTCTAAACAGTTTTTGAAAAGTTATTGACAAAATAAGTAAGACTCTAGTAAAAACTCCTTGAAGCTATCAAACGACTCTTGTTTGTTATTGTTGACATATTTGAAAATTTGAAAAACCCAAAAGTTTTGCGATAAGTTGATATATTCTCAACAACGTTGTTTAAGTTCAAAACAGCTGGCCTACTCAGTTATTTTATCGTCGAATCCGAATTTTAAAAACTCAATAACTTGTTCATCCAATAAATAAACATTTAGTGTCTGTTTTCTAAATTTTAACAGTTCCTTTCAAAAATACATCATCTTTGACTTTTTATAATCTATAGTCATACCAAACCGTAAATTACAAAAAAAGAACAAAATATTTAACTCGACCTCCCTTGTAAACAACTCTAACATTTTTATGCAGCCATGCTTTTTCTAAATTATTTTGTAACCGATAAGTGAACTTAAAATGGCGCAAACCACAAACGCTTGTTGCTTTTTGATCAAAAGAAAACTTGCAAGAGGTTTTATGAAAGTTGGAAGCCAAAATCTGCTAAATGATTGTGCCGATGTGGTTTCCATAAAGTATCTTTTCCCTCTCCGTCTTCTATAAATTTTCGTGTTGTTTTTGCGCAGTTATAGAACTTTCATTGCTATTTTTGTAATCAAAAATAGATTATAAAATTTTTCTTGAAATTAATCTTCAAAAATTAAGATTTATCATCCCTATTCTATTTTTCATCGCAGAATATAAACAACAATAAATATGAAATTGATTTTAAAAATAAAAACTAGTTTGAAGGTATTAGAGAAGAATGATGGCGTGGTATCCTATCTGGCCGATGAGTCATGAATCGATCAGTCTTGATCCCTCAAAGATGGATGGATGAGAAGATGAATAACTTCTGATAAGATGGATGGATGAGAAGATGAATAGATAAATGATAAAATGGATGAATGGGCAGATGGGTGGATGATGAAGTAGATGGATGAATGGGAAAATGATTGAATAGATGAAATAAAAGATGACTAAAAGATTGGATGAAGGTATAAATAAATGTTAAATACAGGGAATGATGATTGCATAGATTAATGGGTGAATACTTGAAAAATAATGGATGAAATGAAAGATATGTGGATGCACAGAAAGTAGGAAGATGGACAGAAAGTAGGAAGATGGATGACTCAGAAACTGGATGAATCCTAGAATAAAGATCATTGGCTAGATGATTGAACGAATGAATGATAAATTGTTGAAATTGATAAATGACTGAGTAGGCAATAAATTAGGAAAAATACTTGAAAACAATAGAACTGCAAACTTGTGTTTTCAGATTCAATTACAAATGGTTTTCTGTAATTTTTCATTTGAGTTTTATTTATTTGACTTTTCTAATTTTCATTTATATTGCTTTGAGTCTGTTTTTATTTTAGGCACTGATATGCAATATTTAAATCATTTTATCTTTGTTCGCAGTACAAACCAACTTCCTCAACAACAAGAGCAAATTAAAAACAAACCGCAAAAATAATAACTTGGAAAATATTAACCACATAAATCCATTTTTCATGGATAAAAACAACAACCTTACAAGGAGCGATCTGAACTTCATTACAGACCACCTCAAACCTCTGCAAAAACCATTCGAATCCAACCCAAAAAAACCATTCAATTACATATTTAAAAGTAAAACTTACAAAAAAATCAACAAACTCAACGCGACCAACAACGACCCGCTCAACAGCAGACCTCGCACCATCAAGTCCAAAGACCGTCTCTCTCGGAATGTATCATTCTCAAGCAACAACTACAAGCACTATTTGCCAAGCAACATTGTGCACCACACTGACCACCAACACAGCGAATACCCCAAATCTCCGGGAGACAAATGCCCTCAAGATTGGCGGTCAAGTGCGCGCAAGTGCGCAAAAAATTTGTTTTTAAACATCGAGCCTATGACGTCAGAGCTCGACCCTTGGACTGACCGTGACCTCCTTGCCTCGATTTGCATGTGAGTGTTTTTTTATGCATGTGATTTGTTTGTGTGCATTTGTATAGGTGTTTTTGTGTGAGTTTGTGTGTTTTTTGTGAGCCATTATGTAGTTTTTGAATGGGAAGTAAAAATGTCTTACATGGGTTGTTAATGGAATGAAATCAACGAAGAGCAGAAAAATTTTGTTTTAAATAAATTAATTTCGCATAGCAGATGGGGAACATTCAACTTTAAATTTTCATTGAAATTAAAATATTTCATGAACTTTTTCACTAAATACTTGAAAACCTTTCTAAAAAAAATGATGAAATAGCAATTTTTCAAACTTCATCAAAGAATTGCGGCAGACTGCAAGCGTTGAGACTCTCTAATTGGAAATTATGGCTTTGCCTCTTTGAGCAAACAAAATTTTCTACTTCTGCTTTCTGACAAAAAAACTTTCAATTAAAACTTAAAATTAAGAAACCTACAGCTTTGCTCTTTTTGTGAAGGTAGTGTTTGTAATTTGGTGGGATAAACTCAAATGAAAGTGGTCAAGTCATTATTTGAAACACTCTTTTTTTGGTTAAAAATTTTTAGAAAAAACTTGGAAAAAGTAAGATTCAAACAAGTTGAAAATCTTCTTACTCATTTTTTTTAATTTATTCATTTGAAAAATTCATGGAAACTTATCTCCAAACCTTATAATAACCCGGTCCCAAATTTTTTTGAATAATGATATTTCATAAAGATAATAATAATATTAATAATTAGTCAATTATTTTTTCAAAACAAACTTTTTTTGCAAAATTTTCACGTTTTTAAAATAAAAATATTTGAAATGAACTTTTAAGTTTGAAAGAATTTCGAATAAGAAAAAGTTAAAAAAATTAAATTGCAAAACATTCAAAATTATTGGAATAAAAGTCTCGAAAAAAAAATTTAGCAAAATTTAGATTTTAAATTATGCTAAACATTAAAAAATAACACTTTCAGAAAAAAAAATTTAGCAAAATTTACATTTTAAATTATGCTAAACATTAAAAAATAACACTTTCAGAAAAAAAAATAATGGAACAATAATGTATATAAATGATATTAATAATAGAAATCTGATTAAATTCATCAAGCATTTTTCCCTAAAGTTTTTCTTGCCACTTGTATTCATTTTTTTTATCTGACTCTGGTCATGGTACGTTTTGCGTTTATCAATTTTCCATTAAATTTTAATTAAGTCTATTTACTATTGTTTTTTTTTTTCTACGATCGTTAATAACTCGTAATATTAATCTGAATTATTTTTTTTTTTTGATTAGCATTTATTGTTATTGATGTTTATTTTTAATTTTTAACATTTTTTTATCTATTTATATATACCTTCATATTTTTCAAACACAAAAAACAATATCAATTAAAATTTAAAATAAACTGAATCTAAAAGTGAGAACAACAAACACAAAGTATTTATTAAATGACACGAAGCTTTTCATAAGGCAAGCTTACATTATCAAGTGATATCAAATATCAATTATCATCAATGTTTGAATAATTTTCTATCTGTTTAATGTTTTTTTTTCATTTATTTGGTGTTATTTTTTTTTTAATTATATTTTTATTTATTTATTTAAAGTTATCATTTTTATTCATTTTATGATCTTTTTATGGTTTTACTTATTATATTATAGTTTTATTTGTCACATTCATTAATCCTCTCATTACCAACACCAGCCTATGAGATTGCACACTCATGATGCGTCATAAAAATAAGAATACAAAATGAAAGAAACAAAACAATGACTGTGACGATAAAAATAATTATAATAAAATAATAATCGAAAAAAAAATAATATTGAAAAAATAAACAATAATAATAATAAATTTGACATTAATAAATACGAAAAAATGAAAACTACAACAAAAATACCAATCGAAACAATATAAATTGTAAAATATACCAAAAAAAATAGATATATAAAATAGTAGAATTCTCACATTTTTCCCAAAGCAGTTCTAATAATGTTCTATTATTTCATTTTTCAATTAAAACTCCGATTGCCTTATCTTCCATTTCTCATTATATCTTCCAACCATCAAATATGCACTCCATTATTCCTTTTCTTCGTCTTCATCTTCCTTTTTTTATTTTTTTTTCTTCCTCCTTTTCTTCTTCTTCTTCTTCGTCTTTCTTCTCTTCTTCTTTTTCGTCTTTCTCTTATTTTTTCTTCTTTCTTTTCTTTTTCTTCATTTTTTTTCTTCTTTTTCTTCTTTCTTTTTTTTTTCTTTTCTTTCTCTTTTTTGTCTTCTTCTTCCTTCTCTTCTTCTTTTTTTTCGTATTCTTCCTCTTTTTTTATCCTTGTCGTCTTCATTATAATAAACTTCACCATCATCATTAACATTGTCATCTTTCTTATCATTATCACCACTATTTTCTTCTTCATTTTCATCATTACATTCTTCATCATTATCATCTTCGTATCATCATCACCTTCACTAACTCCTTTATCTTCGTCATCTTCATCATCATCGTTATTTCTTCTCATCATCTCCCCCTTCATCTTCCTTATTTTTATCAGCGTCACCATTTTTTCCATTACAAAGTTTTCTCATTTTTCATCATCATCATTATCTATTTCAGTATCATAAACAAATTTTTTTGTTTTATAAGCATTTTTACATACTTTTTGCTCTAGCTCATTGTCATCATCATTTATGTCACCTTATTTTTAATTTTAGAATATTTTTCAATGAAAAATTTTTTTCGAAATTTTTTTAAATACTCTATAAATAAACTATGATTGATTTTTTTAAAAAAGAATCCCTCTCTAACCATTAACGAAAAAATAATCAAAGGCGGTCTGAATAAACTTTAGGAAAGCAGGTCGGAAACGCATGTGCGATAAAAGAGCCATTGAAGGCTCAAAACGCCCGGTTTAAACGGAATTTTAGACTCATTTTATGCCACACTTTGCAGAATTTCTTGGAATGACATTTTAAAAAAACATAGAAAAAACATTATGAAATAAATTCTTTGCGAATTGGATTTAAAGATTTTGGCGAGATTTCTTTTTAGAATTTTCATTTAATTCAATTTTTAATCAATTCCTTTAAGCTCTTACTCAAACAAAAACATAAAAAATTTAATTTTTCAAGATGGAATGTTTCAAGGTTTTAATATTGGCAACGTATTTCATCGATAAAAAACTTAAATTAACTTGTTTTTAATTACAAAAACAGAAAAATAATTTGAGTTAATTTTGAAAACTTACTTAAAAAATTAACAGATTTGAAATATTTTGAATTTTCAAAAGCAAAATATAAAAAATTTATGGGTTAAAACTGAAAAATTCAAATGTATTGTTTTGAGTGAATAAATTTTAAAAACTCAATTTGATTAAAAACATAAAAAATAGAAATTCAGAAAAATTCAAAAGAAAAACAATTGCTAAAAAAAGCAAAAAATTGCTTTGAAAAAATGTATAAAGATGAACAAAACTAGAAAGATTTGAGAACAAAGCTTAATACACAAACAAGCCATTAATGCTGGCAAAACGGCGGAAAGAAGGAAATTGCTTGTGTGAGTGCCCGTGATTCTATTATTAAATGCACGATTTATGTCTTTTAAATGAGCTGAAGCTAAAGAGCCCAAACTCGACTATGTTTTTGAATTTATGTTTCAGTGTTGTATGCATGTAATATTATTATTCAAAAATACTTAGGTATTTGGTGAAGTTTTATGAAATTTTCACAAAAAAATTAAGTAAAAATTGAATGCCTTGAAAACGAGGACTGTTTGAACTTTTGCGCTCCATTGAAGGCAAACGTGTGTTTGCTGTTATCCAAATTAAAAAATTCTCATGCTTTATGCTCTATCTTTTTGCAAGTTCAAATTTTTGCGTTCTTCCCTATAAGCAATTGTATGTATTTTTCATTAATTTGGCGCCAAAAAAAGCTTTCCATAGCTGGGCGATGAAAAAGTGGAATAAAATTGAATTGAATTACAGTTAAATGGCCTCAAAGTGATTTGTGGTATCAATGATTCTATTTTGCTTCTAAAATTCAATTAATTCAGTCCTGGTTTCTTTAATTGCTTTACTTTCCTAATTACTTACATATTTTAACTCGCTAGTGAGAGTTTTATGTTTTTCGATGCATTTATATGTTTTTTATTTTTCATATTATAATTTATATTATTCAAAAAAATAATTCAAAATTTTTCTATTGAAACTATTTCAACATGAAATTACTCGTTAAAACGTTTCAAAATTGTGAGATTTTTATATAAAATAATAGTTATTTGTAAAATAAAAATTGTTACTGCGTGTATTTGATGAAATTAATCACTTTTGATACCTCTTTAGTTGTATCAGAAAAAAATATGACGCAGAAAATAACGTCAAAAACAGGAGAAAAAAGATGAATACGATGATGTTGATGGTGGAAAAAAATATCAAAAAAAAATAATGCTAATAAAAAATATAATAATGGTAAAATATGAAAAAAATAATGAGGATGGAAAAAAAAGGGATGGTGGAAACAAGAACAGACTAAGACGAGAATGGTAGTAAATGAGCCTGAGACGTAATAAATAAAAATGGAAAAAAAAGAAACGAAGGGAATAATGATAATAATGAAAATGAAACCGAAATGCTGATGAAAAATAAAAATTAAATGAGCAAAATTATAAAGAAATAAGAAATATGAGATGGAGAAAGAAGTAAAAGATTTTGAAAACGATAAATACAATAAAGATGATGATGATGGTGGTGATTATGAGGATGAAAAAGATGATGAAGCAGATGATGAACAAGAATAAGAAGATGAAAAGAAAGAAAAAAAAACGTAGAAGAAAATGATGATGAAGACCAAGAAGAAGATGAAGAGAAGAATGTGAAGAGAATGATTTATGGGAAGGAAATGATGGATGGAGACATTAGCATTCTCGACATTCTAGACCTATAAGATGACTTCTCATTTTCAAAATATTAAATTTTTTTATTTATTATTGATTTTTTTTCATCATTAATTTATTCATTCTTTAGTTCATTATAATGTTAGTGTTTATAAATTAATTTAAAGTGAGTTTGCTGCGCCGTAAAAGTGAATGACAAACAAAAAAAATTAAGTATACTTCTATTTCTAAACCGTTGAAAACAGCTTGAAGAAAGAAACATGATCAATTTGTGATTATTTTTATAGCGTTTTGATGCGAAAGGAAATAAAATTACCAAGACAATTCAAGGTTTTCGCACAAAATTCAAAAAATCAAGAAAAAAAATTTAAATACAAACAAGGAACGGTTTGAATTCCGCAGTTTTAAGCGTATAAACCGTTTTAAAACTTAGTTTTTCTTTGTAAACAAAATTGAAATAAGACTTCTTGTGAGCAATGAATAAAAAAACTAAAAATCAACAATGAAAAAAAAAAAATTAGGGATAATATGAAAAACGAAGTGAGTAATAATAAGAAAAGACCAAAGCAGAAAAAGTTTAAAACGAGCTTCCATGATAGGAAACTGACAGTTGGAATAATACTCTTTAACATTTATATTTTACATATTTTTCTAAATCCTATAATGCTCTTTTTTTCAAAGAAAACTTTTTATAAACATCAAAAGCCCCACATCAACAAGCTTTTACTCCTTTAGTCTTTATTTTTTCAATCCATCTTTTTTTTAGTCTTTTTTTTTATATTTTATTTTTTTTATTTTTCATCCTCCTTTATTTCTTTTATTTTATCTTTTTCTTCTCCACTTTTTATCTTTTAATTTTTCATTTATTCTTTCATCTAACTTTGGTTTTTCTTGAACTTTTCTATTTCTATTTTTCCATATTTCTATATATATTCATTTCTTTATACATCCACTCATGCGCTCACCCATCACCCATCCAACTACACATAAATCTAGCCAATCACCCACCCATCAACCAATCCGAAACTTCTACAGATGTCTGTACAACATTAACCAATCTACCCATTTATTTTTTCTGACAACATGCCTTCATATTTGTAACTGTTATCACACCGCAGAAACGTCCAAACGCTGACATCTTTACTAGCATCTAACACATTTTAATGCTTCTGCCACTCTAACAGATATACTTCTGTGAAAAAACACGTGCAAAAACCTTTGGGGATGTGTGAATAAAATAATATAAAATGATCCTTGATATACATGTTAGCAAACAACATATATACACACAGACACAAACATACAAACACATACACAAGGAGCATAAACTTAATAATACTAACAGCAAGAGGCGGTAGTGATGAATGACGAGACATGATTTGTGGAAATGGAAGCACTTTCTGATGCGAGCCACATTCATTCAAACGCTTTTCTTTAAAATTGTCTTATTTATAGTTGTCTTCAACGTTTTCTCATCATTACCGTTTCATTTCATATGCAATTTCGACTCAAGTCATCAAGAATTGGTCTGCGGCGGTCTGTACAGTGATGTTCAGTGAATTTTTGGGTGTGTTTTAGTGGGTTGGATGTGTTAGATGAAGTAGAAGGAAGTCTTAATATTGAGTGTTTGGTTTTAAGGAATTTCATCAGTGAAAAAATTTAGAACTTCTGTCATGATTCAAAATTTTTAGTTTTCAAGTTTGTGAAATGAAAAATCGAAGTCGAAAAAAACTTCTGTATCTTTTGAAATTAAAATAAAAACCAAAAATATTACAGTAAATGAATATTTATAAAACTTCAGAATAAAAATATTTGGTACAAATCGAATGAACTTGCTTTCGTTAAAAAAAAATAATTTGGAGAAAAAGCTTTTCAAAAATCTAAAGACTTTCAGTTTATTTTTCTGTGTTTTTATCTTGAAGATTTGCTTTTTAATTATTCATGACGATTTAATATTGCGCTCTTTTGTTTAGAGACCGTTATATTTCATTTAAAACTTTTCAGGCTTTTCTAAAAAACAATGGCAATTTTTACAGTTTTTGGCTTTTTGCAAATGGCAAATTAAATTACAGGCTTATATTTAAAACTTTATAACTTCTTAAAGTTAATTATTTTCACATTAATGTTCAGAAAAAAATCCATTTTGAATTCAAAAAAGTTTTTTCATGAAATACCAGTTAAATTTTTAAAAATTTTTTAAATCTTGGAAGTGTCACAGAAATTTTAGTCTTGATAGCGTGCTGTTAGAAAAGTTTAATTGAAAAAATTCCAAGAAGACGTTAGTGAACATACCTTCAAAATAACTTCTAAATATTCTGGGTGTGGCATGGTGCTAATGGGGTTGATAATGAACCGAAATAATCACGAAAATAAAACTAAAATGAAAAGAAATATGGTAGAAGGTTTGATGAAGTATTTGTCAAATTGCTCACAAATTTCAACACAAATTTCCAAAATTTACAGTTCTTTGACTCATAGTGAATTGAAATTTTTCCGAAAATAATTTTAAAATGCTTATCGGTTCAAGCTTCAAAAAGACAAAAGTCATTGAATGCTATCTTAACAACCATTAATTATACTATGTCTCATCTTTTTATAATCTTTAATCATTCCTGAAAGCTAAAAGATTGGAACACCTTTGGATGTTTTAAATTCTTCAGCTTCCAGTTCGATTCATTTTTAAACTTTATTGAGTTTCAAATAAATTTCTTTCCCATCCGATAGAATTTTTATCAAATTTGATAGAAATAAATTGTATTTTATCCAAATTAATTTTCAGTTCATACTCATCAAATTATCACAAATTTAGCCTCAAATCAATATTTCATGCAATTTGCACCAAACTCAAAATATTTTATTAAACTAGAATTGATTATTTTCTCTGGAACTTTCCTTAATTTGCTTCTTATAAATTTTAATAAGACAACTTCGCTCTTATCTCTCTATAAACGAACACGCTGTAGAAATTAATATTACCAATCAGTGCATTTTGAATGCTTGTGCATTAATGAATAATCTTTTTTTTAGTTTTTCTACATGTTTTAATACCTTTCATTATTGGTTTTTTTTTCATTTTTGACGTTTATACACACACCTTCGACGGCTTTAATCCACTAATGCACCTCCTAAAAATGCATTAATCACCAATACATCTGACATACATCAAAATGATTAAAAACAAAAGGAAACTAGTCTAAAAAATTCCAATTAATGAAATGTTTTTATTATTTTAGCTAATCATTTTCTCCTACATTAGGGTAAAAAGTTTTCTCAAACAAAAACCAAACTAACTTGTCACGTCAAAAACAAATATAGGAAACTACGTATTAGTTTCAATAATGCACGATTTTGAAAAAATATATATAGATTAACAAAATCACTACCAAACTAAAAGCTAAACTAGACTTTTTATAATTTCAATAACTCTCGCACTAATACATTCCAAAATGACAACCATTACATTATATAATAATCACCACACCACATAACAACCGCCACACCATATAACAACCCCCACACCACATAACCACTACACCACATAACAACCCCCACACTACATAACAACCCCACACAGAACGTGGCAAGAAACAGACACATGCTTGAAAACCTTAAAAAACAAATGCAACCACAAGGACATTCCTTCGACAGAAATCACAACCTTGTCTCATCGAGTCTGGGTCTTTTCCCTCACTTGCGCCAAAAGCCCTAGCCAGCGTATGTTCACATGTGTTTTTGTGTGTTGTTTATGTGTTTTTATCTGTTTTTTTTATGTTTTTTATTTTTTTGTGTTTTTTCATTAATTTTCTGTTTTTGTAAGTAGCTGATTTTATTCATTTTATATATTTTTTTTTCTAGTTTTTTTGGAGTGTGTTTTTATGCATTTTTGATCTTGTTTAACCACGCGTGGTGTAGGTCTGTTTCTATTTATTTATATGCTTGTATGTTCGTCTTCATGTTTGCATAAATATATGTGTTTTGGTGATGATTTTAAATGGGAAAAAGATAAAGATGATGAATGAATCCTTAAGATTTATGGTCAAAAAAAGCAAAACATCAAAAGAAAACAAAATGAACAAAAACTCATCAATTGAGTTTATTTTTAAAAAATTAAAAATACAAAAATGCTATTATTTGCTGAGATTTATAAAAATAAACAAATAAAAAACACGCTTAATTTCATTAAGAAAATAGTGTATACCCTGTATAAATAACACTTGAACAAATAACATAATGCTCTGTGGAAGCGACGCACATCGGGCATAAAAGTATCAATAGTGAATTACTTGCTAAGTGAAAATGATAACAAATACTAGTTGGAGGTGTTTTTTAGTTTTTTCATTATTACTGACTAGATTGTTTCTAAATATTGTTTAATGCAACTACCATTATTATTGGAAACAGAATAACAGAAACGAAAAAAAATATAACAGTTTAAAAATCAAAATGAAAATTGGTTTCAGAATATTAATGTGAAAAAAAGTAAGAATTGTAAGAGACAACAACCGAAAAAGGCTTACAATGATATGAATAATAAGATGAATAATAATAATAATAATAATAATAATAATAATAATAATAATAATAATAATATTATTATTATTATTATTATTATTATTATTATTATTATTATTATTATTATTATTATTATTATTATTATTATTATCATTATTATTATTATTATTATTATTATTATTATCATTATTATTATTATTTTTTATTATTATTGTTATTGTTGTTATTATTTAGAATGATAATAATAAAAAAATGAATATTAATAATAGGAAAAATAATAATAAAGATGGAAGCCATAAAAAAACATTTTTTGTGCAGTTGTCTATATTTGTCTGTGTGGTGTTACATCATTGTATTAATAATGACTATAAAAAATAATGACAGAAATAATAATTATAAAAATAAAAATAATAAAAGCAAGAAAAATAAAAATAATAATAATAGCAAAAAAATAGGGATAATAATGATAATAACATTGATAACAAAAATCTTAATAACAACAATATTAATATTTGAAAAAATAAACTAATAATAATAATAATAATAATAATAATAATAATAATAATAATAATAATAATAATAATAATAATAATAATAATAATAATAATAATAATAATAATAATAAGAAAAAGAATAATATCCATAACAATTGAAACATAATAAGGATATCATAGATGAAATGATAGCAATAATGATAACAACAATAAAGTGTAAATGACGTCAGACCCAGTGATCGTTTAGAGTCGCATTGGCTCACGCTTGTTTTTGTTTGCTGTGTTTTTTATTTTTTCACATTTTGTTTTTATTTTAAATTTTTTGCTTTTTTGTTCATTTTTTATTTGTTTTGAATCATAAATTTTTTATTTTTATTGACGTATCTTTGATTTTTTAAACTTTTTCAACGCTTTTATGCTGTCTGCATGCTTAAAAACATTTTTCATTTGTGTATTTGTTTTTTTTTGTACTCAGATTTTTTTTCATAAAAAATAATTAATACCCATCAAAAAACATAATTACATGTTTTTATCACGTCTGTGCGCTTGAGTGTTTGTTGTTTTTTCTATGTTTGTGTGCTTGTACGTTTGTTAGTTTTTTTAAGTTTGTGCTCTTGTTTGTGTAACTGTGTTTAAATTTTTTTTCAGTTTTATTTCCGCTCTTTTTATGAACATTCCCAGTTATGCTATTTAGTTTTATTTTAAACAAAAACACTAGCCATTGTGGTATGAACAAACAATTAAAATGAAACTGCAACTTAGTTAAAATCAATGATAAAATGAATGAAAAAAGATTAAAAAATAGCAATGAGAAAAACAATAAAAACAAAAAAAATTAAAAAAATTAAAATATAAATAGTAATAATCATAATTTTTCTACAAGCACTAAACTCAGCTGAAAGCATGACTAGCTATTAATCAGAAAGAATGCGGAGGTGAGGAACGGCACGAATGACATTATCAAGCTTTCCATTATCGACCATTCATCCACGTGCTTTATGTCGGAGGCGTTGTTTCGGTCTTTTAGTTCTTTCACTTTTACATCCATCAATATTTTTCTGTTTTTGATATTGATTTGTTCATACTTTTAGTTAAATGTCTTTAGTTTTTTTTGTTTTTGTTTCATAGCCCTTTTTTTTAAATTGATATTTGTGAATAGTTATTTATGATTCTATTTATTATTTTTATTATCGTTTTCAATTTTTTGTTAATATTGTCATTGTTATTATTTTTATTATTATTTTTATTTTTGTTTTTATTTTTATTATTACAAATCACAGACATATCTAAATTATGGCTCAAAAAGCCGCTGAAACTGTCAAAACTGCCATACGTTTCAACATTTTTGAATATAGCAATTGTTTTCAAATATTTATAAACTTTTCAACTTTTTTCAAAAATTGTTTTTGGTGAAGATAAAAAAAATTAGAAGAATTTAAATAAAAAAATTATTCAAAAGTTTTCAAATTTTTCCAGCCATTTAAAAAATGAAGTGCTTTTGAAAACAACAATTTTTGGAAACATGAATCTAAAAAGTTTTTTTAACAACTGTTATATCATTCATTTTTTGCAAAAATTGTTCTTAATTAATATTTTTTCAATCAGTGGTTGCAGAAAAATAGATTTTCACTATGGCACGCGAAATTTTGTTCTTAAAAATTTTAACTGGATAAAACAAATCAAAGAAGCCAAATAAAATAAAATTAAATAAATCTAAATACTAAAAATATTTTTCCAAGTTAAAAAAAAGAGAATTTTGCATTGATAAAAAAAAAAAAAATATATAAAAATAACAATAGAATTCGAAAAAATAAAAATAATAACGAATTGAATAGCGTAGCATTCAATACACTGCTTCTTTCCAATGCATTAGTACCATTGTTTTATGGCTCTCTTCATCATTTTTGTGTTTTTATTATTAACATTTTTTCTATTAATTGATTTATTTTTTTTATTATTAATTAATATCTTGATTTTTCTCGTTTTTATATATTTTTCATTATTTTTTTGCCATATTATTATTTACTTCCATTATTAAAATCGTTTTTTTTTAATTTTCATTGATAACTCAATCTTTTCTGTTTTTTTTGGTGTTTGATGTTTTATTTCTAGAAATAAGATTGTTTTATTTTCACCATAACTGTCATAGCGTTGAACGATTAGGATTATTATTTAAAATACCACTTCAAACAGACACAAAACCCCAACACACAATTTCTATATTCATACATATTCAATAAATACCTTTTTAAATACACCTTAATGTATATACAATACATATACATGTATTTTTTTTTCATATTTATATTCATACACATACATTATAAATATTTTTTTACAAAAAAATAAATATATATATTATCCTTCATTTACATTCTTATAATGAAATTGATTTCACTGGTTATTCGTTTTTAAATGCGTAAAGCTTTTAAACATACTGTGAAATTGCCAGTTTTATGGTTTTTTTAGAGATTCGTGTTGGTTTTAACAGCAAAAGCTAAAGCTTCGTGCCTTAATGTACTTTAAAACCATTGTGTTTGATATCGTATCTACTTTTTACCTCTCATTTCGTCATATCGTATTGTAGACCAATACTCATGTAGCTTTACCACACCTTTCCATAAGCAATAATTAATTATCAGCGTTAGCTAGGGTTTCTGTGAATACTGTAGTTATAAGTAGTTATTATCGTACAATAAGACACAATTAAATGCGAATGTGTTTCAATAATGTTAAAATACAACACCGCCTATTCTTAAAATGGAAAAAGTTTTTTGATGCTTTAAAAATAAACTGTCAAAATTGAAAGCGATAAATTCAAAAAAAGCAATTTAAGCACTTGTAGGATTTGCTTTTTTGAAAATTTTTTCTGTTTTTCCAAGAATTTAAAAAAAAATTTTTTAGTTTGTTTTTCGTTGTAAACATGCAAAAATAATTCCTATCTGTGTGTTTATGTTTGTATACATCACTTGATGACGCAAGTAAGACTTGAAAAAACTTTACAATGGAGAAAATGTTTCAAAACCGCAAACTTCTTCAATGACGTTGTTGTTCTGAAGAACTATTCATAAACATCACATAAGAAACTTAAAAAACTGACACTATCTCCATTTTAGTCATGAATAATATACTCAAAATCAAAATTTTTTTATTTTTTTTTATTTTATTATATATATATATATATTTGTTTTTGATCTTGAAACTCATTGGGTTAACCATCACTATAAAAAACGTTCATGATATTATTTATCAATGTTAGGGACAGAGATGATAAAGAATACACAGCGCTAATTCTTTTATTTTTATACATGTTAGTGTGATGGGTTGCTTTATAAGAAATGCAAATAGAGATCCGAAAAAAATAAAGTTAGTTTTAAACAATCAATTTTGAGCGTTTGTTTTAAGTCTATACAAATTCAGACTCATATTTCAAACAAAGCTTCTTTATTTCGTTTTTTATAACTTATTCAACAAAAAATTTAATTGCTTTGCTAAGTTTTTGCTTCCATTCATTATCTGGAGATGTTCATATCGTCTGCGGCTTTTTGTCATTTTGAAACTAAACCTTCAAGGCCAGCAGTTTTTAGACGCAGAAAAATTTTTTAAGAAGGATTTATGTTGTTTCACCATTGAATTAGCATCCATTGTAAACTCTCTGGTAGACAATACGTCACTAATTAGTAGTCTAATCGTGGTATTTACAAGCTTTTCGCACCGTCATTTTTTGGGGTTTTTTTGGACTTGCCACTTGTTAGTAACGATTTTTTTTTCAGAACGTTCTCATTCCGTCATGATTCTATTATTTCATTATGTAGCACTGCAATATCATTCACTTTCATTACTTTTTATCTTGTAAATCAATTTTTTAGACCTTACTCTTGGCTTTTTTTCTGTTGTCAGCCTCTTAACTTTCTAATTTGATGGTTTTTTCATTTTTAATTATACGCTTTTAAATGAATTTCTGTTTCAACTTTTAATGTTGCAACATCAACAAAATCATAATAGCCTGTAAACGACTCATCCCGGAGTAATTTTTCACTCATGTTTACTTCAATATATGATTTTACATCGGCACCATATGAAAGGTAATGTACTTGTATATTGAAAATATTCTCTATTCATGATAAACTATGTTCAATAATGTTTTTTTTTATTTTAATTTATAACTATTGTGTGAGGATTTCGTGTAAAATTCCAAATAGTTCGTGTGCTTAAAGCCGAAATGCTATTCCGTGAAATCTTTGAATTTCTTGAAAGAAGCATTTCAACTAAACATTATGTTAAATTTTTGGCAACCTCTTTCAATCTTTTGTACATCTCATTTTTGGTTGGTTTCTTTGTAATAGATTCAAAACAGTTCGTTTTCAAAATATCTTTTTATTTTATAATTACCGCCTAGATAACCAACATACTTGAAAATTAAATTTTTTTATAAATTATCATCAAATTTATACATACACATGACAAAAGTATAGTTCCAAGAAATTTAGTTTATATATGAAGTTTGTTAAATTGAAGCACCTTTTGCAGATACATCACACATAAGGACTTTGCTTTATTGAAAACAACCTTTTTTGATTGTGAGGCCGACTATCTCAGTGATGTTTCAAGTTTTGCAAATGTCTTATTTTTTTTTGATTTTTTTCAAAATTGTTTTTTTGTCCATGTTGATTTTTTCCATTCATTCTTCTCCGATCAGTTTTTATCTTTTTATTTGCTTCCAAAAGCACCTTTTGATGCTATTTGCACGAATTTTTTAAACAAAAACCATCACTGTTTTTTCCTTATCAATAATCTATCTGCTGATATGAATACTTCAATTGCTTCTATCGAGTGATTTTTTTATCTGATAATATCTTGAAAATTTTGAATTGTTTTTTTTCTAATTTTTGTGTTATTTGGGGGAAATTTTTAGAAACTTTAATTTTAAAATTCTAAACAATTTTTAAGCTGTATTATTAGCCTAATTCTTTTCCTTTCTTTTTTTCACCATTATTCAAACTATATTCTTAATATCAAACAAAACAGATGGAAAAATTTTTAATATTAAAAACTCTTAGGGTTTGAAACGATAAGAAATAAAAATAAATTTGCTGCACTGAATCGATGGGCGCCATAACTTTAAATTCCTGTTCACTCCATCAACTTTTAGAAATAGAATTTTATAGATAAATAAACTTTAAGAATAATTTGAGTCGACTAAAATAAGATATGTTACTGAAACTTAAAATTTTGATTTATTTGGAATATTAAATCCATTTAAATATTTAATTATTACAAAATCAAAATTAAACTAAAATTAGAAACTAAATAATTATTTATTTTCAATTTTTTTATTAAAAACTAAGAATTTAGATTTCCCTAAAAAACTCGAAAATTTAGTTTTTCATAGGAAATCTCATGAATTTAATTCATATAAATTGTTGATTTCAATAAAGTGTTTTTGGTACAATACGGAAGCATTTGAGGGGCAAAAAGTGTGCAAATGTCTCTCTGAACGCTCAACTGTACGTCTGTTTGTACGTCTAAAATCTTTCTCGCTCTTATTATTATTATTTTTTTGTTCTGTTTTTATTTCTTTTTTTTTGTTTTTTATTTATTTGAAAATGTTGATATAGACACTGTGTTGATGTTAGAATCAATAAAGTTTTTATAGTAAGAGTAATACATGTTTTATAGACGAGAAAGTGATATATTTATGAGTCCGTGCATGTGTTAGTTTTTGTGTTTGTGTGTATACATGAGTGTTTAATTGCTTATAGTTGTGTGTGTTTGCCTGTTCGTGTGTGTATATATTTATGTATTTTATAGTGTCTGTGTGATGTGTATTTAAGCCCCAAATAAGTATATGTATATATGAATAAGTTTATATAAAGATACTGTAAAAATTATATGGAATATTAATGATTTCTGGCGAAATAGGTTGTTTGAAGAAGATGAGGCGTTGAATGCATGAAAGAAAATTGATTAAGCGTAAATGGAAATTATAAATAAAAGCAGCACAAAATAACGTAAAAAAAATGAAAAATCTTTATGAAAAATTAGAAAAAATGATGTTTGTTTTTGAAGAAATTTTTGGTGTTTTGCCAGTGTTCGCCATGTGAGAAGCAAGGAGTAAAACTTTAAGAATCAACTGTTATTTTATTGTTTAGTTGTATATTTTTTTAGTTGAATTTTTTAGAACTTCCGTGTTTTTTTCCTAAATGACTGGCATAACTTGTGGTTTCCAAGCTGAAAGTCTTCAATTTAAAATACTACTCTCTAATTTTTCTTTCAGCTCTTACCATTTCAAAAACTTCCAATTCCTCTAATAATACAGTTTTGCTTTTTACGTCACATTTTTGCAGACTTTAAACGCACATTAGGACTGAGTTCATGCGGGATACTACTTTGCGTCGCGTTCACGCCACTTTAAAAAAAATAAGTTTTTTGTTGAAATCAAATTTTTCGTTTAAATGTCAGTTTTCATTAAGAAAAAAAAACTTGAGAAACTTAAAAAGATACGAAAAGTGATGTCTTGTTGGTAGTAGTGAAAAAAACATGGTAACGCAAGCAACTTTGATAGCCTAATTCTATTTGAGTCACCGTCGGCCCAATGACTTTTATTTGCAAAAAAATGAAAATTTTCGGATTAATAAACGTATGATTCATTAAGACAATAATAGTAGGCTTATTGGAAACAGATATTAAGTAAACAAAGCGTTCAAATAATTTATCCTTTTGATTTGCAAAAATATATTTCCAAATGCAGTAACTACACCATCATTCCACATCTCTTTCACAGTGGTGTTGTTTCAAAAGCTTTTTTGGAGTCTACTCAGAATAATAAAAAAATTGTGTTTTTTCTCATAAACATTAACGTTTAAATGAGATTAAAAATAGATTCAAAAGCTGTTTTGAATTTTTAAGACGTCAAAACAGCATTAATCAAACAATGATTAATTTTTTTAAAATTCAATCAAAGATTACTATAAATATTATTGGAAGAAATTTCACATCGGACCACAAATCTTTCTTCAGATAGATTAGCATTCACCAATGCCATTCGTAAATAGCTTGATAAATTGATAAAACATATATAAATAGACAAATAGATAGCTTTATGTACAAAGAAATAGATTCAGAGAAAGTTATATATGAATTCATTTCGTGGAAGATAGATAATTTTTGCAGAAAGTTCGTTTTTCAACGCTATTTGGTTGTTTGGGTGTGTAGTGGAATGCTGGAGCACATTATGATAACTGAACCAAAATTTCCATAGAGCTTTTCAGCCGTGTACAGTTTTAATTTAAATTTATAGATTTTAAGGCTCATAAATTTTGGTGGACGAGAAGGTTCAGTTGCAGGACATTAAGGTTTAAAACTAGCGTTCTTGGGTTCAAATTCTGGTCTGGGTACTTAGCGTCTCATATTCTTGTTTCAGCATTTTATAATTGAATCATGTCTTAAAATTTAAAAAAAAAACACGCACACTCACACATACACAAACACACACATGCAAACAAACACACACACAAACACAAAAAAACACACACACAGACAACAGACACACGTTAGGTTGCTTCATGGTGCAGTTGAAGTCAATGAGTACTTGCATTGACGCCTTCGACAGGAATTTCAACGAAGCTGTATCTGACAAACAATTCAGAAACGCTTGCAGGTGCAACATTGTTGTTATTGATGTTGTTGTTGTTGTTGTTGTTGAGGGTGTTCTAGTTGAAGGATTCTTTTTGAAGTGGGAGCTCTAGAAGAGTTTTGATGTTAATGTTTTTGTTATTTTATCATGTTATTAATATTAAAAGTATTATATTTATTTTTTATCTCTTTTGTGTTTTTGTAGTTTTTTTATCTTTGTACAGTTTCTTTTGACATTATATTTGTTGTAGTTAGTGTTTTATTATTATTATTCTTATTATTATTATTTGCATTATTTCTATTCTTAATACCATTGTTTTAATTTTATTATTATGAATATATTCATTTTATTGTGGCTTTTGGAAAAAAATCATCATTTATTATTATGATCATTCAGTTTTTTGATGACATTTTTATCATGGAAAAATGTAATAGAATAATAAAAAAAGCTCAAAGACTTAAATCAACCCTTGAGAAGCCATGAAAAAGTTGTAAGTCAACCATTCGATTGCCTCTATCTGGGGTTTCGGTTACGCAAATGATAGGTACCACAGGGCGCTACTCTATTTGAATGATTGGGAAAAAAGTCTATTCAAGTTTGAAAATTTAAAATTAGAACTGAAACCTATGATTTTGTATGAATACAATTGGAAACCAATGGAAATCAATTGAAAACCAATTTTTATTTGAGAAAAGATTTTTTCATTTTTTATGCTTAAAATTATAAAGAAGTTTTTCAGGCATTTTGTTAAAAACTTGCAGTATGCTGGTGGTGGTAAGCTTATTAGTCTTGATTTCAAAGTTTTTGTGTGCGTGATGGTGTTGTTGTTGAGGACGTTGAGTTCATTATTGATTTTTGTTAACTTTTTTTTATTGTTGAGAATGTTGATGTTGTTATAATTTTTTTTCTGGTTATTGATGCTTGTTTAAGGTGTTTTTTATTATTTTTGATTTTTTTTCTACTTCCAATATTAGTTATCATCTCATCTCATTGCTAGTGTTATTTCATTTGTAACATCGTTTCAGGAGTTGGTATAATTATTGGTAATAATGCTGATTTACATCTGAAGCTTGTTGTCAATTCCTTTGAAATTGATATTAATGGCACAGCTTTGTTTCATACTTATTTATTCATTTGAAGGTATTCTTTCCTTGATTTACTTTTTTATACCGTTTCCATGGCTTATGGAAAGTCATTTTATCAAGAAATTCTATAATGTTTTTATTTACTTAGAATTTATTTTTCATTTTTTTTATATATTTTCTCATATTTGAAATTCGTAGTAGCTTCAAAATGTTTTTTTGTCAAACTCTTTTTTGTACCGAGTCGCCAGCCGTTACCAAAAAATTGGTATTTTGTTCCCAGCTATATTAGTATTATTATTTTTGTTATTATTACTATTAATATCATTGATGTTTTTAATCTTATGATTATTATTATTATTATTATTGATATCATTTTTATTATTATTCTTATTACTATTATTGGTTTTTTCTTCATATTATGATTGTCATTATTTTTTTATTGTTATTGTCACCCTTATTATTGTTATTATAAAAATTACTTTATTCCTTTGATGAACTCATTAGTTTTTTTACTAACATTTTATATATTATTGCTTCCAATAGTATTTTTTTTTATTATTTTTATTATTCCATTATTTGTAAATCATTTTTTTTATTATATTTTTTTTTTTTCACAAAATATCTTTTTTTTACATTATATTGTCATAGTAACGTTTTTTGTGAAGTTTAATTCAGTAAAAGAAGAGTTTCTGAAAAATGAATAAAAAACGTCTCATTCTACAGTCTAAAGAACGCTGTCCATTTTCTTGTTTATAGTCGTTATTACTTTTTCTTGTCTCATTCCGTTTTTTTTATTTTTTTTCTATTGATAATTTTGCTTATTAAATCTTTTATTATTTTTTAAATATTTTTGTTTTTTATTATTTTTTATATTATTCCCATTAATATTGTTATTATTCTAATTAGTTTTATTATCTTCAATTTTTTAATTTTTTCTTGTGAAGAAAATATCGGTAAATTTTGTAAGTGCAATTGTTACAGTACTGATACTACCGTTTGAATTCATTGAGTATGCTCTAATGATATTCTGTTGTACAAAACGTTCAAGTTGTTTCAAAAGCATTTGAAATACTTCGTTTGTAAAGTTACATTGTTTCGAATTACATTATTCACTTTTATTTCACAGTGATTCACCTAGTGTTGAATAGCATTTTAAGTTGAATTAAATTATTTTTCGTTCAATCACCTTACATTTCATTATTTTTTATTGAATTATTTCACATTATAAATTTGATTACATTGCAGAATATTGAAGTTGGTTTTAGTCTTGTTTATTTTGTATTTTTTCCATTTTTTTTCATAATTTAAAGCGTTATTTATCATACTAATAAAGTTATAGCATTTTTTAAATAACTTAAAATTGTTTTTTTTATTCAAAATCACAATGCATGGTAGATTTTCATTTAAAGCATAAGCTTTTCAGTTAAAAAATCTCATCATTATCATCATCTTCATTCCCATCATCATCATCATCATCATTATTATCCTCCTCATCATTTTATTTATTACCCCCATGCTTCGCCGTGTAGGTTAGTAACGTTGCATATAAAGAACTTGTCCTGAGAACCTATCCTGATGAGAGCAGACTGATGAAACAGTCTGTGTGGGGCTCTCCAAAAAAATTATCTTGGAACAAAATAAAGTTATAAAGCCCAAAAGATTACTGGAGGACAGAGAAGGGTCGTTTAGAATTGTACCATAAGAGGGTAGCAGCTCCACCAACTAGTAGGCCTAAACGCTAGGACGTAGATGCCTTTTAATGTCATGCTTTGGACAAGTCATTCCCAGAACCATCCTTATCACCATCATTATCACCATCACCATTGTCATCATCATCTCCATCATTATCCCCATCTCCATCATCATTATCCTCATCACCTCTATAAAAACTAATTTAGATTATTTAAGCGGAAAATCTTTTGGCATTTTATCTCAAAATGAGTTTTGATTCTAGTTGAGTACTTTAAGTATTAACAATATTACTAGTGAGTAGTTTTGCGATTTCTTTTGTGTTTATGCAAATATTTTATTTAAAAAATTTCTAATATTAGTTATGGACTAAAAAAATATTTTTTACAAATATTTTTAATTTTCAATTGCTTTTATTTTAATGTTTTTTGATAAAATTTGAATATTTATTTTAATTATAGTCTGATAATATTCTTTTAAATTATAGTTTATTACGAATTTTGATAATATTTTAATATGTTTTTTAATTATAATACAAAATTTGTTTTAATTATAGTTAGTCAATCTCATCTCAGCGGGATCCACACAATACAGGAAACACCAGGGTGACAAATTAATTCTGCCACAATTTGCATACATACTGATCCAAAAGTATTTTTAAACTAACAACTAGTTGCTGTAGCTCCCTTGGAGCAAAAGTAGCTATTTCATAAAACCACATTAGGAATTTCCAACTTTATTTCACTTTTACTCTTCGCCATTCTATCATCCGCCATCATTATCCCTCTTTATCGCCCACATTAACTGCGTTTTATTTTTTATCTAATCAAGCTGCTTTCATTCCTTACTTTCATCATTCCTCTGAGTAACGTTGCCATCTTTTTCCACGTCTCTCAGGGGTTTTTAGAGAATTTAAAATGGCGGTGTGAAGAAGTGCATGGAAAGTGTCGTGTCAAGCAAAACTTGCAAAAATCCAAGTGTTTTTTTGCATAATTTTTAAAATTTTTTTTGGTTTTTGAGAATTTAATTTCAAGTTTCGAGAGTTTTTTTGTAGTTTTTTTCGTTGTAGTTTTGGCCTTCATTTTATTTATATCTTTTAATCAGCATCATTATTGTTTTAACGAGTCTCGTCAATGCATTTCACATCATCTTCGCTATTTTTATCTCTCTCATAACCATTATCACTTCTATAATCAGCAACTACAGCTTGGTGACTACATAATCTTCCCCTCCAACCATCATCATCATCTGTTTTTTTCTTGATTTTCATCACGACCATCATCACTCTATTAATTGTTCAGTTTTTTTAATATATATTCTTTTTCATTTTTTTTCTCTTTTTTTTTCTACTTTTTCATCTTTATTTTTTTTTTCATCTTCTTTCTTTTTATCTTCATTTTTTATTGCAAACGTTTCCCAGTTTTTACCTCATAATCTTTATCATCAATGTTATCCTCTTTATATCATATATCTTGACCCTATCACTCTTTCCGTTTCCGCACCACAGTTTTTTCTATTTTTTCAGTATAAAAACTTTCTTTATTCATATTTTTAATAAAACTTATATATTTGTTTTTTTTTTCATTTATTTTTTTGTTTAAATTTTTTTTTAGCAATTTATTATCTCTATTTAAAAAGTTTTTTTCAAATTCATATAACTTTTCAGTTGAGGTATTTTTTTCTACTTATATATTTTTATATTTATATATTTCATTTTCTTTTATATACTTATTTCAATTAATTTTTTTTCATTCGGCATTCATTTTTATCTCTTGATAGATTTATCACAAAGTTTGTAATATAACTTTTTGCTCTCTTTTCATTAAGTTATTCATATTATCCCATTCACCTTCTCTGCAAGCATATTTTTATATCTAAATTTCAGCTTTATATATTTAAAGAAATTTTTTATTCGGCACTATAGTTATATTCTCATTCTTAATTTCAAATAATTTTACAATAATGAACATTCTAAGTTAGTTTATTTTTCCTTCTATTTAACTCAAACGTTTCAACAGCTTATCAACCAATAAAACTCAACTTCTCATACATTCTAAGTATCACATTCAGGTAAATTTATTTAAAATTATCTTCATTAGTAGTATTTACTATTGAAAAACTCTCTTCCAAGCTCTCCTTCTTTTTTTTTCACACCCCTTCCACTCCAGATCCCACACCCCCTCCTCTCTACCCCCCTTCAAAATAAAACTTAAATACCATTCAGTTTAGCAGCTTTTTTTGCTACACATGTGTGTATGTAACCAAGCATTTCCATCCGAAGTTCATTTAAATATTAATCAATCAATGCTTTTATTAATACCATAGTGATGTGTGTTAGGCTTGTATTCCATGATTGGGGTTTTGATGTTCTTTTTTTTATTATTTTTATTTTTATTATTACCATTTTCATTATTTAAAAAAAAAGCATTTTTATGTCTTTGTTTTTTTAATTTGGTTTTTACTATGATTTTTTTTTGTTATAATTGCATTTTTAGGATTTTTTTTGGTACAATTTCATATAATTATTTATAAATATTTTTAAAAAACACTCAATTTTGATATATTTAGATAAAAAAATAATTAAACCATAAAAAGTTCAATGAAAACTTTTTCATTTTTTTGAGCGATCGAAAGGGGCTTCGAAAGGTTCCAAGCTTTCATTTTTCATTCAGACTCTCAGTTAAAACAATCCAATAGAAGATTTATTTCTGTCATTTTTGTTTCGGTGTAAGATTATGAGTTGTATAAATCCACACATGATTGTAATGAAATCTTGAAGCTAATTTTTATTTTACCATTAACTCTTCCTCAAATCATACCCTTAGCTGTGTTTTGTGCATAATGTATTGTGTTTGGAATAATTAGATCTTATTGAGACAGTTTGTTGAAAAAAACACAATTTTTTATATTAAAAATTCCATTTTCTATTTCATAACTTTCAAGTGTCTGCTAGAATAACAACAGCCAATAGAAAACAAAATCCGATAAATATACGACCTGCCATAGATTTTAATAGTGTAAAAGATAAAATCTAGACCATTTTAATGGTACATTTTGTAGAAAAGTGCCAAGCTTGGAAGGCCGCCATTGAAGTATACAGTTCTTGTAGCTAGATAAGTTCTCCACGTTCAGTCTTTTTTTGCAATTTCGTTTCAACTGAGTTTTCAAGAAGCCAACTTATGCGTTCATATTTCGTTTTTCTCGTTATTAGTCTGTGTCTTTATTAGTGGGTGTATATTCTTTTGTAGATGTAAATGGGTGTGTGCGTGCTTGTGTGCATGTATGTGTGTGAATGTATGTGTATACACCGCAGAATACGCTGATTTAAACGTTTTTCAATATAGTATAGTTTGAATGTCTTTGAAAATTAATTAAATCTGAAAAACGTTTTAAAACAGACAAAATATTCAACATAGATACATCTTCTGTCTACAAACTTGTTCGTGTTATAGTGATAAATCTTTGCTTTTGCTTGCCTCAACTTCTATTTTGACGTACAAACTCAGACATTCAATTTTTTTTCATTTTTATTGTCGTGCTCGATTGTTTTTCTACTCGCTTTTATCATTCGTTTTATGCCCGCTTATACGATCAAATTTTCAATTCTACACACACACAAAGTGCTTTAAATAATAAAGCAAAAACTTTGCAAAACTGCGCTATAGTCGTGTGAATGCATAAATGTGACCCAGTTTAGGCTGCATTATTTGGATAGTTTTGGCACTAAACGACATTTCAATGGGGGTTTTTGCCTTTTAGGGAGCAACTCTTTGCAGCTTCACATTTTATTTTAATTTAGTAAAGTTTATGGAAGCTTTTTTGTTGCAGAAGAGAATTTATCTACTTGGGTTTAAGGCCTGGAAAATGAGAATCCAAGCAGACCAAATTTATGCATTCAATAATTGATTATTTTATAAAAAGGCATAGTGTCCCATTATGTTATAACATCGTGTGTAAAGCTTTCAGCGCCTCAGCTGCTTCTTAGAATTGTTTAGATGGAAATTCACTTTTCATTATATGCAACTGAAACGTCGCTCTGCGTTAGAGCTAATGGATTTTGGTGATAAGTGAGACTTTTCATTTTGTAATACAAATGCATTCGCACTTAAATCAAAAAAACTCATAAGATGACAGAACACAAAACCGTACAGCGGAAGAACATTTTAGTTCTACAAGAAAATTGAAACACACATGATAAATGAATAAATAACACACACAAAAAATAACAGCTTAAACACACAAAACAAATGAAAAAACATTCTCATGAATGCAACACATACACCCACTTGAACACAGAAAAAAAAAACTTCAAGCAAACATTTAGAAGCCACCTTTGTGTTAGACTCATTACACACACAATTAAACAAACATATACATCCATATACACTGTCGCACACACACACAAATAAGCATATATAAGACAGCACAAACATACAGAAAAAAAATTTGAACATACCTACATAGAAACAGATACAAACACGCACAGTGAACAAACATGAACAAAAAAACAAACACACATACATACATAAACAAAAATACAAACATACATACAGGGTGATAGGGGCTGTGATGAACTGCTTCACAGACATCAAAACTCGAATTGCTTCAAGCTGCACAGATGACGTGGCGCAAATTTTTGTGCAGCGCTATATCAAGCCTCTGACGTCATCTCACAGTCACGTGGTTTTGACCCACTGCTCATCTCTTTCCTCCACTAACCGGAAATACTTTTTAATGGCTTCGTCAGCTTCTTCGTTATCTTCCTCTTCATATACGTGTGAGCTTGTTGTGTTTGTTCTACCTTCTATCGTTGCAGGCGTTCTTGTTTTCTTTCTTTTTTGTTTTTTTTTAGTTATTTTTTGTTTTGTTTGTTTTTTCTCATATTTTTTCAGCTTTGTTTTTTATTCGTTTGAAATGTTTGGCTCTTTTAATCAACTGACGACATTGAAGCTTTTCGAACAACTGCCCACAACAACACAACCCCACAATCGACTCTTGATTCTGGCATTTTCACCACAACAGTATATCTTAAACCAATATATTCTTCACAGCAATATAAAAATTATTTCGAATGTACTTTCCCGGAAGTTGAATATCAAGGTTTTAAACGGAAAAAATTTCAAAACTAAAATAATATTTGTTGATTTATTCCAATATTCTTGGAAAAGTTTCGTAAACAGCGCAAAAACGAAACAAATCCAAGCAAAAAATGAGCTTCTACCGAAACACCACGGCTTTTTACACACCTACGCCATCTACCGACCAAAATTAATTTTATTCGTTATCTCATATAGCACAAACCATCTTAAACAAGATAATGAAATCATGGCTAAAAGTTATAAAAATCAATTCAAAACAATTGTTTTTAGAACCATTCTTTCTTTAAACCGCATAACAGCCATTACTACTAATATTTGCTACTGTTCTAGTGCAACTAATCCTTCTGTTACTTTCACTAAAAATGCCAAAGTAGCTCACAAACTTAAAGATCTCACAACACTCTAACAAGATTCTAACACACATTCTTACATAATGGTTTAAGTCAATGTGAATTTACCCCACCATACATTGTTTGGTTTTCAATGCATTAGTTTGCTTCATATTTCCAATTTTTTCAGTGATTTGTGCTTTTATCTTATTTTTTGAGTACATTTTAGGAAACGTTTGCTGCAATCATTATGGTATTGAGTGGAAGCATTTTAACTCCAAAATTTGTCTGTGTTTTGTCAGTTGTTTTGCCAGTTTGATTTTTCACATTAAGTTTTTCATCTCAAGTGGTTTTTGAAAATACTTCATCAAAATTGTTCAAATGTCGTTTTCAGTAAATTGTTTTACAAAGAGGTTATTATTGAAATCATTTTTAAGTTCAAATCAGAAGCTTTTCACGTTTCAATTGCTCACCATATTTTCATGTCTTTTATTTTTTGACAGCGCCCTCTCTGGAATATTGTACATATTTTAGTGGATATTTCGTGGAAAGTTTAGATGTTCGTTAGAGTTTGTGTGAGAATATCATTTGAAATTTTCTATTTATTTAATACGATGTGAAATTTTTATCAAACAAATTTGAATTTTTTATTAGCCAATCAGAAGTCGATTTATTTTTACCAGCATTAAGCATACTTATTCCAACCAATCAAAGTTTTCCAGTAGCTCACATAGCGGATAATCATGTTAATAGAAATATATTTTTCATCTTTTTCATTTTTTTCACTTTTAAGTTTCAATTATCAAATCAAAAACATTTTTCCCAGGCATTTTACCCTTTTTACCATTCTTTTACCCTTAAAATATAATGTACAGGATATCAAAGTTGCCAAGCTTTTCAAACGATTTGACCACTTATTTTATATTATTTTCCCAATATATCTGTGTAAATAATTCCACCGTTTCGAAACTTGCAATAAAAATTATTGGGAGTTGAAGAGAGATTGTTGGATAAGTTTTTCTTTAGAATTTTTTATTGTTGATTTTATGAGTTGAGACTAGTTGAAAAATAGAAATAATAAAACCAATGATTCATTATTTATATTATTATTTTTCATTATGATTCTATTTTATTCTTTTATTGAAACCATACTTTGAATTTTCTTCACCTATCTTTACATTTAGTATTGTTTCTTTGTTGATCTTTTTTGAAAATTATGATTCAAATAATTTATTTCATTATTTTTCAACTACATTCAAATGTTAACATTCCTCATTGAAAATAACTTTTAAAAATTGAATCATAATGATTAGTCATAAAAATACTTTAAAATAATCAAAAACCTCCTATTAAATTCAACATATTTCATATAAATCAAATCAAATGATTCAATTGTATAACAAATTTTATGAACACAATCTAAACTGGTATAAAATATGAGTTTTCGTTGAGTGATAGCACTTTCTCAATATTATGTGATTTAGTAAATACTGTAAGAAAATTCTTCAAAGTTTATTTTGTTGGTTGTTTTTTGCTTGAATTCAAATAAAATTAGCGTCTTACAATCTTTTTTTAACCTCCATTTTTACCGGATCAGTTATATATCAAAACTTTTAAAAATTTTATAAAACATTAAGTTTAAATACTGATCAAACAAATGTTAGCATACAAACCAACGACTTTCCAATTTACATTATCAGGCACTTAGTCTCTTGAAGCTCAGTGCTTTTGCTTATAAGCCTTTGATGTCGTCTTGAAACAAAAGTCAATAAATGAAAATTATCCACAGTTTTTGGGCTCAACATCGGTAATAATGACCGCATGAATTTCGCGTTATCTATAAACTATTACAGAGCTCAGCTATGTGAGCTTATAGGGGTAATAGCTGGAAGGATAGTTGGAATGTGAGATGACACTGACTCATGGGTTTAATTTCAAGTTAGGTAAGTAACTTTGGTAACGTTAAAAATGGCTGAAGGTTGAAAGTGGTTTTGAATTGCAAAGAGGTTTGGGAGGAAGTTCATATTGTTGTTAGATTTTAATGGTGTAAGAATCCCCAAAGATTGTTTAGGACACCAAGATTTTAATTGAATTTTAAGTTATACATATAGCATTGTTCGAAAGACCATCGTTTGGGAATGCTGAAGTTGCAAAATCAATTTAAAAAATTTATTCTTAAGCTTTCAAAATATACTCTCAAAGCTTCAAGCTAATTGGATAAAAGCATTCGAAAAGTTTAAAATAAATATCTTTGTCTCAGGCGATTTTAAAAGTGAAATTAAATTGCATTAAATGATTAAACTTTTGCTATTTGAAGAAATTTTAAATATCAGAACAGTTTATTTTAGTATATATATTACGAAAAGTTTCGAAGGTTTTTTGTTTTTAAACTTGTAATAATCATTATTATGTTTTTATCTTCATGTTTTCCAAAAAAAATCATACGATATTTTTGATTTTATGCATCATGAAAATATTTTTAGATAAATTATTTTCAATTTTTACAAATAGCTTTCTCAATTAATTTTTGATAGATTAAACGTCAGTGTGAAATATTAATATAATATTTATTATCCATACTATTTTATTGGAAACAAAAATTGTTTTAAAGTAAAAGTTTTATTGGAAAGTTTCTAAAAAAACTTATATTAGTTTTGTCGCATGAGTTATTGGATTTTCAAGTACTTGTGGTATTTTGAAGTTAATTGAAGTATTTTTGTATCTTTTTGCTGTTTTTCAATAAAAATCTAATTTTTTTTAATTCTATCTTTTTTATCAAGCTCTGTTTATTTTTTCAACTATAAAAACTAAAAAACATTTTAACACTTAACGAAATTCATACTCCAAGCAAAGTTTTGGAGAAAACCAGAGTATATAAGCAGGCGAGAGAGACGACATCTCTGTAAGAAATGCTGCAAACAAAAAAAAACAATTATTGACAAATTGTCGCTTAAACAAAAATTCATTAAAAAAAATTAAAAATTTAATATAGTCGAAATCTACTTGATTAAAAGCATTTGAAAGGAACTAAAATTAATAGCTTATTTAAGCTGATTTTTTTTTATATTTTATTGCTTGTAAGTTGACCGGGTGGTGAGGTCTGTATTATTTGACCAATCTAGCTTTTGTGGTAGGCCTGTTGAGGCTTGGTGAGTTTTTGATTTATTATTAATTAATTCGCTTATATTTTATTCATTCAGAATTTAATTTTGATTTTTTATTTTTTTTTTCTGGATTCAAAATGAAGCAATCACTCCTCAAAAACAAAAATTACCCAAATGTTATTATTGATCAATAACCACGAAAATAATTGGAAAAATTAAATTTAAAAAAACGAATATTTTTTTGACAAAGTTTCAATGAATTATTTTTTAACATTACTCATTTATTTTTTTCCAATACTTTTTCAATTATTATTTCATTCATTCAAGATTTCCAAAAGTTTTCCAATGTTTTGGAAAGTTTATGAAATTTAAAAACAAAAATTAAATTTTTTTATGGAATTCAAATAATTTACAAATAATGAATCGTTTTTATCAATGTTTTTGTTTGTTTCTTATTCACAAATATCGTTTCTCATGTTTAAAATTTATTTTGAAGTCTATGTAACTTTTCAGAGACATTTTGTGTATGTTTTGTATAACAATAAAACTTTAAAAACATTAATTTAGGATTTATATATTTATTTAAAATAAAAGCTAAAAGTTATAATTTTAGATTATATAATTATATATATATATATAAATTTCGAAAATTATAGCTTTTAGTTTTTATTTTAAAGAAATGTATGAATCCTTAATTGATGTTGTAAAGTTTAAGTCTATTTATAAATCATTGTTTTACAATTTTATTGTTTATATATTTTTTCAAATTTTCATGCTATAAGTTGTTTTATAGCATGCACTTGTTTTAAACTCATATTTTTCACTTCTGTTTTATCTCATCGAACCAACAGCAAACAAGCACCAAACCTCGTCACACTTCAAATCATAAATCCAAAGATCCTGAGTTCGATTCCCAATCAAAATTTTCATAGATGATAATGATGATGATGATCTTAGCTGATTGTCTTTGTCTCAAATTTTTATTTCACAGATAACTTTAATTATTTTTGGAATCGGTCCATAAGGAGGTTTTTAAGGTGCTTGATCTGTGTGTTGAGATGGAGGCACCTCGGTGGGGACCACTCTTTCGAACCTTTTTATATTGTATTAGATATTGTTAATTGAATAACCAGCAATCCACACTAACTCAATGGCACACAAAAGCCAAAAAATATTTTAAATTTGTATTGTAGGTTCTTTAGATAATCTTCCTATGTTTATGACAACTTCAACTTTTATACGTTGTGTCTTGAAAGTCACTCAGTTAAGCATCAGCGTAATTAAATTTTTACATTCAGTGATTTCAGATTTTATTATCACCACCCTCGTATTGAGTCTGTTTAGACATTTATTTAATAAGATAAAATGCTTTTGTACATAACTTGTAAAAATTCTCACTTAAATTTCCCTCAGAATTTAATTAGCCAGTAATCTTCCATTTTATTGTTACTTTATTTTTAATCATTTAAAGCAGTATTTTTTTCTATTGAATATAGTCTCAAACTGGCTTTCACTACTTAAATTATTATTCTATTTCAAGTCATAATTATATGTAGACAATCCATTGTGAGACTCAAATCACTAATTAATTCCAATAATTAGTTTTATCAAGTTACGAAAGACCTTTTGGTGCGCAGTTAATACAGTGCGATCGGATAGCCTAAGGTTAACTTATTTAAACTTATTAAGTATATTATGGGAAAAAAAGTGTATAAGTAACAAATAGCTTTAAGCTTACTTTGATCTACCAGCCGTTTGAATGGTTAAACTTCGATCATGAGACTCAGAAAAATTAGCTGGCGTTAACTCTTTGACTGTTTGATAAGGAAAGATTTTTTGATTCCAAGCTTGTTCTTCTGCACCTTTTTGGAAAGAAATCGTTTATTTGGGGGGTAGCTTGTGTGAGGTAGGTGAGATGTTATAATGTGTTTGTTTAGTTAATGTATGTTGTAGTTATGTTGCATACGATGTCTGAAATTTTTTAGTTCTATGTTTTTTGTTTTTTATTTTGAATATTTAAATTTTTTATTTTTTTGAATTTTTCTTAGTTTTTTTATTGTTGTAGATGCGTTTAATTTTGTGTCAAGTATTTTGTGTTTTAAAAATTTCAAACATTTTTAACTGTTTCATTTCGGAAATTATTTTCAAGTTTTATTAATGACGTTTGGTTAATTTGTTGTCCATCTTCATTCACTTTATCATCATTTGAACACTATCTTCAATCTTCGCCATATTTTAATTTTCAGCATTTTTAGCCAAACTTTTTCTTCATTTTATTTGCTCTTTTAAATAGACACAATGTAGAAATTATTGGTCGAAGAATCTAGTTTAAAGGCCATTGACGTTGCTTTTTAAATCTGCGTCATATCATTCATTTTTATTTATATAAAAAAGCAAAAAATCTAGTATACATTTTAAACTAAGTTTTTGTATAAGTTTGTTTTTGTTATTTATTACCACTATTTTTATCATTACTGTTGTTATTATGTTTATTGGTATTATTATGATTTATTTTTTTTACTGTTTTTTTATTGAAATTTTCCGACACTTCCAATGCAAAAGTTTAGTGAAATCCAATTATTTTATTAGCATATAGTTGTAGGAAGTCATGATAATAGTCGTGATCATGATACTTCAGAGGTCAAAGGTTAAGCTTGAAAGATCGATAAATTTTTTTACCCCATACAATCATTATAACAAAAATAATAAAATGAAAAATAATAATAAAAATAATGTCATCATAATAAAAAAAACAAAAACAAATTAAAAAGAATAAAGTATGATAAAAAAAAAAACAAAAATATTTGCACAAAATAAGTAGAACGAAAACCCATAAAGCAAGATATAACATAAAAAATAAAAATTAACAAAAAAAACATCAGAAAAAACATAACTCTTTTTTGGTAAAAAAGATGATAAAAGAGTTGAGACGATGATGATGAAGTAAAGAAAAGAATCAAAATTAAAAATTAAGCACCAATAAAATTGGATAGAAGATTAAAAACGAAAACTTCTCAAGCTTCAAAAACGTTGCCATTGTGACCGTGAATAAAGTATAAACAAAAAACCGGTGACATTTTAATTGAAAAAAAATGTTTTTGAGTTTCATTCGCAAATATTTTTTGAAAAACATTGGAAAAAAAGATATCGAAATGTTGGATCTTTCTATCAAGTTTTTCTGGTGAGATAATTCGCTGTATGAAATTTTATTCAACTGATGAAAATATTTGTGAATCAGTTATGATAAAAAAATTTAGTTTGTTATTAATTACAACAAAAATCAAAGCATTTAAAACCTGAAGTTTTCATCAATAGAAATGCATTGGAAATATTTTAAATGAATGCCATTGCTAATTACCATTCCTTTACGCTGTTTTTTCTCACTTTAATTTTTATTTATTCAGTTTTGTTTGTTTTTTGCCATTTTTTATCTGTTAAATTTTGTTTTTTTTTACTTTTTGATATTTTTTTTTCAGTTATTTCAAGTTTTTGTTGTGCTCATTTCTCAATTAATAGCTAAATTAACTCACATCCCACTGGCTTTTATTTTTTTTATTTTTTGTCTGTTTTTATTTATTTTGTCGTTTTTATTCATCAAACCTCAAATTAACCTACATTCTTGTTTTTATAATTTTCTTCTTTTTTTCTTTATTTTTTTTATTAATTATCCAATGTTTTTGTTGGGGCAAATACCTTAGGCTGTATATTTGCATACAACTAGTTAATGGAGGTTACAGACGGCCATTAATAACAACAACGGTGCCATACATTGGGTTTTATGCTGTATCTATATTCATCGGACAAATTCATAATTTTTTCAGCCAGTCAATATAAAAAAAAACGTATTTAATTGAATTAATAAATAAAACACATATAAAAATTAATTATAAAACTCACTTATTTTGGTTTTATAAATTTGAAATTAATGACTATGGAAATTTTATTCAGGAAACACTCAAAATTGAGATTTTGAGAAGTGGATAACAAGTGAAAAAGGCATGAAATTTTAATGAGAAGGTCTGTAGTTGCTTATTGCAGGGAATTATTTAAAATTTGCGAACATGGGTTTCTTTGATCAATTTTGACGAATTTCTGAGTTTTCGTCTTTCATATTTAAAATTCATGTTTGAAAAAACACTTTATTTCAATTTTTCGAGTTTAACATAATGGAAATAGAAACAGTTCGGAGTTGATTGAAGTTTGCAAAGTTTTTGTAAGTTGAGGCATCATAATTAAGTCGAGGTGAAAATATTTTTTTTAAATAAAAAAATTTCAAACAAGAGTGAGCCTTTAAAGTGCTTCTAAGACTTTTAAATCCGATTACCTTGTTTTTCTTGTGTTAAAAACCTTTTTAAAAACATTTTTTTGTCTTTGTTATACTGATATTCACTGCATTGAATCTCAAACCAAATTGGTTCATTATTCGTCCCAACAATCACACCTCGGTACATTATCGCCCACTGAAACACACCCTTTAGATATTAATATGGGTACAATTTTTGAGTATCAATTTAGACTTGAATTTTATTTTTTTATTTGAACAATGCTTTTTATGAAGGTTATATTGGGATGATTTGAGGGTTCTTTGGGGGCTTTTGTAGTTTTGATATCTCTCTCTTGAGTACCATTCTCTCTTACATTATAAAATCTTCTTTTTTTTTGTTTTTTGTTCCATTCTTTTTAATTTTTTTTACTTTTTTATTTCTAGATTTCATTTGTTTTTTTTTTCATTTTTTTCAAACATAAATTTTTTTTTATACTCTGAAAGTTTTTTTAGTCAAATTTCGTTTTTAGATATTAAAATTGTTAAAGCTATTGTTGTTTTGAGAATATTCTGGAAGCAAAATTGATGAAACTTTTGATTCTAATGTATTTTTGATGGCTTTTCAATCAAATTTATTTTCGTTTTGATCTTTCATTTGATCTGAATTAATATATTTTTATCTATTTAATTTCTCTTTTATAATGCCCAAAAATAAAAAAATTAATTTCAAGTTGTTCCACCTAAAATCTTTTTTTTTGATTTATTACTCAAACCATAAGTAAAAATACATAAATTTAAAAATAATTCAGCAAACATCCTAAAAGAGAATCTTTTAAAATTTTCTCCATAGCTTCCTGTTATCTTATCTATTGAATATTTTCACAGTATTTTCTCCGTCAAAATGGTTTGACTCAATTACTATATTAAAAACCAAAAGACTAAAAGATAATTTAGAGAATAAACTCCCCAGAAAACATCGTCAATAAATTTCATCATTATGTTTGAGGTTATTTTCGTTCTTCTTAATCCCGCGATGTGATTCAATTATCAAAAAAGGGAAATACCAAAAGTTCCAGAGTTTTCTATTGAGAGCCATTTGATTGATGTACCTCTTGAATCAATAATTCTAATGTAATATAAAATAAATGCTTGTGTTGAGTTGCTTCTTTATAAATTTTATTCTCATTATAACTTCAATTTTCAAGCATTATTCACATTTCAACACTTCATACTTTAGGTATGCAAAAAAATTTAACAATTGGCAAACAAATTGATATGATTTAAAAAACTATATAATAATAAAATTGAAATTATTTGAAATAATATGAAAAAAGCCATGAAACCCTATATAAATCAATTACTTTTTTCCCCCTAGTGGCTAAGCTTAAAGAAATTCCTTGATATCTTTTTGTTAGACTTTTTCAAGATTTTTCCACGTTGCTATAAGTCGTATTTTCAAAGCAACGCTTGTAGATCAAGGTTTGCCTAATTCTACAGTGTTGTGTGAAGATGTGTGTGTAGTCGTAAATTTGAATTTTTTTCGCTTATTTTGTGTTCCCTGGTGTTTGTTGGTGTCCTTCTTCCTTCTTAATTTGCGATCCAAAACGTCAGTTTGTCAGCTAAAATCTACTCTTTAAAGCACCATTAACATTCAAATTAATTCAAAATTTCAAAGTTTTTCTAATACCTATTGAACGTGAGATTTATATTGGTAAAAGTATTAAGAGAAGCCATAAACTTCACGGAAGCATTACGGCAACCTCCTTTGAACTTTTGTACGGAATCTAAAAGCTTTTTCCTCTCAAATGTCGTGTCACTTTTAATGCTAAAACTCCGAAAAAGGTTCCAAATATAAACAAAAGTCAGTGTTCATGGAGAGTGGTATTGAAGGTTTCGTAGTCGAAGGTATTGATAAATTGTTCTGAAAGGGTGGGTACATGATGGATGCTTGAAAGGTCAAGGTCACATGATAAAACGTTTTTTTCCGTACTGACGTGAAATAATATTTGCGGGAAAAAAATCTTAAAATATATTTGATGAAAGTTTTGATTTTGAACTTGGCTAGATAGAGTTTTTTTGTTTTTTTTTAATAATAAATCTGAATAAAATTTATTAAACAAAAAATTCATGAAATTTGCTTTTTTAGTTACAATATTTCAAAACTAAATTGATATGAAAACTAACTATTAAAAAGGCAAATTTTTCTCATACAAACATATGACAGTTTTTATAAAAACAAAGCATTAATTTTTTAAATCTTCCATACGAAACTATTCACAGAAACAGCCAAAACTTTCAAACCCATAAGAGATCTCAACAAAATAAGATGCATCATCCTCTAATGATCTTCTCTGGCATTCCAGCATCTTTTTTCTATCTTCTCACTCTAATTTTGTTCCATGTCTCACCACAAAACGCAGCACATGCGACAAATAAAATAACTTCAAATCAATCTTACAATCATTCTGTTTCTTTTAGGAATAATTTTAATCATCGTTTTTTGAACAATAACTTTGATTCATTTTCTTCGTTTTCTTTTTCTCCTTCTTCATCTTCGTCTTCTTCATCATCTTTGTCTTCTTCATCATCTTTGTCTTCTTCATCATCCTCGTCTTCTTCATCATCTTCGTCTTCTTCATCATCTTTGTCCTCTTCATCATCCTCGTCTTCTTCATCATCCTCGTCTTCTTCATCATCCTCGTCTTCTTCATCATTCTCGTCTTCTTCATCATCCTCGTCTTCTTCATCATCTTTGTCTTCTTCAGCATCATTTTTTTCGTCAACCAAACGGATTTCTCGAAAGAAATCACATTCCGTTAACCTTCCCATTCTCCCTCTTAAAAACATCACTCCTGTAATTGCTTTTCATCATAATCTAAACAATTATGCCCCCAACCATCTTCACAACAGAACTTACCTATCCAATAATCCTCTCCTAAACACAACTCTTTTTTTGAAAAAAATTTTTCCACTTTTAAAAAGTAAAAATAACCCTAAAGTTCAACTCCGCAATTTCTCAACCTCCTTAAAATTTTTCAAAATTTTTAAAGAAAAAACAAAAAACAAACTTAAAAACATTTCACTTTTTTCCGATTTTATTTCCCCAAAAAAAAATTTGTTTTCAAAAGATCAAGAGACTGCAAAAGCTAATGAAAAAGTGCTTTATTTCCATGCTCCGAGTTTTATCAAGGCTCGAAACCTGACCACCTCTCTCCGTGAAATAACTTCTTTTTCCAGCACTAATGCAATTGCAAACGATGGCAGTAGTTTCAGAGATAGCAAAATTTTTGGTTTCGAAAATTCTCGAAAGAAAACAAAATTTGTTGGAAAGAAATTTGAAAAAGTCATAAATTTTGATAAAAAAGTGAATGGAAACAAGCAAAAAATGTTAGGTATTTCAGATTATAATTTCAATGATAGCAATCCACTCACTGGTTCATTGCTTAAAAAACATCAAACAACCACAAAAACGTTCAACACCCAGGAAACGACGTTCAAAAAGCCTACATCACCAAATGCTCAAACACACACTTTTCCAACAACTTTTAATAGTGAATTAATTTCTACACAAATTATAAAAAAAGAAATTGAGGCTGAAGTTGGGGAAGAAAAGGCTTTCGATGGGAAAGCTTGGCAATTTAATAGACCATACGATGCGTTTGTCAATCAAGTAGCAGACCTTAATATTGGTAGAAAAAGATTTTTTGAAGAAAAGAAAAAAGATGATGATAAAAATTTTAACCCTGATCATGGGGATGATGGGAGAATTAAAAATGACGTTGATGATGATGGAAATGATGACGAGGATGAAATAATGAAAAGGAAGACAGAGAGAAGTTTTAAATGGAATAAAGAAGAAATCGAAAAGTTAGATTTGAAGGGCAGGGGTTTAATTCGTTTCATGGTGAATGATGGTGAAAACTATGAAGAAAACAGTTTTGGAAAAAAATGCGGGTTCGAGGGTTTAGAATGTGAAAAGAAATATAAAAGTCTCAATTCTTATAACAACCATATAAACTTGAAAAACAAAACAAACAAAATATTTTACTCGGCAAACAATTCGAATTATCACCAACGCACACAAAGGAAAGTATTTTTAGTGAAACATCTGCTCTTGGATCATAACTCACTTACTCAAGATTCTTTCCGATTACTTTCTCCTTCCAATCTTGTTGTTATTAAACCTTCCTTTTTAGATCTTTCTTTCAACAAATTCACCAGACTTGATCTTGAGGTAACTTTGCAATTATCCGCGTACAATTACGACCTAGCAAAACAATCAACCCGAAAATCTTTTAACGATTATATCAACCGTTACGCGACAATTTCTAATGAAAACAATATCCGTTATAACCATAATACACCTACCGAGCCATCAATTAAATTAATCGATGAGAGTTTTTATGATTTTGCAATCTACAACTCTGAGTTGTTGGCTTTGAACTTGAGTCACAATGGTTTGCATTTCATTTCTCCCAACTCCTTTCACCACTCCGAAGCTTTCTTCAACCTCCAGCATCTAGATCTCTCATCGAATAATTTGAAAACTTTATCGAAATGTACTTTTGTTGATCTTTTCAACCTCAAAACTCTCAATTTGTCTCAAAATTCTCTTCTCACCATTCATCCTTTCGCTTTTGTGTCTACAGCTTTTGTTTCTCTTGGGGACAATGACAACCCTCTCAGCGCTGATTTCATAGACAACTTATGTTTGCGTGAAGAAGACAACATTGAGGATTATAACTTCAACTTCAAAACCAAACCACAGACAGAGTTTTACAATGAATTTATGAACGACACAACACTAAACGACATGGCAAGCGCATTGAAAGAGTACGAGGAAGAAGGCAGCCAAGTTGTGACTCCTCAATACTGTAGCACCCATAAATGGACCCACTTATCTGTTATTGATCTGAGCCACAACCGATTAGAGTCGTTACAAGAACTCTTGTTCAAAGGGGCTTTGTGCGGTATGAAGCATCTGTATCTACACCACAACCGGCTGCGACATTTACCTAGGTATGTGTGCACTATTGGTGAACTTTAAAGATAAATGTTGTTTCATAGAGTTTTTGTGTGTAGACTATCGGTTTAACTTCTTGAAAAGATTTTATGATATTTCTAAAGTTATTTTTTATTTTCATGTTTAATGTTGTGCTGCGTAGAAAAAATGGTTTTATAAAGGTTTAAAAGTGAATTTATTTTAAAAAACATTTGCTACGTCTATTTGCATTGTGTTTCAAAAGATTTCATAATTTAATTTCTAAAAAAAAGCTGGAATTTTTTGAGCTTTGCACAAGTATTTGATGTTTGCATACATAGAAAAAAATTAAAAATTTCAACTCTTTGGTATAATTCTTTCAGAAGATTTCCAGATCTATTGAAGCTTCCATTTTTTCAATAAATTCATTTGATTTTTTTATAATTAAAAGACATATTTTGTTTATTTATTTTAATATTGAAAGAAAAAGATAAAACTTTTTAATAATTATATGCAATTCAAATTTTTCACGTTTCAAAATTAGAACTGATGATAAATTGGGAAAAAACTTAAATTTGTGACAAATTAGGCATTTTCCGTTTTCTTTTCTTTTCATCATAAGCAATTTTCAAGTATTAATCATGAAAAAAAACATTTTTTCATAATAAAAATGTTCATCATATTTTCAATAATTAATTGAATATTGTAATATAATTCTCCCATATTCAAACCGCTGCAGATACGCAGTAGAGCATCTCCATGACCTGCAGACTATCGAGTTACAAGTGAAATTATTTACAAATAATGTTGTAGGTCTTCGATCATTTTATATTGACACTTAGCTTGACTTATTGCAAGTAGATGAAACGATAAAAAAACGATTTGCAAGCGCTCAAATAAAGCAGAAAATGACAATTGACGTGAATCAGTTTTAATGAAAAATTTTTTTCAAGTAGGGAAAATTTTTCGCTAAAATTTCGTTTTTTTGTTAATTAATTATAAATTTTTTATGAATATTTCCATCAATACATCATTAAATACTAGACAAGTTACAGCAATTCTGAAAAATTTAAGATGAATCTTCGAAAAATCATTCATGAAAAAGCCAAGTTTTATTTATTTTTGAATTATCTATATTCTCAAAAATAAATTATAATTTTTTTATCTCTTTTCGCTCAGTAAACCCGTACATTTTTCTTGAACATTTGTTCATTTAGCTTCAAAATAGATTCTCATTTAAAGTCGTCAGAATATAGTATTTTTTTGAATTCCTTTGTTTCTTCATTTATTATCCGCCATTTTGAAGTTTATTTTTTTATTCTCATCAGCTATTAATTTTTCAACATCGTCACCAGCTTTATTCTAATAATCCATCATTTTCTCATCCCATTATCTTTCGATTATTCTCATTTAATTTTGTTTTTCCATCATCAGTCTTCCTTTTTAGTCTTTCGTTTTATTTATTTTTTTTTTTTCATTTTTTTACTTTTTATTTATTTTTTTTTAACCTTTTCTTTTTTTTCATTTTTTTTATTTTTTTTTTTCATTTCCACTAGTATCTCTTCCCTGTTCTAACCACCACTCCATAACAGCACAACAGGATAGCCTGGTTAGATGTAGGTGTCTTCACAAACTCCAAACTCAAACACATCAACCTCTCTTTCAATAAACTCACTAAAGTATAAGCATTTCATTAAAACAAAATAAATTTTAATGAATAAATAAATATTGATAACTATTAGCAATAATATTTTCATTAAATTATTATTTTATTATCCATTATTCATTTTATTATTTTTATTTTTACTTCTATTAGCCGCATAGTTGTACGTTAGTCAACATAAGCAAAGAACACAAAATATTTATCAATGTTTTCAATCATGAATCTGCTTTATATTTCATTAAGCTGATTCTCAATACGACCCGCCTGGTCTCACATGCATACACACTGTTTGGATGCAATGTAATATCATTGGAATTATAAATCATTCTTAACTATCTTACAAGTGCTAATATGCACTTTTCAATGACTCATATTTCGATTGTTTTTGAAGGTAGGCATAATATTTTTGGTGGAAGTAAAGATTAGGAATATTTATAGGTTTTTTTAAGATTTATTCAAATGAAAAAATATTAAAAATATTTTTCTAATGCTTTTTTTATTAAATCAATAAAAAAACACTAGCATTATTACCCTACAAAGAACAATGAAGAAAAATTAGTACAAATACATTGATTGAAATTATAATAAGAGTTATAAAAACAATACAGAAACGATAAAAGAAATAATATAAACAAAGAATAAGAATAATAACGATAAAACAGACATAACAACAGCAATAACAACTCCATTACGACCAAGATATTGCCTACAAATGAAAAAGTTCAAAAACAAAATCGCTTATTAAATTAATATAATTATTTTTCATTATTTTTATTACTTTGGTCAAATTTCTCAAATTATTCATATTTATTATTAATATCATTTTTTTTTTTGTTATTGTTTTTATTGCTTGTGGTAGCACAAATTCATTACCTTCCGCCTCCAACTGAAACATCACAGTTTAACGTTTTTTGACCTCACCTAGATTGTCAGCATGACCTTTCTGTATGTTCCTGACGTCACCACTATTGACCTTTCCAACAATCAAATAACCTACGTGTACAAATACGCTTTTTATAGGCTGTGCAATAATCACTTTAAAAATAAAAACAAAAAAAACACGAATAAAAATAATCAAAATGGTAATAAGAGCAATAATAACAACAATGATAACAATAAAAACCCCGATGAAATTAGTGGTAAAAACAATATCATAAATTATTTTAACCATAATAATAACAACAATAACAATGAGAATCATAATGATGCGAACGTTGATAGGCTTTTTAATAAAGAAAAGGATACAAATTTAAAAAATGAGTCTCTAAATAACCCTTTGCTTAGTGAAGATAGCGAAGTTGGACGCCATAATAAAAATAATAATAATAATAACAATAATAATAATAATAATAATAAGGAGAATAATAACAATTATAATCAAAAAAATAACAATTATACGGATAACGATAAAAATAATGATAACAGTTATAATAATGACTTTGTTGCTAATATGAATAAAAAAAGCAACAACATGAAAGTAATAAAAATATCTTTGGAAAATAACCGTTTAGACATGAGTGCAATTTTTAAAGTTCTATCCCTCTTCCAGCATCAGAACGTAGAGTTTGAGGAAGATGAAGAAGAAGATGTTGGAGGTGGTGATAGAAATAGGGATGGTTATGGGGGTAACGATGTTAATAATGGTTATGACGACAATGATGGTAAGGGTTATGATGATGATGGTAAGGGTTATGATGATAGTAGAGATAGGGATAATAATGGTGGTGGAGGGTTAAGTAGAAGTGGTAACGAAGAAGGTGATGTGAAAATATTTAAATCAAAAAATCAACAAAACGAAAGAAAAGAATGGAGAGAGCGCAGATATGTTTGTAGAGCGGAAGTGGATTTGAGAGGAAACAACGAAGTTGGAAGAGGAATGACGTCATTATTTTTTGAACCCTTGTCTGTTTTTGTGAACACAAGTGACGTAGATAAGGTCAATGGTTTTAGGTCAGTCAAAGGTCAAAAAGTTGCTGGAAACAAACAAGGGGTTAGTTCAAAGATGAACAGAGTTCAAACGTTTAGTGAAGTTCGTGAGAAATACCGCAATTGGAACCTTGTGGATGTGATTATTGGGCGTCAAATCACGTGCTCATCATGTTCTTTCCAAAAACAGCTGGCGTATTTGAAGTTTTTGGATGAAGTTTATTTTGATGGAAACCATTTCAAGAAGAACTTGTTTGAATGGCAAGAAAGAAGTTGCGTTGAAGATAACGTTCTGGGAAACACAAAAAAAAATGAAATTGATGACAGAGGTGTAATTAATGAAAAAGGATTTACATGCTTCCTTAAAGATTTACATTGTCCACACATGTGTTCATGCCATTATCAACCTCAACACAATACATTCTTCTACCCCAGTAGAAATTCCAATAATGCATATTTAAATGAAAAATTTGTGAAACAATTGCATTTTAATAAAAGAAAAAATTTTAACAAAATGATCCATAATGGAAAACATGGCGCAACCGGAAAAAAAATAAATTTAACAAAGGAAACAATTCAACAAAGACCAAAATCAAAAGATGATGAATCGACAGGAAATGAAAACAAGTATTATTACATAAATTGTTCCAAGTCCAAAGTCGACTCTGCTACCCTGCTTCCTCAACCAGGCCATCTTGCCATGATAGACTTATCAAACAACAAATTAAAAAGTCTTTTTGGGTTCTTCCCTTTCCTCCATAACCCTCTCCACAAAAGCTCTCAACACCACACATCAACGTCACCCAATCTCGATTACCATAACAAATATTTGAAGCGTGATGACGTGCCAAAACACACACAAGCACAAAGACTTTATGAAGCCTTTCCCACACACACCCACACCACACCCACCCTCTTTCCACAACACATCGTCTTTTTGGACGCTTCTTCAAACCTCCTTTCCTCCGACAGTTTGTGGGTCATCAAGTTTATGACGTCACTAATCGAACTTCGTCTCCATGACAACGAAATTGAACAACTCGATGTTTTATTGCAGTTCGAAGCACTTCCGGATTTGAAATATTTGTCGTTGGCTGGCAATCCGTTTGTGTGTCCATGTTTAAGCCCTCGTCAGAACGATTTGAGTGCCATAGGAATTCCACATAAACTATACAAAACTCTCAACTTCATTTTAGATGCTGAAAAAGCTACGTGTCGAATCGATTACGAGATTCCATTTCCGGTCAATAATGTCGCTAAGAAATCTTATTTAGTATCTTTAGATGACTATTTAGTGTCTTTGAAGCGTGGAAAGAATGCCGTGAGTTGTGTGAAGATGGCAGGAAAAGATAGTTCTTGGCAGTTTTTCTCGATACTGTTTTTTGTTTTTGTCATAATGCTCGCAATGGTTCTTTTATGGTTGTATGGAAAAAGATCTATGAAGAGAACGTTTGTTGAATGGTTTGAGAAATTCACAAAAAGGCATGAAATAACAAAAACGTCAAAAGTTGAAAACAGGAAGCAATCATGTGTTGTTATAAGTTTCCATGAAAACCCTGACAACATGCATGGAACTCGAGCAGAAAGAAAAAAAATCTCGTCACATGGATGCTTGAACCACGTGGAAAAACTTGTGCAGAAAATCACTCAAAAGCTAAGTCACTTCATGTGTGTCCAACAAATCACAATACCTTGCGAAGTATCTGCAAGACTTTTGAAAGCCCTTATTGAGTATGATCTCTGGATTATCATAACTAACCCGCACATCCTTGGCTTAAAATTGAATGGTAATTCAGAAAATGATATTGACTTTTGCGGCATGAATGAATGCCATATGTCGGAAAAGTTTTACAGAGAAATCAAACGCAGGATTACCCTCAAAAGCGTCTTTGTCGTGTATTTCAAACTCGATAACCCCTCATTCGTCAAAGAAAAAAAAGGCAAAAAGAAAGATGAGGATGAAGACAACGAAGATGGAATGGAGGTGACTTATAACGCTTCACATAAAGACTTTGTGGAGAGTTTAACCGGAAGATTGACGCGCCACTTTGAAACACATACAAGACAAAAAGCTTGCCTACAAAACCCTCCAGATAACTCTGAGGTAAATGCAGCTTTTGAATGGAGAGAAGAATTCAAGTTTTGAATGTTACCGAAAGCTTTGTTACAATGTTAGTTTTTCATCAAACTGCACAACGTTTTTTCGTTTTTATTTAATTTTTTTCAAACTGTGTTTTCAATGGGTTTTTAAATAGTTAAAATCGCATGCAAATGTTTTTAAACGAAGGAATTGTGGTAGAGAGCTCATGCTTATTCTTCTTTTATATGCGCATGACATTATTAAATAAATAAAAGTACAGTTAAATGTGAACTTAAAGAAAATTATTATTTTTTAAAAACAATATTTTGTTATTAAAAAAATTTTATTTCATCTTTTAGCATTTTTTTAAATTTTAAAATTTATTTATTTTTATTGTACACAATCAAAACCTTTAGTGGAAATATTAATTTTCACCCATTTGAACTTTGTGATCCATAAAGGATTGATTGAAATATATTTCAAGCATGTGAATAAAAATTGCATTTTTTTAAAAATAATGTCCCATATAAAACTTCGAATCTAAAATGTTTAGGAAATTTTGATTATTCTTTCCACAATATTTAATTTGATAAAGCAAATAAAATCGAATGGTGGGAGAAGTTGTCTGAATAGATTGTTGTTTGTATTATGTAAAATTCAAGGCTCATATGAGTTCATTATTCAAACTTGTTGTGTTCATTGATTTAGAATTTGAAGGAAATAAACCTGTTCATTTCTTTTTTATTTGTTTCAATGATAAATATTTAAAACATGAAATATTAGATTCATCATATAAACATCTAACGTTAGAGTTACTAGGTTCATGAGACGCGGCTGATTGAATTATCAGAATAAAATATTCCAAACAGAATGTTAATGATTTAACATAAGAAAACCAAGCTTTTAAAATACACAGATCAAAAAGCTTTGTTTTAATAAAAATTAAAAATTGATGATGATTTTCGAAAAAATAAAAAGCCTTAATAAACTTTTGAAAACCTTTGTGTTATATTTCTACATAGATATGTTTTGTAATTCACAAATACACGCAAGACACCGAAAGGCTGGCTAATTTACATGCAAAAGTACACTTTTATGAGTTAATGAATCAATAAAAATCTTTTATTTGAATTACATCGTTTTATGCTAATTTACTTCATTAAAACAATAAACCATTAGGAAATCTTATAGAATTGTATAGCCGAGATAGGAGAGTATTTGTATCATAGTCACGTAGTCACGGGTTCGATAACCAGATCGGCCTTCGGTGATTCAGTTTTCCCATTGGTGCTATGTACTGAAAACTTTATCTTAAAAAACAAATTCTATTCTAAAAAAAAACTCCCAAATAAATTATAAAATATTTAAGAAAATTTCACAAAGTGAAAAAAATGAAACGATATATAGAATTTATTTCGAATCATTTAAAAAAGAAAACGTACGGTTTTTATCAATTAAAATTTTTCTTTCTCTATAAACTACATATATATCGTTTATCTTCATTATACATGCATAACATACAAGCTGTAAAAAAAACTTCAACTGTACATTCCCAAGTTTGTGAAGGTTGACACAAAAGGCAGTCTTCACAAGAAATGCTTTTAATTAGTTCACGAGCACTGTATAAACACCCATGTTTTTCTAGCAATTTTTTTCGTTTTAAACGCGATAAATTTTTTAGAGAATTTTAATTTAGTAGAAATTGGTTACTAATTGAAATGTCTTATCTTTTTTGAAACGCTTTCTTTTACACTTGAGATGTTTTCTGACAGTTCATTTTCTAAAATTTGTAAATTTTTCTCAAAGTTTTTTGTTTGATATTTTTAGTTTAGTATTTAATTTCAGTATTTAATACTAAACTTAAAAATAAATATTATTAAACTAATTTTTTTTATTTCAAAAATCTAGAAAAAATCAATTTTATTTATTTTTAAGCCTATACAAAAACTTTTCTATAGTTTCAAAAGTCTTAATTTTATTAATATTTCATGAGCTTAGCAGAAATAAGAAATTTCAAAAAAACAACTATTTTTTCAAACCACTGGGATGTTTACATGAAGTTATTGAATGGAAATTATATACTCTTGTATTGAAGACTCACTTCTATTAAATTACAAAAGGATAACTAGTATATAAACTTTCCTATAGAGTTTCTATAGTTTTAATTATGGATAGATTTGAACTATTAATAGTTGAACATAATAGTAATTGATAATAAAAAACATGAAAAAAAATTATACACTTTCAATTCAAAGCAGATCATAATAATAATAATAAACTTTTTTAAAAATAATATTTATAAATTTTCAAAAAATTTGTATTAAAATAAGGCAAACAAGTCAATACTTGGGATAACATGAAAGGTTTTTAACCGACAGTGGTACATCTTGACCTATCCTTCATGCATTATAAAGCATTTGGCTAGTTTTTCATGCTGATTATGGGGAACAAAATACCTGCTCTGTGAGTTTTGGTGGAATATTTAGCGCAAAATTTAAAATGTTTTCGTTTAAAGAAAATCGTAACTTTATGAAAAGTAGATTAACTTTCAAAATACTAAAAAACAAGCTGTTTAATATTCTATTTTTATAATTTAATTAAAAAATAGAAAAGAAGCTTTATATAAATATTGATAAATCGCAAAGTTTCGTTGTAAGTAAATTGTTTACAAATTTAATATATTCACCTATACTCAATGAACAATTGTATGCATATTTAACATGAACTCTCTGTACAATGAGATCAATGTAATAAGATTGAGGTGTGCAGACTATTAATAGTAGTATTAAAGATACCAACTTGTTTGAACTAACTGATGTTAAAGGTTTTTTCTCTAAGTAGGTTTTGAGTAGATTTTTGTAGCGTTCATTTATTTTTGATTACGTTCTGATGTAGTGTTTTATAATAGAAACTTCTCAAAAAAAAACATTAAATCGTTCATATATCCATCATTAGATATTAAAAGTCGAGATAAGTTGAATTTGGATGAAAAGATATAATTTTGCATGGAAATTTACCACAACTTTGATTCAGTTACTTATTCTTGTTTTAACGTCACATCAAACTTCATTCTGTTATTTGTGTAGTTGAGTGGATGGATTGTCAAACTGCCAAAATGAAGAAAAATGAGTTTTATCTGAAGGATTCATTATCGAAAGACCTTTCACAGCACTTTGATGAAGAAACAGCTGAGATCTCAAATAATTTAACCGCAAATACCACGAGGTCTGATTTAACGATTAACTCATCTATAAATACAAGTTGTAGTTCAAAGTACTCTACAAATACAACTATATCTGCAGCTGAAGCATCCCCAAAAGTAATTTCTAATACATCTGCCTTCTCCTTACCCCCTACATATACTGCAACAATTACTAATACATCGACTGAACAGTTGAATTATAACCGAGACAACTTATCTTTTTATCGCAGGTTTGAAAATCAAAGTACCCATAACTCAAAAAATTCTAGAACTTCTAGTATAAATTTTAGTCATCTCAAACGTATATATAATAAAAAAAAGCCAACGCCAGATAATGAAATGAATCAAGTGATTAAAGTTGATATTAATAATAATGATTTAGAAGATAACAAAAATGTTGATAATCAAATTATTGATTTGTGTAGTGTTGTAAAAATTAATAACGACAACGACAAAAAAAACGTAAATAATATTATTAACAAAAACAAAAAAAACAATAATAATAATAACATCGATAACAATAATAATAACATCGATAACAATAATAATAACATCGATAACAATAATAATAACATCGATAACAATAATAATAACATCGATAACAATAATAATAACATCGATAACAATAATAATAACATTATTAATATGAATAATAACGATAAAGATGATAGAAACTTTCCCATCAATAATAATAACCAAAATAACAACTATAAAAATAACAATAATATTAGTACTAACAACAATAGCAATAACAATATTAATGACCACGGTGATAACAGATGGGAACTGGAAAGTTTTTTAAGGAGCAAAGTTGATAAACATAATATTCACTTGGCTTCTAATCACTATGATATTGATAACTTTGCCTCAATATTCACTTTTCGAACGAGAGATAAAGAAGAGGAAGAGGAAGAAGAAGATGGAGGGGGTGATGAAAATAATGATGTGTTTGATGATGAAGACGACGATGAGGATGATGTTGAAAAAAAAAGCGAGAAAATAGTGGAGTTCAACTTTAATGTTTTGGAATCTAAAAGTATGCAAGAAGAAATAAAAAAATGGCGGACAGAAAATGAAAAACTCAAACGGAAATACGCGAAGATTAAACAGCAATGCTTACTGAACTCGATAAAAGTAGATTCAAGTTCTGAGGAAGAGGATGTCAGCAAGTCACGTGAGACAGGTTATGATTGGTGTTACAAACTTCTTTTTGAAACATGTCTCAAGAGGCTGGTTTTTGTTGAAGAAGTATTACAACATGAAAAAAATTTTAAATACGCATATGAAACAAAAAACAATAATAACACTGAAACAAATAGAGGAGAAGACAAACGTTACTTATCTGTCGACACCCCAAACTCTCGTCGTAGGCCATCTAGCTGCCCAGATTTTCAAAAGTTTGCGCAGATCACTCTTTTGCAACTCTCTAAAGCAGATCAAAACGGAAGCGAACATCAAATCAATGACAGCCCAAAAGCTTCAAGTATCCGCCTTAACTTACCCGATAAGTCATCATTTTCACGCCAAAATGTCCAATACCGTCATATCAAGCCAAAAAAAAACCTAGCGGATAGATACAGCGCAGAAGGTATCAAAAACTCACAATCGTTCATATCTTTTTGCCAAAGTGACTCCCTACACAACCCCTCCGTCACTTCCACACCTCGTGCTCATCGCAGAGCTCAAAAACCACAAATCAAATCAAACTACGAACGACTATGCACTCGAAGGAATGGCCTGGGTAGTTTGAGACTGAAGGATAGAAGCACCTCCATCATCAACAGACTTTCAGCTCAAAACTTCACCAGTTACATTGAAAAGACTTGATTCTATATTAGATTTCTAGAGTGTTGATTAGTGTGAAAATGGCGTTTCAGACAATAAAAGATTTGAAGTCATGCCATCACATTGAAACATCAGCGTATTAAATTCTTTCGTGTTGCTGAAATGTTCTTCAACAAAACACAATAATTTTCAACTGTATTGGGAAGCATTCATTATTGCTTTTCACATTCGGAGCTATTCTCCAATGATACATTTTCTCTCTATTTTCGCTTGTTTGTAAGTCTTTCGCAAGATCTATAAAGTATTATTAAGACATCCAAACTTTTTGTGGTAATCGATGGTGTTTTATAATTGCGAATACTAGGTTATAAAAATCCGGCAATAACGCTAATTTTCAGATAAAATTTTGGATTTCCTTTCGAATTTTGTTGCTATTTTTAGACCATTATTGTGTTTAATGTGATGAGTCATTTTATTTGGATACCAAACCAATTAAAAAAATATTTCAATAAATCATTTAAATCTTCAAAACTAGTGAGAATATTTCGTAGATTTAATTGTTTGTTCAGCTTTAAATAGTGGTATTTTACCTCTTATTATTTATCGTCAACCATTTGTTAGATACAATTTTTTGTATATATTGACTGACTGCTTTTATGAATTATTATGTATATATTTTTTTCAATAATTAACCATATTGAATTGTATTTTGAATAAAAAACTAAAAAATATATTTTTATGAAGCTATATTTGTGCCAAAATTATAATCTAAAGCAATAAAACACAAAAATATTTTATCCTATAAATACTTTAATTTAAGGTTATTTAATATATCTAATTTACTATCATTACTCATTATAATCAATATATAAACATAAAAATCAACCAAGGATTTGAAAACAGTCGGCAAATTAAATCGATTTCCAACCAGCTTTTTACTAAATACTATGGCTCTCATATTAATGTGACCTTTTTTAATTACTAATACGATTTCCATCAGAGAACTTTATGTTAGAACCATTAATTTATGATTTATCGTGATTTGAAATATAGGTTGTTAAAAAGTGAGATAAATAATAAATAAAAAATCATAACAATAAAGATATTGTTACTATTAAGAAACGACAGTTTTGTAAACAAAATTGTATTATTATCCATAAGTAGAAATGGGTTATGATATAAAGCTGAAAACAAGTTTAAAAACACGTATAATGTTTATTTTTCATAAATTATTTTAAACGCAAAAAAATTATTTTTTTTGTACACAAGGAAACATACCAAAGGGGTAACCGAAACCCCAATTCGGGCTGACTGCTGGTCGACATACAAACAAGATGCTTCTGAATAATTAAATTAACCATAAAGAAGTTAAAAAAACTTAACGATTTTTTCATTTCTTATGATTTATAAAAAATAATACATATATTTCTTTAGAAATTCATTGCTTGAGGTCCATTTAATACGAATCCATTAAAAAAGGCCTTGAATTTATTCTGTTTTTGCTGCTTAATTGGCTAAAAATTATTCTTAAATAATTTTCAAAATTTCAGTAAATCATTCAGCCATGCAGCACCTTCAATATGGAGCGCTCTTCCTAATGAAATCAGACCACTTCCTCACCAATCATTCAAATCATCACTCAAGACTTATTTGTATAAACTATAATCTCTTCATAAGATATATTTGTACCTTTAAGCGCCTCTGATACATGTTCAATTTATGTTAAAGTGTGCTATATAAATGTAAATAAATAAAATTTAGTGTGTGAAAACACTCCAAAATGATAAATGCATTTTTTATAGGGATATTTATTAAAAAGCATTTCTTCCTTTTAAATATTCATGCTTTTTTTTAAAGAACTCGTGAGGAATAGCTTTTTTTCAAAAATTCGCTAAAATAATTATTTAAATGAAGGAAGTGCAGTGATTATTTATTTAAATCTATGCGATTAAAATGAAAAATTTATTAAAATGACGGAAATTATCATTTATTTTTATGACTTCCTGAAAATGATGTTTCCATATTTTCCATTTTCGAGTTTAATTTGTTCCTTTGAGAAGTTTCACTTGACAGTTGTGACAAAACTTTATTAAAAGTGTCTTTTTTGGGAATTAACCGCGTTTCATAAAGACAAATCTTTCGATTAATTTTCATCAATCAACTCATGCCAAAAGTCTTCAAGACACCATATGTATGAAATTTCGGGTTTTGATTCATAAAAAGCGCAATTTTGTTATTTTTTGTTTTAAGAATATCATAAACAATATGAAAACCTTTTACAACTCTTTCGATTGTTTTAAAACATAGAGAAAATATAATCTATGTAAAATTATTATGTTTTGTATATCATTGAATCCTTTGTTTGGCTTGAAAATATAATTACTTTTAATATCATTAAGTGAATAAAGATTTAGAATTTAACAATTCTACATGAATATTCGTATTAAACCGGCCCGTAAAGCTCAGACTAATTACCTAAAGTTGCCAAGTTTGATCTTGCTTGGGCTGACAACTAGCACCTGTTCCACAGTGTGTTTTTGCTACATTAAATTTGTAGCAAGTGCTTTATAAATATTGCATCACTTACTCAAGTAATTAACCAAAGTAAACTTCCAAAGATTAAAAAGTTTATCGTGGAAAGATAGCATGTTCTTCAACTACAGAGATGATCGAGGAGGTATGAGAAGCATCGCTTTAATCCTAGCCCCTATATAATGTCCCAAAAACGTTTGTTCCAATGAGAGCCTAAAACCTGTTTTAGGATGGTGGTTAGTCTGAGCTACTTTTTTACCTTTAAATAAAAAACTATCTAATAATTATTGTTTTTTCTTTGAATAAAAAAACACATGCTCTGAAATAAATAGAACCCACGATTAAAAACCGATTTTTTTCGACAAACTGAGTTATCTATCTTGGAGCTCACTATTAGATTTAAAGGCCTTTGGGTACAAATATAGGTTTTTAGACAATAAGTTAACTAGTTTTTTTGGCCAACCTTTTTGACGTACCAAAAAACAATTAAATGATTTTTGGTGACTAGGAATGAAGTTACAAGTGAACATGCTTTATTCCATATAAAAAACTGCGCTAAATTAACTTAAATGTTTCGACATATTTTCATTATAATGGATTATAAAACGAAAAATGTTTGGAATTTGGAAATGAGCTAAGGCATTACTCATAGTGTATTTCCATAGAACCTAAAAATATACAGCAGATGAACATAAAACAGAATAATAGGATTACATTGTTCTACAATTAAACATGAGTATCAGTGATTGATTCCAAAGTAATGGCATGAAAATATTTGATGTCCTATGTAAAAAAAACCATCAAATAGATAATATGATTAACAGGAAATAATAGCTGAAATGTCCGAGCTTCAATCCTGGATGTATATCTCATGGGGTTCTTGGACAGCACTTTCTTGAGTGTCAGTCATGTCAAAAAGTATTTCATTCGAGTTGAAAGTTTTATATACTTGATAACCATATTGAAGCAAAAATGATAGAACCAAAATCAAAATGGCTGCTAAAATTTTGTCCATTTTTATTTTATAATGTACTTGGATTCTTTATTGCCAAAATTATTGTAATCCAGTTTCTTTGAAAGTAATGATCTATAAGGAAATAAAAAATATTATAAAATATTAATATTATAAAATAAAAGGAAATTTATCTATATTCTGAAGAATAATATTCTTCTTCAAGATCATAAAGTTCTGATATCATTTCATCTCTGATGGACACAATATGACTGTCAATTTTGTTTTGTAGCTTGTTATTATAGTCTACAGAGGCTCTAATAGATTCATTAACTTGGGCAAAGTCGTTCAGAATGAGAAATTGTTTTATTTCTGAAACTAGTTTCATCAGAGATTCGGAAGACTTTACCATATTAGCTGATCTAACTTCAATTTCCAAACGATCTTGTTCCGCCTGAGAAGCCCTTCCAAAAATTGAATCATCATCAATACGAATGAGTTTGAATATTTCTCCGAAGTTTTCGTACATTGACTTAATGTCGTCTTTAAGTCTTTTTTGGTAAGCTTTTAATTGAGCTTCTTTTGACTGAGGCAACATTTTTCTACTCATTTTACGGAACCAGAGTTTAATTATTACTAAACTATTACTACTAAACTCCACCTTTTAGAGCCTTGTATATATGTTTTGTATATATGTGTAAAATTTGAAACCGTAACAAATTTACATTGAAAAAATTTGAGTTTTAAAAAAAAATAATTTATATAAATTTATTTTCGAAAAGTTGTTAACTGATATTTTTTATCGATTTCAGTTTTTTTGCTTTTGTCCTGAAAATGAGTACTGTGAATTACGAAAACAGTTAACTTTTTAATTATAATTATGTTTTTAATAGTTTTTTTGTTGTGTGTTAAAACAGGTAAATTAAAATTCTATTTTGATAGTTTTAGCGAATTTGTTCAAGAAACTTGTATCTAAAACACTTACCGTACAATTGATACCATAATTTGAATTTAGCAACTTCAATTTGGTTTTATTTCACGCAAATATAATAATCCTTTACAACAACTCCAGTTTCAACAATCGTCAAAATTATTCCTGACGATGGTTTCCAAGTGTTGCAGAAAGGGTCAAAATATACTATCACGTGTATCTCCGAGGGCTCACCAATCAGTGAGGTTTACTGGGTAGACAACTTCGACATAAAAGTAATCTACAGTGACCCATCAAAGTTGCTAAAGCATTTTTTAAAAAAGCTTATTTACAATGGACATAGATAGTAATAAGTATGAATTAAATACTACAGTAGGTCTACAGTGTATTATACAAAAACCAAAGAGAAGAACGTTTTGAATTTTGCATCAATTAATCACGATGATGAAGGGCAGTACAAATGTTTCGATAAAAACGAGCAAAAAGCAACATACAACATTTATGTTTATGGTAAGAGGTTAAACTCCATATGCTGTTTTATTATTATTTTTATAATTCATAAAAATTTATAACAGAAATAGTTTTAGAATAAAATCTATATAATAATAAAAGTTTTATGGTGAAAGATTATTATATAAAGATTATCATTACATTCAAGTTATAACTTTATCTCAAAACATTTCACAGAACCTATAAAACTCTTAAGCCCCAGTACCCAGTACTTGAAACTGGGAACTGAGGAGGACAGTGTAGAATGCCAGGCATATGCCTATCCCCATCCGTCCATCCTTTCATGGTCTCACAATGGCAAACAACTCACTTATGGTCAGTCTTTGGTTTTTTGTTTATGCTTAGTAAATTATTTGTTTGTTCTTATTTTTAGAGTTTGTCTAGGATGAAATTTGATGTTTTGAAAACAGTGATAAATTTTATTTTGGAAAGAGCAAAAATTATATCTACTCTAAATGTTTTATAATCTAGTTTGCTAGAACCCTATCTTTATTGCATTATAAATACTCAAAAATGACTGTTCTTCAAAAAAATTGATAAAGTTTCTAACTCAAGTGTTAATTATTACTTTTATTATTTTTATTGTTGTTATTTTTGAAGATTTTGGTTTTAATTTGATACCATCATATTCATTGACTGCGTCACTTTCCTTGATTGTTATATTTAATAGATGAACATTATTCTCTAAGCAAAATTTACTTTTCAATAAGAAATATCAAAAACATATTTACTTTTATCTTGAACTTCAGTCAATAATCAGTTCATGACCAGATAAAAGAGATAAAAATACATCAAATGAAACAATAACTGAATAGAACATAAAAACACCATAAATGTGAAATAAACAGTAGCATAACTTAATTAAGAGTGACATCATTTCAATTTATTTTAGCTTTATTTTTTCAATAATTTATTCTCTTCAATTTTTATTCATTTATGTCATTTCTTCATTTTCACTCATTATTCACATCAATTTTTTAAATTTTATTGATGATCCATGTTATTTTTAGATCGTTATGTTGTAATGATGAAACTTGAATGATTAAGTTTTATATACTGCATGTTTCGTGTCATTTCTCATTTAGTGTCATTCAAAAGTAGATTTATCCTTCGAAGGATCACCTTCATTTCATCATCACATTATTTAAATAGCACCAACTTCAATTGGCTATCGACATTGGAATCTTGCCTCCAAACAAAATTTGTGTATGATAGCTTTTCCAATATTAATTATTAATCTTATTAAGTTATACATCTTTCAGAACTTTTTTTGTTTTTGGAACTAAAAAATGTATTTATTTTTTAAAATAATGACAAAATTGAATCTAAAAATAAAAATAAGAGAGAACATAAAGTTATATGAGAATAGGAAATTAACTACAAACTAAATCAGGAACGAAATTAACTAACGAAAATAATGTAAAAAAAAAGTATAATAAATAAATGGAAGCAAGTTAGAACGAAACATAAGTATATGACAAACTAAGAAGACACTATAATATATATAATAGAAACAAACACTAAGGTTTATTGAAAAACTTCATACACCAAGCTTTTCGTAAGAGTAACTTACATTATCTGGTGTGTATCTATATAATATATATAATTGGTATTTTTTACAAACTTTCAATGTTAAATATTTAAAATGAAGAAATTTTTAGTTACTTTTGTTGTTGTGCCAAAGCTAAAGTTTTCAACATGTCCAACCTTACCATAATTCATACCTAAAGAAATATGATAGTTTGAAATTATCGAAACTTAGAAACTTAGTTTCGATAAAACAAAGAATTTATCTTGAAATGTCTAAAGCTCAAAAAACCAAGAAAAATTGAAAAAGATGCTTATATTAGTTTTAATTTGACCCTTATTTGTGAGTTTTATAAAAATGATATAGTTAATAGTTCTTCTCTAACGCTTTTCTTCAATAATTCATATTCTTCCATTGTATGTTTTGTATGGTAAATGATAATATTCATAAAACATTTTACCAATCTTGTTTATGTCTTTTTTATCATAAGTTCATAACCCTAACAATCTTCTTCATAACTATTTTGTTTTTTATGAGATGAAAAGCTCTAATATCAAGGAAACTTAATGAGAATGTAGGGTGTTATCACAAGTTGATAATGAGGATGAAGAATATGAGGAGGAAAACAATGTTGACATTGAGTTAATCTTTATACCATCATGTAATTCAGACCCGTTTTATTATTTTTATTATTTATCTTGTTATTGCGTTGTTGTTTTTTTTTTGACATTTTTATTCTTTTTATTTTTGAAACATATTTGTTTTTATTGTTGTTATCTAATTATTAATATCACCTGTGTATTTATGTTCATGTAGAGTGGTGTTCTACCAAACCAATAAATTGCGCAACTTAATGGTCTAATTTTTAATTTTCGTTGTTAACGTTGTCGTCGACAACTTTATATTCATAGTTTCAACCTCCATACATATTTTTGTTCTAATTTTTAATATAACTAATAAATTACATAATGGATAAAAATTACACATTCAGAGAACGTTTTTCTAAAGGGCTTACCAAATAATCTCATCATCAGCACTACTCATGCCAATATTAATACTTATCAGTACTGAATGTACCTTTGTTTGCTGTATGAGTGTTTGCTTTATCGTAATCTTGGGTTCCATTCGTAGAACACTGCTTTCCATCCAATAATATTTGAGATTTTTAACCGTTTTCAATGCTTTTTTTAATTTTTTTCAGTTTTTATCGCTTTTTCTTTTTTATACGCCTTTTTTCATTCTTAAGGAATGGAACTCTGCACAGTAATTTTTGAATAGTATACTGATTTTTATGTATTATATTAACTATCAATAATGCTTTTCAGTTTACTATGAAACTATCATCAGGTAAGCATATTAAGCAGCATTTTACTTATAGTTAGTTCTATAAACACTCGACGAAGCTACTGCGAAATTTAATACAATTAATATTAAGTTTGGAACTCGACCAACATGTTAGCCTGCGAATATAGTGGTAAACATATGACAAAAAAATAATTTTTTGAAGGCTTTTGTGCTATATTTTAAACGCTAATTTTGGAATGTCTAAAGTTGTATAATAGGGACTCATTGCATACAAAAAGATTCCAGCTCGTAATGAGGTCTCTTTGAAGTCTGTGTCTGGTTTTGAAGTTTATGCTTGCCGTTTTTTATACTAAAAAATTGGAATATATCTTTTATTGACTTTCTATTTGCTTATTATTTTTTTGTCACTTCTGCCTGTTTTATTACGCAAAAAAACTTATTTAGTAACAAAAAAAAACATGAACATAACCAGCTTATATCAAAACACCTCTAAGTAATTAAAATCTCCAAGTTATATAATTCAGAAAAATTCTCAATTTCATTTGAAAAATTTTTTTATTTAATTATAAATTAAAATAATATAATTTTCTAAGTTTTGTTCATCAACAAAACGTGACTGTATTTTTCAAAATATTTCTGTTCTTGAATGGAATTTTTTATTTGCCTGGCTCAGAAATAGAGTATTCTGGTCCTTATATTTAATTTTGTCTTAAGTGCTTAAAACTTATAAAGACTGCTATAAAATTCATCACAGTTATAATGCTTATGAATAAAAAAATATAATTGAATAGTCTTCAAATAATGCTAAATTTTGGAACTACTTCATAACTTTTGGCTTAAAATCTCGGTAAGATCTTTAGCGCCTCAGTTGCAATTTTTGCACCAAATGAATTTAACCAATAATCAACTTTCTCAGGTAAAAAATACAAGGAGGTTAGAGGGAAGAGTTTGTTGGTGAAGGATGTGAGAAAGTCCGATACGGGAGTTTACGGATGTGAGGTGAGCCTCGGTCTCGTATACAACCATTCTAGAACTTTCTCGATCAAAGTGATCGTTCAAAGTTAGTTTCAAGTGTGTTTATTTAAATGAATGACCTGGATGTATGTTTGAACTGGGATTCATGTATAAGCAAGGCTGCTTAACAATGAATATTAATTTGTAATGCTTTCGATAGCTGAATATTGTTTGAATATAAGCTTATTTGTTAAGGATTATTTGAAATAAATGTGAAACGTAAAACGACGGCGATGATGATGAGGAGGAAGATGAGGAGAATGATATTGATATTGATGATGATGATAATGATGAGGATGAAATGATTTCCATTAAAGAACCCATCAAAGGCATTTCAATTTTTAATCAGTTAGAAGCCAATTGATTTATCAAATACATTCACATGGTTCTGTTATAAACACAATACTCATGCTTGAGATGGTTTTTTTTTTTGCTTGATATGTATGATCACGAAACCAACTTTTACCCTTATGAGCCATCTCTCATCTCACATCCTTTTGATAAATCACATACACTAGATCACAACACTTAACATAAGTGTATGAAAATCAAAAAAAAATTATTTATTTTAAAAAATTTCACAAATCACTTTATAATGTAAGTTTGTCTTACTATAAGCTTTGTGAAGTTTTGTTTAATACTTGTGTTTTGTTTTCCATACAAGGGTTTGAGGCTATTCTAATTTATCCACTCATTCTAACTTTTCGGATAAAAATAGAAAATTATAGAAAAATCTCAAAATTTCTATCAAATTGGCAGTTCTCTTGCAATGTTAACAAATCCAATTGAATACTTATGATTGTTTGTGTAAAAACATAGAAAAAAACCAATTAAAAATTCCAAGACTCAATAGATCATCTTTTATTGCATCAGTGTTATAACGAGCTCCTATTCCATCGAGATTATTAATTACTATTCACGTTTTCAAGAGTTTTAATGTATTTTTTAAATACTTCAAAAATAACGTTTTATTCAAGGCTGCAACTTATTGATTGTTACGGTTAAGCTGTTATTTTTTAAATTAATCTGAAACACATTTATTTTGAAGTAGAAAAAAGTGTTATTATTATCATTAAAAACTCGACAGAAGCGCCTGAAATCGAAAAATGGCCCGTAGAGCAGATGATACGTGAAGGTACCTCCTTGAGTCTTCAATGCAAGGTTGCCTCACCATGCTATTTATAACTCTGTGCTATATAAATTCGAGTTTTATTCTCATTATTTTTTCAGGAAAACTATTATTGTTGTTGTTATGACTTATTATTATTTTCATTATGACGATAGTGTTGATGGCTAATATTAAGATTATTATTTTTTAATCATTATAGTAATGATGATGAAGACAATTATTATTTATATTATTATTATTATTATCATTATTATTATTATTATTATTATTATTATTATTGTCATTATTAATATTATTATTAAAACTATGGTGACAACGACGATGTTGCAATCCAGGTGGATATGGAATCCTGTCCGTACAACGTAACATTCTACCTTAATGATAAAGCATTAAAGAAATCTGATAGGATATCTCTATCGACTGACGGCTGCAGTAATGGCGGAGTGAGTACTGTGTTTATCTTGCTAGCACTGAGGACTGACAATGGGGTGTTGAGGTGTGAGGCGGAAAACCATGTAGGAGAGGATGAACAGGCTGTCAATGTTTCCGTTGTGGGTTGGTGGGGTTGCTTTGTTAGGGGTTTGTAGTTATATTTGCTAGTATTTATTAGCTAAATATTGTATATTCTGAAATGCATGATTTTTTAAATGAAAATAATCAATTCAATTTGAAGTACAATTAAAGTCAAATCCTTACAGTCACTCCAAAAATTCTGTCCTTCAAGAATATCTCATGCATCAAGGGAACAGAGTGCCTATTGGTATGCGTTTACGAAGGCAATGTGCTACCAAACATCACATATCATGGCCAGTCTATCGCCTCTACAGCAGAGGTAGATTTTTGGTCTTTTAGGAGGTATGTTGGTATGATATCACGGGATGAAAGGCCTTTAAATGGTCTGATTCATCAATTGATTGGTCATTTAATGAATCAACTTATTGCTTTCATTAGGGGTTTTTAGATGTAAATATGCGTACATTTCAACACTCAGACGAAAAATGGAAAAGCCACATTGAGGATACATGCGGATAAGCCAGGAAAACACGAGTGCTTCGTTTCATCGGAGTTCGGCAAGGATAATGCTGAAGCCTATGTTGATATCACATGTGAGTGCGTGTGTTTAGGTGTAAACCATTATGAGTAGGTACACACATTTATTCACAGTCACACACACATGCGCACACACTGTATTTTTCCATTAGAAAGCAGGTGCAAAAAATTTGAAATTAATTGAACTGTCTAAAACACACACACACAAAACACACTCACAGACAAGCCATACGCGTTGGAAGACCAGATGAAAGAGGTTCACACATGGGAAGGTCAGGTTCGCAACATCACGTGCAAGGTGAAAAGCAACCCTGCCCCCGAGGTCAATTGGATCGTCAGGAAGAAAACTGTGGGTGGTTGGTGTTTTGTAAGCGGTGATTTTGTTGTATGAGGTCATTGGATGTATCATCTTTCACGGTATGTTTATAATGCTTTCATATGGTGGGGGTGGATTTTTGTACGGATAATGAGGATGAGGAGGAAAAGGGGAAGGATAAATATGATGGTTTTGATGAAGAGGGTGAATATAGGGATGAGGAAGATGACAAAGGTTTATATCATCAAAAAAACAATGGCCATAAGGTGAAGGAAAGCAAGGACTACCAAGACATCCTTCAGCAGCATCCCATTGTGTCTCTGGGAGATGATGTCTACTTCAGTGTGCTCACGGTGGGTGTTATGTTGTTATTTGTTGCGGGATGATAAATAGATAGAGATAGATAGATAGATAGCTAGCTAGATAGATAGATAGATAGATAGATAGATAATTAGATAATCTCACACCACAGGTAAGGTACACAGATAACAGATGGTACACCCTTTTTAATACCATGGTATGCTCAGTGGTCAATGAAGTTGGAGCTACCAACATTTCAGTCAATATCACTCGGGCCAGTCAGTTATCATCTTCATGCTTTTGTATCCATTGATTTTGTTATTATTATTTCTATTACCAATTTTTTTAATAATATAGCGCGAAATTTTTACAGTTTTTTAGAATTTTATTTATTCATTTATGGTTAACGCCAAATCATCAACGAGTCACGCCTCAACAACCAATCAACTGCAGTGATTCCAGGACAGCCGTCTGTGAAGATTAGTCGCTATTTCCCGGGTGAAGTGTGGTTGGTAGTTGAACCTTCGGAGTTCACCGGCTTCATTCCTCTGATTGGTGTCCATGTTGATGTGGTGAACAAGGATGGTATCTTTGTTAACCGATTCAACTTCACCTTAGATGGTGTGTTTTTGTATTTTTTGTGTTTTGTTTGATTGATTGTTTTCTGCTTTGTTGCGTTGTATCGTATTTTATTTTGTTCAGGCTTTTGTATCGTGTTTTATACATTTTACTTCTTCACCTTATATTATATTTCATTTTATAACATAGTTTTAAATTTTATTATTTTGTACGCTGTTACGTTGTGCGATGATGCTGATGTATCTTATTCCATTGCACAACATCTTGTGACGATAACAGATGAAAGGAAGAGAGTGAGAGGTTTGAGAGCACAAAGTTCTTACACGTTAAGAGTGTCAAGTTTCAATGCTAGGGGGAATGGTGAAGTTAGGGAGATTTCAGTCACTACTAGGAATGCAAGTATGTGTGTGTTTTGATTTCATATTCATGGATGTGAATTTAATCAGAAATTAATTTTTTGATTTTGATTTTATAAGTTGAAAACTGATAATGCTTTTAATAGAAAGAACGATACATTCCAAACCAATCCTCGATGACCATTCGCCATAAAAACACTTCAAAATTCATCAAAACTTCACCATGGCTTACATATCACACAAACCCACAACAATAAGTGACACACACACCACCACATAACAACAGCAAAACCAGAGCCAGTAGAATTGATATCAGCAAGCACGAGCAATAAGACGTGGTATGACGTCAGATGGAGTAGCCCCATTGAGGTGGGATTACCTATCAAACACGTGGTCAGACACCGCAAGGTGACAGGGAGTGCTGGGTGGGGTTGTGGGTTTTGTAGGATGGGGTATTTTGTTTTGTTATCGTCTTTTATAGGTACTTTATTTGAGTTTTTACGTTAAATCATAAAGAATTATTAATATAATTATTTTTTTAATCATGTCAATGAGTATAAGAAATATAATTGTATGCAAAAACACAATGATGTAACAATGTTACAATAACAAACAAACGACCACCAGGTGGCAGGCTTATCAGTCTTGAAAGAACCGTTGGAAGACTGGGTTCGACAAAGCACCACAGCAAACCACCACAACATCACTAACCTACCTTCCAACTGCACCATTCAAGTCGACCTTATAGCCATCAACGGCTTGGGCTCCTCCAATAAGCATGAGGATTTTTATGTCTACATTGATTATGAAAGTGAGTGGGGTTTGGCGTGGTGTTCCAAATGGGGTTTCAGTCATTTTTGTTTGTTCTGTTTGTTTTTTTTTTCATTTTTTCACGATTCATTTTCATTTTAGAAGTTTATTTTTAGTTTTTAATTTTTTTGAATTTATTCTTTTTACTAGCAGAAAGTCATTTTGCTATGGTCGATAAAGTTTTGAGTTTCACAGGTTATTTTGTTAATATTTCTAATCCATTTATGTTCAACGTCATCTTTCTTTTTACTAATTTTCATATAACGCCAATAACTATAAAACCCAACTAAACACCAACCTACCCATCCAATCAAAACTTCTATCATCTTAACCACCCCCTTAACCCACCTACCCAATCTGAACTACCACCTCATCACCACAGTACCCTCCATCTCCCAAGCATCAACACTACAACGTCAATCAAGAAACGTTCTAATAGGAATTCTCACCATTTTTTTACTTGTAGTGGTGTTTGCTTTTCTCATCGATGCCACCTGTTACTATCAGAGAGGCACATCTCTCATTTATCACCGCCTCATCTCCTCCAAGCAACCCAATAAAGTCTCCCATAAAGAGTTAGTTGCATCGTGGTGGCAGTGGTAGTAGTAGTAGTAGTAGAAGCATTTCGATCTAATTTTAGTCACAGTCTAGGCTCACCTCCGCATTACAGTTGCTTAATAATAATTATGATTTTTCACCAGAGATGACCAGGCATCACACCAACAAGAAGAAAAAAACAACCTCATTAACCTCCATAGGTTGGTTTGTGGTGATGATGATTGTTGTTGTTGTTGAGCGCCAGCTTCCAAAGACTCTTCCGACACTCTTTGGAGCGAGTGCCGAAAGAAACTTGTAGCTTCGAGTTGTTTGTGACTTTTGGTGAGCAGCGATAAAAATGATGGATGAATTCTCGAAATGCTTTGTGGTTGGAAGCTGACGTGGTTTAGAACCTCTTCGACACTCCTGTTGGAGTGCACACCCGGCACCAGATGATGATGATGATGTTATGTTTGCATTTACAATAAATCCATAAAAAATTTTAAACTTAAACTTGTCTTTTAATAAACCGCTCTCAAAACTCCCTCATAGAAACGAAACTAGCAGTAACGGAAACAACACTAATATCAACATTAGCAACAACACTAACAACAACAACAACGATAAATCTTTCATAGTGTCATCATACAGTACCTCAACATATAGATCTGAGGTTGGTATCTTTTTTATTTATAGTTTTCATTATTTTTTATTTCTTTTGCTCAGGTACATTTTTTATAAGTAAGACTGATGGTTTTAATTTTCACTATTAATCGTCAAGTTTTCCGCCATCGACAATTTCCTCAAGCTAGAGCTATAAATTTTCTGCAATCAGTCCATCTAACACTTCTATCACAACACCTCCATCTTTGAAGTTCTTACTTTTGCTTCATCGGTTTCTATTCTGTGTTTGTTTTTTTGCACATAGATCTTCCATCTTCAGTTGCTAATTTTCCCAACTTTTACCATTTCATGTCTTCCCCCACTATTCATTTTACATTCACCGTTTCTTTGGTGTTTCCATTCTATCTTACATGCCTAATTATTTCTATGAAGTTGATCAAAATGAGGTTTTTTCTTTATAAATGCTAATTATTCTTAACTGACAATCTTATTTGACCATTTTCATAATAGTTTCTTAAAATTATTTTCATCAATTTTTTTCATTAGGGTAATTAAGATTATTAGTTGTGGTTGGTATTTATTCATCTCAATATTGAATGGTTTATTATTTAGTTATAATTTCTGGTTAGTCTCAAGGAAGTATTTATTTTAAACTTTTATTTTATTCATATTCCGAAACGTATCTAAAAAAAAATGCTAAAATAACTAAATTTTTAAAAATTTTATGATTAAAACTAATTTTACTCATAAATCACTCAACACTATATAATTATTTTCAAAACCCCGTCAAGTTTTGTTATTTTGACTTGAAAATTTTTATAAATCTATTCAAAAACAATCTCGATAAAAACATTGTTTTTTGTAGCCGACGTTGCTTCACATAGACGCATAATTCAGCGTGTTAACCCACCCACAGAACGTCACTTCAACTCCCAGAGACACCAGTGTTGATTGCGGCACATTCGATGGTAGTGTTAGGTCTTGATTGTGCTTATTATTAGGGGATTTAGTAGAATTGTGTTTATAACTCTAATTATCCAACACTTTTGTCAAAGAATGAAAATTTCACAAAGCTTTTGTAAGTATACAAACAAGTTAGTAAAAAGCTTTCAGACATTTTCCAGTGTATATTTTTACTAGATAAAGTTTTTTATGTTTCGTGTGAGAACCACCCTCTTCATGTATGTTTTTTGCTCTATATATTGTGTTTTATGAGTATGTAAGTAAGAAACTTTTCTAATTAAAATTGCTATATTGGACTAGATTTTGCTTAAAAACCACGCTTTTTCTTGTATATTAATTTCTTTATGTTTAGTATTATTTATCGTCGTCCGTTTTGAGTTATTTTTTATATGGCACCAAATTCCTTCCATTTTTATTTATTCCATAGCGTTGTGTGAATTTTCCATATTCCCATCTTGTTTTTAAATTACCAAACTATTTTAACAACTCTTTATTGATTTTTAACAGTTCATTTAAATTTTAATCACTAGTCTATCATGAAATATTGGATTAAACATCGTTTATATTTTACATTGAATTTATAGCAAGCGATTTTAACTTCTTAAGCGCTATAAAAATTTAAAATGTTAAAAATAACCGTCTATTTAACTTCAGTAATTGATCACTAATCATTGTGAAAAATCATAATCTTTTGTCATTTACCTCATTCAAATTGACTCGTTAGAAAATAATGTGTTAAACCGGGCACAATTATTCCTCCTTGTCGTTTGTGTTACAACCTGTGTCGCCTGTGAGGGCATGTCAACATTTATTGATATTCAAGAGATCGTTTGCTTACTTGTAAGAGGTAGTATTATATAAATGTACTATCATAAGTTTTTATTGACTCAGAAAGCACTTTTTCATGCATCTATTTCTCCATCGATTTTCAATAAAAAATTCAAAAGTTTTAATGATAAAATTAAAAAACAGTTGGTGGGATGTAGACATGTGTAGTAATATGCACGACTAGATAATGATGTGAACAAGCTGACAAACACACAGTTAATGAAACTGAATTTACAAATTTTGAAATTTTAAACGTGAAAAAGTTATTGATATACGTTTCAATGAAAAGTGTATAATTTTTTAAAAACATTCAAAAAAAGAGCGCGACAAAAATCCGCTTACAATATCGCAAAAAGCAGTAACAGTTAATACAAAGATAAACAATGATAAAATACAAGTCACAGATCTTGCAAGCATTTTCCTACATGCTTTGGAAAAGCTTCTACAGAATTAATTTTTAAGCTTTCTATCGATGTGATTCTTAAACTGTCAATAGAGTTGACTTTTAAGCTGTCGATAGACATGGCCATACTGGTTCTGGAGTTGGGAGTGTTGAGGGCGGTTATTTGTTGTTTTGTGTCATTACTTAGTGAACGCATGTATTTAGTCTCATTGGAAGATTGAGGTTGATTTTTTTGTTCAGCTGGGTTGGTTGATTTGTTGCACACCAAGTTTGAGTTATTTTCCTCTGAAGTGCTTTTATTTTTTTTTCCTGAAAAGTGTTGATTTTCGTGAGATTTTTTAAACCAACCAAAAACCCTCTTTTTAATTGGCGAATCTGCTTTTGAATCCTTGGGGGATTTGTCGTTTTGTTTCTTGATGTCTTGGCACGCAATATCCTCGCAATCAATCTGATCATAAAACTTCGACGTGTTTACGTTTAATTTCTTCTTATTGAATATTTTAATTGTCTTTTTGTTGTCTCCAATTTTTTTAGTTTCATTTCCCTCATGAATATCACAAACTTCTTTCGACATTGTATTTTTCGGAATTTTTTTCCAAAAACTGAAACCTCTTAGATGTTTATTTTTCGAAGCGAAAATTCCTTTAGAATCCAAATTATGATTGTTAACTTTGTTTTCATCGTCATTGTTATTTTCTTTTGATCCCTCTTTCGTTGTATCCTTCTTTTGTGGAGAGTCAAGTTGTTTGTTTTTGTTAGTTATTATATTTGAAGGTTTAGTTTTGATAGGAATCGAATCAGGGATTTTTGGAGGTTTAGATGTGGGTGGAGGGAGAGATCTCTTGGGCAGAAGTGGCGCGTTAGTAAGCCTGCTAGTAGAAGAGATTGCCTTTTTGATTGGCTTATCCTTCTGATTTAATTGATCTTTAGTGTTTTTAAGAGGTCCTTTTGGTATTTCTTTCTTTTGAGTTTCTCCTTTTTTATTTATATTTTTATTACTTCTTCTATCATTAAATGATATATTTTCTTTTGATGAATCTGGGATGATATTTATTTTATCGAATGTCGAACTTTTTGGAATTCTGGTCTTCGAGGCAATGAAATCTTCATTTGACTCTAAGTCTTGCAGTCTTATCTCTTCAGCTATATATTTATTTTGCTGTTTATTCGCCAAGCCATTACCACCTTTTCCTTTGTTTATAGCACTTATTTTAACGGCATTTTCAGACAATTTGCTGGAGATAGATGGGGTTTTAGAGCTTTTGACTGAGTAGTTGGAACCAGACTTACAGAAGTTAGGAGCTACTCTAATAGAACCAGAAGATGCTGAAGTGAGTCTCTCACTGGATGATGCTGAAGGGGTGGTTCGTTTGGGACTTTTCAGTCTGCTCTTCACTCTGCCTCCCTTGATCTTGCATGAACTTAGCTCACTATCATTATATGTAGGTGTAATTTCTTGTTTCGATGATTGTTTGTTTTTTGTCGGTCCAGTTTTGTCTAATTTTGTCGATGCCTTGTTTTTTGGGTTTTTGCTCAAGATATTAACGTAATCTGATTTTGATGGAGCTTTTTGGCCCTGTGGTAAAGATTGGGACTTGAGCTTGGCTTGTTTGATCTTGTCTTCCGAGATATTCGATGACGTGACGTTCTTGAGAAAAGCCGACATGGGTCTTTTTGATGGCAAAATTTTAGTTTGATTTGCTGTTGTTTTACTATTCGCTTTTTCACTGTTCATCGGACTCGATTCTTTGCGTGGTTTCACTTTTGGTGGTGTTTTCTGATTAACAGGCGTTTTAATTTTTTGATTAGTTGCATTTGATGTTTTTGTTCTTGGAGGGATGCCTTTGAACTCGACTTTATCTGATTTCACACCAGGATATAACGCCTTCCTTCTTCCTCGAATGCTTTTAGGCTTCTCTGCATTGTCAACCGGCTTTGTAGCTACCACTGGTTTCACTATTTTCGGTTTGTTTCTATCAAATGTGTTGGTACTGAAGGTGTATTTTGTCTCTTTCATTTTATCGCAATCATTATTTTCAATCTCAGAATTCTCGTCATGTCTCAAAAATTGTTCTTCAATTTCAAAAGTTTCGTTCAACTCGACCTGTTTCTCGTTTATGTTAGTTGGGTTCTTTTTGAGAGATGAAACAGGGTCACTCGGCATGAAGAAACACTCATCATCATCTTCAGCCACACCTGAAATAAGGGATATCGTCTCATGTTCCAGAAGATTTATCACTTCATTATTGCTGCAATTACTTTCTGCCAGAGAAATTCTTTCTAAAACTGAAAGAACAGCGTTGGCGTTTTCTACCAGAACTTTTTCATGATCGCTCGAAAGAAAAAAGTTTTTGTTGGATTTAGAGTTTTTTGGTGGAGTGAGGATTGGTTCGTTGTTATTAGCGGAAAATGTTTCAGGTTTTATTTCTCGTTTCGATTCAGCAGTTGATTCATTTGTGTACCTTTCGCTTGAATTTTTTCTGCTTTTAGATAAACCTGGTATTTTCGATAAAAAAAATTTTTCCTTTTCACTTGTAAAAGTTTCGGTGTCAGTAAAAGATTTTTGAGTTTTAGACTCATCAGAATCAAGTTTTGAATCATTTTTTGATTGATGAAAACCACTGTCATCCACAAATCTTCCGTTTTCGTCAGTTTTGATGCATAAAATGTCTTCTTCTATTCCTTCTCTTATATCACTCTCTAGTTCTAAACCATCGGAATTGTTTTTATTAATTTTTATATTCTTCCATTGCAGTTGGTTAGACTTATCTGAAGGTAATTTCGATGATTTGCTTTTCAGGCGATCATTGTTGTAAATTAAGGCATTGTCAGAACAAAAAGTTTGATTGTTAGATGTTATGAAATCGTGATTTTCTATTTCAATCTGACGTTCAAGGCTGTTAACTTCATAAAACTCTGTAGCCATTGTCTGTCTCTCTGAGACATCTTCGTCTTTCTCAAGCATGCTCCCTGCATTCAAATCGTTGTTCATAGGAGTCAGTCTTAACAAAGATTCAGTTTCCAAAGAGTGGTAGTTTTTGTGGTTGCTATTGTTTCTGAGTTTTTTGGACGGATGGTCGGTGAGAACATCAGGCTGAGATTTGCACACCATGTCGTTGAGTAGGATGGGGTATTCGGGAGGTCTAAGAGGAGTGAGGTTTATTGAGAACTTTCGAGAACTTAAGATTTTTTTGCGTTGCATATCAATGTAGCCAGCATTTTGAATAGGGGAAATTGAGTTGATGCTTTTAAGCAAATCTTCGTGAAAACTGTTTTGAGGTGAAAAAGTGGTCTGCAAATCGGAGCCTAGTTGAACGTTATGCTGGAGTTTAGAACAGAGATTTTTGGAATGCCTGAGTTGTAGGCCTGAATGACTGAGAGTTAAGGGATTTGAAAAGTCAGAAAAGACCGAAGAAGAGATCAAGTTTCGAAGTGTGGCAGAACTACCCATGGATATCATTTTGTGTTTAGAATGCACCAAGTTTTTGAGCATTGGTATCGCTCCCAATCTGCACAAAAGTCTTTGATCTTCCTGGCAGTATTCAGACAAGTTCCATAGTGTTCCACAGGCGTTAGAAACAACAGTGAGGCTGTGTGATTTGAGATGTTTGAGGAGCACTGGGATGCAGTTTTGAGATCGGAGAATAAACCTGTAATGTGGATTTGAAGCTATGAGGCTGCTGATGTTCCTTAATACACCACCTGAATTCTCTACAATTGCCAGAGTTTTTGAAGAACTTTTGAAAGATAGGCACCACACCAAAAGTTGCAGAACACCATTGGTGGCACATATTTGAGCTTTGTTGTCAGGAGAATGTGATGAAAAATTCCATAAAGCGCTCAATAAACTTTTAAGAGTGCCTTCCTTCTCCACACGCAACATACACTTGGCTAACATTCCAACAGCTCCCGACTTCTGTAAGTTCTTTTTACTGCTACTATCAGCATGCCAGGATAGATTCCTCAAAACACACGACGCCACTTGACACAATTCCTCGTTGGTCTCTTGCAACTGCATCACCAGGGCTTTTAAAGGGGCCTCCATACTGCAGAACAACGCCTTATTACTCCCGTCTCCAAAAGTGACGTTGATAAGGGTCATGCAGATAAACCTGCGAAGATCAAGAAGGTCTGGAGTCAAGCAATCTCTGAATGATTCTTGCTGCAGTTCGAGTAGTTCACCTAAGGCTTCGATGCCACCTGAAAATATTATATAATTTAAATTAAGTAATTGGTAAAAGTAAGTAATTGAAATTGGAAATACATTCAGTTTTATAAATATCAATTGAAATTGAAAATATTTACAAGCTACAAAAAATGATTCATAAAAAGAATAAAATGCTAAAAACAAGGATAATAATGCACACGCACGAACCAAGAGTGCACATAGCATGTTTGTGTTCGTCGTCGAAGGAGAGCTTCATGAGAGCATTGATGGCACTGAGCGGAAGTTGAACTTCTGCCCTCAGACCCAACTCCTCTAGACTGCCATCTTGAAAGATATCAATTCCACCGAGGCTTGGGTCGGGTGTAGTAAAGAAATTTCTGTGGTGAATGTGACTTCTTAAACGGTCGCAAAAATCTCTAACTTGCTCTAAGAGCCTCAAAACCCGCATCTCTTGTTTCCCCTTTTGGTCTTCACAGTGTACACTGATAATATTACGTAAGACTGAAGATAACTTATTCCTTATAGTCAAATGTCTTTCTAGAGCTTGAAAACTACTGTTGGGTGCAATGTTGAGGCATGAGTGTGGCGGTGACCCAAACTGCTCTTGTTCCCCATTATTATTGTAATTATTATTTATTTTTTGTAGTTCTTCGTTATTATGCAGAAGTAGTATCAATAACGGGATACAACCTGTTGTCAATTATAATTATTCAATTATAACACCAATGTTAATTTAAAAAATGTGTAACACTTATTTATTTTTATCCATACTTTTTAAAATTTTCATTTACTTTCAATCTACATTACTAAGCGCTACATAATTAAAATATCGATTAAATATTGCTAAAGACCAGATCTTCTGAGAGCGACACACTGTGTAGGACATGACGACATGCAAAACAACAACGAAGCCACTTGGACACTTGAATGGCTTGACAACAAAGCTAATAACGAACACATCAGATTCTGAATGGTTGATATCAAAATGTTTTATTTTTAGATGCAAAAACTTATTCTATTGATTAATAAATGTATGAATTTATTGAATGCTAATCAATTATGGAGATGAACAGCCTGAATGATACATTTATATGAAAATAAATACAGTTTACAGTCAAGTGAACATAATAACTACAGAAATTTGAGCGCTACACCAATAAATAGGTAATTTAATAAACATCAAAAGATTTAATTATTATTGAAGCATTAATCACTTGTTTTTTGAGATTTGTCAAGTTCGATTCCCCAATCTCACTTTTGCTGCTCACGTCATTGCCAGCATCATTATGAATATTAACTATACTATTACTCGACGTGGCAACAGTAGTATTATCAATAGCCTTTGCAACAGTGTTGGTGGTATTAGCTAGATAAGGCTTGTTTGTATTGGCATTTCTTTTTTCAATGACATATTTCTTCTTGTTGTTCAGCTTTTCATCATTACCTAAGGGGCCTAAAATATTTCATCGTTAACTATGGTTAAACAAATAAAAATTTAAAATCATATACTATTTTATTTTTAATAATAATTTCAAGCTGCCTATTAATATTCATAGCAGTAATACTAGTAGTATTAATAGACTATTATTGATTAGATTATATTTCCTATCATTAGTTTTGAAATTAGTAGTAGCATTACGTGGTAATTATTATTATCTACAAATCACGTTGTATATATCTTAATTTTTTATGGGAGTATTTCGATTATTTCAAACATGGCAAACTATTGTTTTAATATAGATTATCATGAAAGTAAAAGTTTAGTTTTTTGAATGAAAACTAAAGGAAACTTTGAAAAATGTTAAAAAACCATAAAAATAATATAAAATAAATAATAAAAGCGGGGTTTATAATTATTTTATTTCAAGTAATAATAAAATGAACGGACTATGGCCTCAAAGAAATTAAGAAGTTCGCCTCATGCTTAGAAGTGTTTAAGTAAGATGTTTCGATAATTTCATTGCCCTAACAATTAAAAAAGATAGCTGATGAAAGCTGTAAGTGAATGAAAAAAAAATTGATAAATGAATAAAGAAAATTAATTTTTATTATGATGAGTTGAAGATGTGAAAGAATGGTGAAAAATTGTAAAGAAAAATCAATAAATAATCCAATTTTATCCAATGTTTTAAGTCGTTTGATGTTTGAACTCTAAAAATGTAACTTAAATTTAATTGAAACGGTATTAAAGAAATATGTGAGAAAAATGGCCTAACATAAAAAAACGGCTAAAATTTTATTATCATTATTTTATTTTTTTCTTATATATTTTTTATATCTTTCTTGACCTGCTTTCTGCCAAATAACATTGAAGCTTTCGCCGGCTTCCAATCAAATTATTTAAAAACACTTTTTATATTCGGTTTGATAAAGCAATAAGAAACATCCTAAACACTTGTATATTATCAACAACACACACAAAAGCACGTCTGCACCCAATTGACCTCAATATATAATCAAATATACCAGAGCAAGAACTTACCATTAAGATTTGCTGCATTCAATTCTTCCATTTTTTCTTCATTCTTTAATACTTCAAAGCATTTAGTATGGTTGAAAGGGAAATTACTAGGTACAGAATCTAGCTTATATATGCTACCATTATTAACACCACCAACTTCCTCCTCTTCTTCTTCATCTTTGATAGATTCTATATTGTTATAACGTGTAGTATCAACATTGTTTTTGTTGCTTGTAGCAAAATTTGATAATGGAGGTTTATTAGAAGTGAGGTATTTAGATGGACTGTTGTTGTATGAAGATATTAGTTCAAAGTTGTTGGCAAAATGTGGGTTTGTGAGGTTGATAAGATTATTCATTTTATAATCCAAAAGGTTGTTTTTTTAACAGTCCAACACTGTTTAATAGCCATTTCAACTAAAAACTGCTGAATAAAAAATAAAATTTTAATTTTTATAGTACCAAATCAAGGATTTGAAAAAATCAAAATAATAATTATATTAGCAAATTTTTAGAAATTAAATTATTTACATTAACATAAATCAAACAAAATATATTTAAAATGATATAATGAGGATAAAAGGCTGAGAGTTGTAAAGGAAAATGTTTCAATGCATGTCTTATGTATTGTGGGTAAAGTAAGATAAAAAAGAAAATATTGAATATTTATAGTAATTGGAAAAATAAAAAAAATAAAATGATTATAAAAGTTAAGTAAATCATAGATAAGGAGAATGTAGGTTAATAAAAAGTCTCTGTTTCTGTATAAAAAAAAGTCAATAAATCTCATGGCATTGTTTTTATCTTCATCTTAAGATTAATTGGTAACTTTGATATTGCATAAGTTTTCAACTTTCTTTATTAATTGATCTTTAAACAATTGAAAATAATTATGAAAGAAAACTAACCTTGAAAAGTAGATTTTCAAAATTTTAAAAATTTTTTTAATAAAAAACAAATCATCCAATCGGCGGTTTTTAATAGCTCGTATAAATTCTCTATGATTTTCTCAAAAAGTGAAACACGTTTTTATAGATTAGAAAATAGTATCTTAAAAAAAATAAAAACAAAAAAAGGTAAAAGGTTAATGAAAATTTTAATAAATTAACACAGATTCAGACTCAAAAAGTTATAAGCAACGCTGGTTAGACAATGAAACTACAATATATACATTCATATTTGGAAATGCTTATGATTAAGAGTGTATGTTAATAAGAAGTGATTCAAAAGCTTAAGGTATTTACAAAAGTCATTCACATTTAATTAGTTTGTGTTTGTATTAAAATTATTCTGCTTAATAATTCATGAACTAAATGCACTTCAAATATATTTTCAAAAAATTTTATTTGAATATATTTTATTCTAAAAATATTTATTTTTTGATTAAATCTAACTTAATGTTTTTAGTCAGCTGTTTAATGTATGATCCATTTTTGAATTATAGTTGAATAAGATCAAATATTGTTTTTGATTATAAAAAAGTTTTAAATATTTATTTGAAAGTTTTTTGACACTAAGAAATAAACTAAAAAATTTTATGTAGTCTTAGTTAAGCGCTTCAAGTATTTATTAAAATTGACTATACTGCTTTATAAACAAATTTAAAAATTAGGATTAATTTTCATATAGACTTTAAAAATGGCCTTAAAATTAGCAGTTCATGACAGTGAGTTTCGTATTACTTGAATATTGAAAAATTTTCATTATTCCAAAAGAATACCGTTTTATAGAATTCTAAAATAGGAACTCAATGCCTACAAATGCTTTTGAAAGTATGTTTAAAATAAACGTTCAATGTTTCAAACAGAGATCATGAATGAAGTGATCTTGCAAGTGAAAGGAAAAGAATGGAAGGTCTACCCGCCTACTTTATTTGAACTAACATCACATATTGTCAAAATAAAAAATTAACTTTTTTATTAAACCAATGAAATCACTTTCAAGCATAAAAAATTTGAAATGATTAATAGGTGTTGGTGGTAGACCACCTCAGTATGAGGATGGTGTCTGCCTGCTGTAAGATGTCCGAAATCATGTCTGAACAGATCACCTGTAAGATATTTCACTTTTATTAATCGAAAATTTGTGAAAATTTATCTATAAATATTGTAACCATTTTCATCTCATCAAAAAATTCATTGACATCTTGAAGTGGTGGAAGATATAACAAAGAAGAGAGAACCACTACCTTCTCTCGAAGCTGTGTACCTTATCACACCTACTGACAAAGTTTGTATTCATTTTTCCTTTTTACGTTTTTTCAATTTTCATTTTTTTTGTGTTTTTTTACTTAATGTAACCCAAATTTTCACTAGATTTTCTTTATTAAATATTGTGATGATGGTTTTTATTTGAAGTTGTTGTGTCCCAGATTATTGAAACTAAACATAAAATATGGTGCTATGTAGTATTTAAGTCCCAAACATCAACCACTCAGTCAATCAAAAGCTTGATGACAGACTTTCAAAACCCCCTCAAAACACTTTACAAAGCTGCCCACGTATTTTTCACTGAAGGTTTCATGCTTCAAATATTGTCTTTTCCCTTACTAACAGAGAAATGAATTTAAAAAAAATGATAATTTTACCATATTTTAGTTTTTGAAAAATTTTTTGCTTATGGTAAAAATCAAAATTTTAAAATTTTTGCAAAAGAAAATTCACATTATGAATAAGAACCAATGTTAAAACTCAAATATTCTTTTTAATATTTATGATACTGCAGCTTGCCCTGAAGTCAAATTCCAGGAACTGAGCAAATCCCCCGTGGCTCGACACATCAAAACTCTCAAAGTATCTCTCCATTATCTTCTTAATGCATTATTCATTATCAAAAGCAATCAATTTTTTTGTAGCTTATATACACTATCAACTAGTTAGTTAGCTAGTTATCATTTAGAACCAGCAATCACATACACAACAGAATACCAAATATGCGTCATACTAAATATAAATCAATATTTAATATAATAAAGAAAAAATTCACTTTTAAGGAAATCAACATAGCTTTCTTGCCGTATGAAAGTCAGGTGTTTTCTCTTGACTCTCCCTCCACCTTCCAATATTCCTACCATCCTGACAAGCAATCTGGTTTGTACTTGAAATATCACTTAATTTTAAAGATAATAGTTAAGGTGTTACACTAGATAATGTAAGATACTTTTACGAAAAGCTTTGTATATTAAGTTTCTCAATAAACCTTTGTGTTTGTTTCTATTATATTAAGTTGTTATAGCTATCTGGTTTGTTTTTAACCATTTCGTAATTTCAAGGATATTATTAGTTCATTCATTTTAGAGATAATCTTATTTTAAAAATACACTTGATAATTCAAATTTAAAAATTTTTTGGATGTATTTATAAATTCGTTACACGCACGCACACACACACACACACACACACACACACACAGCTTGGTGCTCGAACTTAGAAAGGTGTGCTGAGCAGATAGCCACCCTTTGTGCCACCTTGGGAGAGTACCCTTCCATCAGATATCGCAGGTGGGTGTTTTGTAAGGGGAGGGGGTGCTGTTTTGTGATAGACTTTGTGTCTTGTAATTCATTATGAAGTTTTGATATATCATTTATCGTATTTTGTAAAAAACTTTGAGCAGTGAGTGGGAAAAGAACAATGAGTTTGCAGTGATGATACAACAGAAGCTGGACGCCTACAAAGCTGATGATCCTTCCATGGGAGTGGTGAGGGGCCTTTAATAATGATAAGTATAAAAATTATATTAATAATAATAGTGTCCATTTGTATAGTGCTATAAAAAAAACTTGAGAGAAGTGATAATCTATTTTTCTAATCTTGGATCTTTTTCATTAAAAAACTTTCAGATATAGATTTGGTTAAGTATCTCTCATTGATTGATTGCCAGGGCCAAGGAAAGGACAGATCTCAATTGTTAATATTGGACAGAGGTTTTGACCCTGTGTCACCTTTGCTTCATGAACTCACCTTCCAAGCCATGGCTTATGACCTTTTGAACATTGAAAACGATGTTTATAAGTTGGTCAATAATCTTTATTATTTTTTTTTTTTGGTTTTTGATAATTTCATACAATACTCAAAATATTCATTCTCTTTACATATCCCGCTGTTATTTTCGAATATATCTTCAATCAAACTACCCAAATTTCTTCAATTAATTATTAAGAACATCGCGTAAATAAGTAATAATAACAATAATAGAAACCTCCAAGATATATTGTCTCACCAACCAACAGATACGAAGTGGCCACAGGGAATGAGATGGCTGAGAAGGAGGTGCTCTTGGATGAGAATGATGACTTATGGTTGGCTTTCAGGCATCAGCACATCGCCCACGTGACGCAGTTCGTTTATAATGATATCTTTCTTTTAGGAGTTGCTCATAATAGATTTGTGGGATGGACTGTATGTATATATGAAGTGCGTCTTAGTGATTTAGTTTTGTCTGTATTAGATTGTATCATTGCTATTGTTTCACCACCCTTGGTTAAGGAAAACCGGCTATGAAATGGATTTGATTGATTGATTATTGTTTTACGTTTGTTTCCATGCCAGCATGGCTGCATTTACATAGGGAGTCCTTTGTAGTCTACTGAGAAGTACATCTTCTATAATGGAAAACAACATAAAACTATAAGGATTATTATGATGATGGTGGTGGTTGTTGTTGAGCGCCAGCTTCCAAAGACTTCCGACACTCTTCGGAGCGAGTACCGAAAGAAACATGCAGCTTCGAGTTGTTTGTGACTTTTAGTGAGCAGCAATAAAAATGATGGATGAATTCTCGAAATGCTTTGTGGTTGGAAGCTGACGTGGTTTAGAACCTCTTCGACACTCCTGTTGGAGTGCACATCCGGCACCACGAGAAGGTGGGTTCTTCCACCAAGCTGATGATGGTGGTGGTGAGGAGGATAACAATGATGAGGATAAATGGGATGTATTGAAGACAATATTGAAGAAATAATATTTGCCTGTGATGGGGATTAATTGATTAAAATATCAAAGGAATTGCCGCATAGCTTTACTGTTGTGTTTAATACAAGTTTTTATAGAACGCTTGTTTAAAAAATAATTTCTCATGATAAGGTTTAGTTTACTGAAGATTATTTTAACACTCTTAGGATTTTATAAGTAGTAATTTCAATTGAAAATATTAGTTTTTTATTGCCGATGTTTTTGGTTTTAGAAGATCATAGTTTTAAAAATTAAATTTTTAAATATAATTCATTTCTGCAAGGAATTACTCAAAGACTTTTTGATTGAAGATCAATCAGTCATTATTTATATACAATTAGACAGTTTAAACGATTATAGTTTCAAACTCAACTGACCTTATCAAGTAAATAAACCATGAGATCACTCCAATTAGGGGTTTCAGTTGCGCCGTTTTTATAATGGCGGGACTCCATGTGTCACTCCATAACAAGATATATTATCTATTTTCTCTTAAAAACATCCAATCAACCACTAAAGGAACGTGACGACGAAGCTGAGGGCGTTTGTGGGTGAGAAGAGGATGAAGAAGGACCAGGACAAGTCTTCGATGAGGGACCTTAGTCAGATGATCAAGAAGATGCCCCAGTACCAGAAGGAGCTCAACAGGTTTTGTTGGATTGCCATTTTTTTCTAATAAATTTTTTTTTATTCATTTTTTGTTTTTTAATCGATTGCATTTTTTTCTTCCATTTTTTGTGATTAATTATTTTTTTATACTGTTATGGTTTTCTTTTTCAAACCAATAATGTTTTTCCAAACAGGTACTCGACCCATTTGAACATGGCGGAGGGCTGCATGAAGCACTACCAGGGGAAAGCGGATAAACTGTGCAAGGTGGAGCAGGATCTAGCCATGGGAACAGACTCGGAAGGCGAGAAGGTGAAGGACCCTGTCCGCAACATTGTGCCCATCGTGATGGACAATAACGTGTCTGTCAATGACAAGATCAGAATCATCCTTCTCTACATCATCCACAAAGGCGGTTCGTTCATCTATTATTTTTTTATATACACCGCCAATATAAGCAACTGAGACTTTGAAAACCTCTGTTAATATACAACTCGAATTTATACTTACATCAATTTATACGTAGCTTGCTGTCACTAAATCCACTCCGAACGCAGGAATAACTGAGGAGAACCTCAACAAACTTATACAAAACGCTCAAGTACCTGCGTCAGAAAAGTCCCTCATCATGAACATGGCCCACCTGGGTGTGAGCATCGTGCAAGATGTGAGTCTGTGGCTTTCAATGGTGTTTTATGTTTCATACTGGTTTTATTGGTCATTAATGTTTCATGCTGTTTCATTGGCAATTTGCTCATGTTTTGTGCTGGTTTATCGAAGTCATTTTAAACTTGAATTTTAATTGTCTTTTTGTTCTTTCATTCATAATTTCATGTCTTTCGTTAAAATTAATATAGTAATTAGGCTATAAATAGGATTTGATTAGTTTATATATATCTTCATCGTTCATCTCATGTTATACTATCGAGCTTGCCAACACGACACTAGGACATAATTGTTATGTATAATAAAGTGTCATATGCAAAAACGTCGGTGGACGGTTAATGGTCACCATTGTATTGACGCACGAATAGCACTATTACATCAAGTCATCACCTCTCACAACATCACACCAACCATAGCATCATTGACATTCCACAACATCACATCCCTACACTTTCTACCACAGGGCAGCAGGAAACGTAACCAGGGTTACCAGGCAAGCAACCGCAAGGAGAGGCATTCGGAATTTACTTACCAGGCTTCAAGATGGACTCCCTACGTCAAAGACATCATGGAGGTTGGGGGGATGTGAGTAGGTAGGTATGGTAGTCGACCATCAGTCACTTCAAAGTAAATTGTATGTAAATTTTTATGTGCATATTTAGAACATAATGCACGTATATTATAGCTTATGTATGCGTTGAATGTAATAATAACAATAATAATATTTTTCTTATCATGAAGGAAGCCATAGAAGATAGATTGAACGTTCAGAAGTTTCCTTTTCTCACTGGAGGAAGCAGAAGTGCAGGGATTGGGCCCGCTCCTGTCAGGTTGGATGGGTAGATAGATAGATAGATAGATAGCTAGCTAGTTAGGTTTTCATCATATAATCTATTAAATGGTACATTTTCAAATGAATCAGATAAGTTGACATATTGTATAGATAAACTGATATTCATGAAAGTTGAAAATTCTTTCAGTGCCAGGTATGGACAATGGCACAAGGAAAAAAGCGCTTCCACCATGAAAAGTGGACCTAGGTTTGTTCTTGAATTTATTTTTATAAAAGCACATGGCCAAATGTATTTACATAGAATAATGTAATAAAACCTTTGAATTTTTTCTTAAAATTTGTTTTTTTTTCACAATGATCGAAGAAAACTAAGTGGAGCCTTTTAATAATAATAATGAGGATGATAACAATAGCGTTAAAAAAATCGTTATCTCAGGCTGATTGTGTTCGTGGTGGGGGGAGTGTGTTACTCCGAGATGAGGTGTGCATATGAGGTGGCCAATAAAAACTGGGATGTTCTCATTGGTTTGTTTTTTTAATATATTATATATTATTTTTTTTAATCATTATTTTATTATTTATTTCTCTTTTTTTTAAGAATATTCGGAAGTTTTGATAATTATTATAATTGTCCTATTTTTAATATTTTTCATCGTCATACTCATGATTGGTGATCTCAACAACCCAGGTTCCACCAACATCTTGACACCCAACGCTTTCCTGAACAGTCTGAGGGAACTTAACAACTGATCGCCATCTTGAATTTATTATTTCCTTAATTTTTTTCACGCAGACGCTTGTGTGCGTCTTAATACGCCATTCCTGTTTATTTATTGAAAGAATTTCAGATCTTTTAAGACAAGATGAGCTACTTTTTGGGATTTTTATCCAGTTTTGTAGGCTGAGTGAATTTGAATCATGGGAAATACATTTTACGAGTATTAGTATTTAAAATTTGAGAATTATTTTTTTTGGAGTATCATTATTTAAATTAAATTTTATTGAAAATTTTTTTCAAATTTGTTAAGCTGTGCTCGTAAACAGATTCAAAGCTTTTTCGAGGAACACGAAGATTTCAAGCCTCACAAGTAACATGAAAATCAAAATTTTTATGTATTTCAACTTCATTTGAAATTTTTGAACCAGTATGAGTGAGGTTGATGTTTTAATTTTTTTTTTTTACCAGAAAAGTAACCTTGCTTAAGAGTCAAAATTTCACTCTTACATACATATATTTTCAAAATCATTTTCGATCCCAACTCGTATTTCATATTCCACATAATTTCAACATTTGTGCACTTTTATATCTTTTGAAATATTCGTATTGATTTTGTTACACACCAATCTATTTTTGATGTTACCTGACTTTTCTAACATTTTCGCGCACATTTTGTAATATTTGTTAAGTGCACTCGTAACCATGCTTCCTGGTTGAATTTCATGCAGTCTATTAGAGCTCTAGTAGACTTGAGTGATTGTATTATTTTTTGAAGTCATATACCCTCGCTTCATGTTTGCACACCTTGATGTTGTCAATTATATCGATTCAGACTTTCATCAGCACATTTTTAAAGAAATATCTTATTATTTTTTGTACTTTCACTGTTTGTTCCACCAAGGTTGCATATTGATGAAGTTAACTTTAATTTTAGCGCCAAAAATTAATATTCCAAAAAAGACCGGCCATCTTTGACAAAATTCATTATTTGTTACCACCACTGCTTGTGTACTTGCTTCAATCTTGAGTGCGCTCAATACATCGTTCATTGTAACAAGAGAATTGCAATTTTATTTAAAAAGTAAAAATTTTATGATTAATTAAAAATTCAATTTTTCATTCATTTCTTAACTATATAACAGTTATCTTAATAAACAACTTGGTTTTTAAAACTTATACGCTATTAATCTTAAACAGAAATCAACGTGTTGAAATATCTCATAAATTAATCATACACAACCACAAAGTACCAAAAACGACCCTTACATCATTTTCCTCATCATCTCCCTCACATGCATGCTAGCCCGGGTGGATCAATGGCAGGCTTGGCGCCTATCCTCGACATCGAGATGATGTTTTCCAATAGCTTATATTCCAACTCTCTTCTAAACTTCTCCTTTTCTTCCGCCGTCATTTGTTGCGTTTCGTTCGCTAAAAGTTTTTTCTCCTTTTTTGATTGAAAATAATATGTTTTGTATTTAGTTCGTCAAATATATATACACGCAAAAACGCCTCACCACTTAATTTCATTTCAAAAATAACTTTCATTTATACAAAGGTGTTTTGGTGAAAAGTCAACAGTGTATTCCAAAACAGATAAGTTTTAAAATAAAGTAAACGCTGGGATACAGTTTCAAGCCTATTAAACACAAAATAATCCCAAACCTTCTTAGGCAGACTCCGTAAGTTGGGGGAGATTTTGTACATTGTAACTGCCCCTCTGTCGACAATAAATTAAACTTGAATTTAATAACACTATCTTAGTTATAAAATGCTACATTTCTCCTAACAATGAGACCAATCATTGAATACTAAATGATATTATTTTCCAAGAAAGGTTCGTATGGATTCGAATTAAAAACGAATTTTTTCATAAGTTATATTCGATAAATTAACAAGTTGTGAACAAAGTAAATCTGGCTATTATCAATGAACAGGATTTAAAACCACAACATCTAGCTGTCTCAACAACACATCCTTGGTGAACAAATAAAGTACATTTAACAGATCTTATCAGCCAGTTCATGCAAAAACACTCACTTGTCATCTCCCACAACCAGGATGGGATACTTTTCGTTGAAGGCCAGAGTCGTCAGCACGGTCTTCTTACGGGCAGCCAAGTGCTGCTCACATATGAAGTTCGCCTTGTCCCACTTCAAGTCGAACACGTAAGCCTTTTTTTTGCACGTTTTCAAGGTTTGGTGTTTTGTTTAAATGATGTTTTGTTTCAAGTTTTCGTATTTTTTCAGCATAGCAAGGTAACATTAAAACCTAGAAATATTGTCTAAAACTTCTAATTTCGAATAAGTATTACTTAAATTAAAAATCTATCGTAATATGGCTTAAAATCATAAAAGAAAGCCACACCTAACTCTATTAAAGTTATAAAAATACAACAAAGGTACATCTCCAGCGGAAGTGATGGCGGCAAAAGTGGTGGAGGAGTAGGGGGCCCAAGCAACATCCTCCACTGAATATCCCAGGTCGTATGAAAACATTGGCTCTCTAGGGGATATTAAATTCCATTACTGTAGGTTTTTTAATTATATATAGTTTAAACTTGATTAATGAATTTTCAATGATTTTATATTTAAACTTTATGTTCTGTTTTCTATTTATATATTTAGTTTAAATTCGACGCATGGGTCTGTGTTAGGTGGTATCTATTTATATATTTATTCCATGCTAAAGCTTTTTCAAAGGTTTTTTAATTAAAACAACTGATTCAAAAAAATCATTATATACGTAGTATTGACAGATATGTCCCATATTTTGATAGTCCAATCCGCCGAGCAAGATATGAAAATGTCTGGATGATAGTTGTTCCAATGAACCTGTAAATCAGAAAATATTCTAAAAAATGATTAGAAAAAGTGCAAAAAATGTCTTCTAACTAAAAAAATAATAATATTGACAACAGCACAACCGTGTAGACGCAGAGATAGTGGGCTTTGTAGCACAGAAGTGGAATGTTATGTTGTGTGTTGCACACTTTGATCTCGCCTTCCTTCGTTCCCAACACATACATGTGCTCCCTAGTTGGATGCATGTCGAAACACAGGCCTCCGTCTGCCAGGTTGAGTTTCTTATTAGAACGTTTTTTTTAATATGAATGTTGAAGAGTTTTTTTGTTTTTAATGTCTTATTCAATAAAAATATCAATTTAAATTTGATTTATTAAAATCTCAATAAAGAAAAAAGTTTTGAAACACTTAATCCAAACGTCAAAAACATCTAAAACCACACAAGCCCAACTCACTGTTGATATTGATGATGGCGCCTTCAACTTCGGGCTTGGGCAGATCAGCGAAATTGAGGGTCATGAGGCGTTGTGGCTGCAATTTGTTCTTGTTAATGCTCCACATCATTATGGCTCCGTCAGCCGAGATCGAGGCCAGCGTCAAGTGTTCGTTCAAATTCGCTCCCAACCAACGAATCTGGGATTTAATGATTAATATTATTCTCGTTGTATTTTTATATTCATATTCTTTCTAAATGATTATTATTGAAATAAAAAATAATAAACCTCCCACAAAAAGATAAAGGTACATTGAAACGTATGTCAACATATCATCTACAAAACTCCCCAAAAAGCCCCCAAAGACCTGCCAAACAGGGTCCGCATGCTTCTCGTAGCACGTTGATCCAGTCCAAGGCTGCGTTGTTTTGTTGAGGAGGTTATAGATGAGTACATTACCATCATAAAGTCCTATGGCAACAAGGTAGCTGATGTTCTGGTTGATGTCCAAGCTCATGACACCGCTTGAAGTGTTGAATGCGAACTCAGGGTAGGAGGGGTTTGAAAGACTGTAGAAGACCATTCTGCCACTGGTCTGCTCCATAAAGTCGTCTGCGATTCAAAAACAGTGAATTTTTAAACGCTATAAAAAATATTGCTTAAACTTAAGAATACACAAAAAATATATAAAAATTAAAAACTCCATGAGTATATCTTTAGTATAAATCTTAAAATATCGAAACAAAAACTCGAAAGATGTTAGTTCAACTATTAACTAGACTTGAAGTACACCTATGTAGTTATAGTAATGCAGCTAACAGGATCCGAGGCCAGTGGCGATCATATCTGGATAGTGGTTGTTCCACGCCATGCATGTTATCACCAACTTACGAGAATCTCTGCATCTATGAAAGAATGCAGAGTTGATCTATACAATCAATCTGTTGATCAGTTGAGTTTTTTGAATGTATTATATACTCCAGCGTCCTTCAGTTAAGTCTATCAAATCTAATTTACAGCTTAGAGTTTAATACAAGTTGTTAAATTAACTATTATGGGGGTTATAGCATAGATTGATAATTTTTTAATTATAAACTTGTAGAAGAAGCATTCACAAAGGAAAGTCTATGAAACTAAACAATCATGCGAACCTTAGTCTCCACAAGGGAAGAAGGGTGCCTTTGGGCACTCTGAACTCATCGGCCTCGTCTTCAAAAAACTTGAAGTCTGCGGTGAAAAGTGGTGGCGTGTTGTTGTTTTCTATTTTAAGATGTAGCTTATTCTATATGCCTCAGCTGCTTCATTTCACAATGAACTTCGAAGTTTTAGATTCATTAAAGATTAATACAAAAAAACGACAATCCAAAGATTTTATTAGCCCTATAAATATAATGGTTTCATAATAACATAAATTCATTATCTATTTATGGAAACAACATTCAAACTCACCATAAGCAATTTCATTGTGTATATTGAGTTGGATCATTTTTTCGATGATTTTCAAACTTGGGACAATCTTGTCCATTATGCCTGAAGACATCTTAGTTCAGTTGTATTTAAAAAGTGAAGCAACCACCTCCAAAGGTAATGCTTGTGTTTATTGTATTTAATTAATGTATTAGCGATTTAATTGGTAAGCTCGGTTAAATTCTGCAAAAAAAAAACCTACAAATTATTTCGTTATTTTATATTAACAAATATACGCAGTTTACTACTAAATAACGTCATGATGTGGAATTATGTTTGGATTATATTTTATAGTGTCTATTATACAACTAACTAAATTATATGAGTTTAACGATATAATTGTTTAATGAAGATACCCTGAATGAGTCTGCTTCGGTTATTTTCTTCTTAGCAGATTTGACTTGTTTTTCTCTTTCGTGCTTTTGTATTTTTTTTTGTATATTTTAATTAACTTTTTAGATATATTTTTTTGTATAAGTTATATGGTTGGATTAAATGCTATTTTTAGTATTATTAATTTATTTCTTAATACTATGTTGTAAATGCGCTTAATTTTGATTCTATCTTATTATGTTACGATACATCACATAAAAAATACCAATACTACCAAAATGAGTTAATCATATTTTCATTAATAAAGACTAACAGTGGACTTCCAGTGGTTGAGATATGAATCATATATGGACCACTGGCTGACATAGCCTCCATAAATTGATGACGGAGTTTCTTCGGTCATCGTTTCGTTGTCCTGTGTGACGATTGTGGAGCGTTTAAAGTATTTAGTGGTTCTTGGTTTGTTTAAGTAGTTGTAGTATATTATGTGTTTAAAACGATTTGTGTTTCAGAGTCTTTGATGTTTTTAAATGGCGTTATAAAAAGTAATTGAGTTGTGGAAAGGCTCTAAAAACAGAATTTGATCTTCCAAACTTATGTTCAAGCGCCTGCAAAATTTGAGCCACAAAATTACTCAATGAACCTTGTTTCTCAAATAGAATGTTTGCGTGGCTCTTTCTCTGAAGTCAAACTGGTTTTTCATCTGTCGAGGCTTTGATACTGTTGCCCCCTCTTCCACATCTTTGGTCTGTCCATGTTGGTGTGGTGAATGTTTGGGTGGTGGTGGTGGGGGTTATGTTTCGTAGGATTAGTTTTTATTGCTTGAAGGTCTAGAAGCTAAGTGAGAATCTTTTGAGGTTTTTTCGGTAAACATTCTGATATGTACAAACGTCTATTCAATAGATATTGTTTCATGAGAAGGTATAGATAGAAAATTGAAAAAGTTCACAATTAGTAATAATATAAAAACTATAAAATAGTCATTACTGGAGCAATTTCTTCGGCTTCTTCTTCCTCTTCCTCTTCTTCCTCCTCTTCATCTTCTTCGTTATCCTCATCTTCTTCTTCATTCTCATCGGCGTCATCAACTTCTTGTATGAATTGAGATGAGCCACTAAATTCCTCTTCATCTTCAACTTCTTCTTCCTCATCGGTTTCTTTTTGAATGTATAATTCATTGATTGGTCATTTGATTAAATTAAATATATTGATGAAATAAAAAATGTGGATGAAGAACTAACAAACAAGCTTGAATATATGGATGGATAAAAGGTGAAAATGAAAGACCAACAAACTACCTTCAGTCTGAAACAAAGGGATGAGGTGAGCTTGCGTTGATATCAACTCGACCATGTGGCTCACTGGCTCCATCTTCTCGTAACTGTTCGTCTGCAGTTTTTTGAATTTTTATCTATGTTTTTTGTTTCAAAATAGCCGATCAAGGTAGTTATTTAAAAAAAATAATTAGTCATGTTTCTTACTTTATATGCATAATGAACGCTATCTAAAATAGCTTTTGGGTCAACGGTAGATAGAGTGTTCACAATTTCTTTTTTTAATTCCTACAGTTTGTTAAGATTTCATTAATTACAAATTAAATCCCTTGAAAATTTCATTATAATTTAAGGAAATAACTTCGAAGTTCAAATCTAGCTGGTCGTATGGCTTGATATACGTCATTCCCTGGGTTTGAAAAATGTTCAAATTGAACGTGTTTACGGACAAATTGAAAAGGTTTGTACTGAAAAATTATTTTTTAAAATTACATCTGGCATCGAAATTTCAAAGCCATCCGGTCCTTCAGTTTCTTCATTTTCCTGAAAATTTTGATAATAATTTGAAATTATTTCAACAAGAAAAATAAGAATAACCTTTTGCTCTTTAATTTCTCTCATTTATTTTAAATTATAATTCACTCGACAGGGATATTTAAAAAGTGACTAAAAATGGAGATTAGTAGACGTTATGAAAACAATTTTATAAAGTGTGAAAAATTCATTAAAAAAACAATAATTTTTGAAAAATAATTTTTTTTCCAACTTGAAAAAAAGTTTTAAAAATTAGCCCTAAAACAAAAATTAGTCGCTAAAAAGTGTAAACAAATAAAGATTTAGTAACGTTGAGTTTGTTTAATTTCCAAAATGATTTGAATTTAAAAAAATTTTTTCTATTTTTGAAGATTGAACATGTCGGATTTTTATCCATATCTATCTGAGTATGTGTATACAATTTCATTTATAAAAAAAATTACTTCACAATTTTCGTCTTAATTCATTATATATCTAGTTTAAATCTTAATAACAATGTTATACTCCAAAATTAATGTTATTTTATAATATCAAAGTCAAAACCCAACATTGTTGTGAATCTTTGAAATATTTTATAGCATTGAAAGTGTGAGCAGTAGACTAAGTTCAGCCTTGTCTTTTAATTCATTAGAAGATTTTTCCTCTTTCACTGAAGATGTATGTTATTTTACATTTATAAATTATGTATTTTAATTAAAAAAATATTAGTTTATAACAATTCATACTTTTCAACTAATACCGCATAGGCGACTTACAATAGCTTAAACAATAATTATCCTAGATTTGCATTAAAAAAACTTCAATTTTTCATTAAAATAGGATCTAGCAAGACGAGAAACTCAAAAAACAAGTTTAGTCTTGAAACAGATAGACCAAGTTTTATATAATGATGATGAGGATGACAGTGAACAGTTGAGTGAATGTACAGTAAATGAAATAGTTCATGAATACTCTATGTGGTTGAAGAATTTTCTTTATTTCAGGTTTGTAGTACTATTTTCTCTGTATTATTATTATTCATATTATTATAGTAGGATAATTTTTTTCATTATTAGTTTAGTACTATAATTTTTACTATTACAAATATCACTATATAATATATCTTGAAATGTAACTTTTTTATTGAAGTATTCATGCTGTAATAAACCATACCAAAATGAAGGAATGTACATCACATAAAATGACTATTATAATTATACAGAGTCATTGGCAAAGGAATACCAATTATAAATAAGCCACCACTTGCTGAAGGTTCAAATATTGTTACTTATCCAATAATAATAATAATAATGTCTCTTTGTATAGTGCTATAATGATAATGCCATTATTTGTATTATAATTTTAGCACTTTCAATAATATCATTGATTTTTTTATAATACCATTACTCTTTCAATAAATTTTGAATAATTAGTTTTAAAATTTTAAATCATAAAAACTTGAATACAATATTTAAATTTTTATTTTGCTATATTCTATATTAATTATATTAACTAATTCTTTCAATAAGGTATTCATTAATTATATATAATATACCACCCATTTTCATCACACACCCAATACAACTGTATACACCAACACACACACAGAGAGGGTTGATGAGTACATAGAAATCCATCCATGCGTCAATAATAACTGGGTACAGAACGTAGTAACAGTTTTGCACCAACATATCATCTCATCACTGTTCCCTTATTTCAAGGATCTGCTTCATCATTATAACCTACGTGGGTTTTGTTGTGGTTAGATATGGATTAATAGGTCAATAAATGCATCGATAAGTAGACAGATAGATAGATAAGTTGATGATTAAATAAAATATCACGTCTGTAAAAAAAGAAGATAGATAGACAGATAGATGGATATTTTTCTACTACAGTCAGATACAAAAATAGGCATGTAACAAAACTACACAAAAATGTTTAACAGATATTTCAGAAGTAAAAAGTTTGACGCCAAAAAACCAACCACTCCACCTACCACCTCTCCCATCCCACCCCATAAGTCAGACCTTCAACATTAACAATCATGCTGCCACCAACACTGATATTCAAACTGTCAGATCTTTTCACGATAATGAGTAATAATTTTTTTTTTTAATACATATATTAAAATTAATTTTTTTAACATAAAATCATAGTTGCCTTACTTGCTTATTTGATAGCTCATTAATCAATTGATTTCCCTTTTTTTCATTCAATCATCATCTTTCCATCTACCATTTTGTTTTTCTTTTAATTAATTAGTCTTTTATAGTTATCTCGGTTGGTTAGTTAATAGATCATTAACCAGTTGAGATATTTTTCAATTGATTGGTTGATGGACACATACACTTACCATGACAGCAGAGATCCGCCAAGTGTTCACAGTTATTTTAGACGGACTTCCCACCATCTTCCTTTTCTCCATAGCAACCAATCGGAATTGTTGCAGCAACACACGAACTCACACCATGTCATCTCTAAGCACCTGCCTCAACTACATAATAACCTCTTTCAGGTACTGCTCTGAGATTTGCAATTGATTAATTAATTAAGGCATATATTTGCTTAGTTATCATAATTAAATAAAATCAGAAAAAATTTATTCAATTTTTTTTTCTTTTCTTATTTATATATTGCATTATTTTTATAATATGATTTTTATTATTACTGTTTTTATTATCATTTTTTAAACCGCTTGAACAGAACAATGATGAACGGTATCAGTGTAAACCAAGCTTACCAAAGATTAAGCATCTTTATAACAAAAACAATAACAACAATAATAATAATAATAAATCAGACAATAATATTACCAGACCTTCGTTAAGCGTGAAAAACAATGACGAAGCTAATACTAGTGTACATACTCATAATAATAACAATAATAAAATAAAAGGCAAAACAAAGGATTTCATAAGTTACAATGTTTCCAGGGTGTCAAGCAAAGTCTCATTACACGATAAAATACCTCCAAAGAGTCATAATATTAATAATAACAACGATAATAATATAAACAATAACAAAAACGACTCTAATGATGAAAAATATATACCGACGAAATTCAGTTTATCGGCTAAAAATGACTTCAATAAAAACAATAATAATAATAACATCAAAAAGCAAACTTTTTTACACAGTGCAGCTAGGAAAAACAAGGTAAAGCCATATTCTGTTCTTCATTATTACGATTTATATGTGAAATGTTGAGAAAACTGATTGGCAATTTTGTGAGTGGTAAGGAATTTTTGAGTATTTTTTTTTATTATTTGGTTTTTTTTTTTCTTTCTATCATTATCACAAGTTTTATTATTAGTTTAAATACATAGTAGTTCAAATCAAACACGTCATCAATGCATTCATAGTGGTTAATGCATACAGACAACCATGTATCACCTCTCTTCCTGCCACCAACCTACCACAAGTTCCCATGAAGCTTGCCAGGGTTCTAATATCAATATAAGTAACGTAGGCCGTGGGTATAATGGTAACAATATAAGCAGTGAAGGTATGATGGAAAAGGAGAGTTTGAACACAAAACGTAGTGGTAGTATAAATGGGATACAAATTGAAAGGATGTCAAAGAGAGAAGTTAGGCATTTATTAAAAAGGCTGTCTTCTGCTTCTTTTCATCCAAACATGTCTTCTCTAGAATAATAGCATAAGAAAAATGTGTTTAAGTATTCAAGATTTTCATCCATTTATATGAAGGCTTGGTATGGGCCAACGGTATAAAGCCTGATGACTGGGTTCAAGGTTAGCGAGCATGCTAGCCTAGTTAAGTGGCATGCTAATCAAATGAGTATTTAAAATGTCTTAATAATAAGGATTTAACAATTTTTTTTCAAATATCGCCAAAACAACGTCAATGTTAAGGATTATGCATGCTAATTGATAATAAAATGCATGCTTTTTCATATATAATACAAGTAATTGAAGTTTCTAACATTTAATCAAATTCGCCGCCATTTTTTTAGATGTGTTATTTTTAGGCCAATATAATACTGTTTCTCCGCATGATATCATGAATAACGAATAAATTCACTATTTATAGTGTATTTTATTTTCATAGTAGTAATCTTATTCATTAAACTTCTACCTCATGCATGCGAACCATTATTAACAAGCCATTTCAAGTCTATGCAGTCATTCATGTTATCATATTACATGTTTGTATTTTAGATTATCTATTTATCTACTTTTCTATCTATCTATCTTTTTTTCTTTCTTTCTATCTATCTATCCATTTATCTATCTATCTATCTACCTATCTATCGATCTATCTATCTATCTATCTATCTATCTATCTATCTATCTATCTATCTATCTATCTATCTATCTATCTATCTATCTATCTATCTATCTGTCTATCCATCCATCCATCTAAAACGCAGGTAAGCAAAAGCAACGGCGAAGAGAGACAGAAGAAGGCAAATAGGGCATCAAGCGCTCTACTGCACACTTCGTTCAAGCAACTCAACTTCAACAACCTCCCCACCAGTTATAAGCATAGACATTTAGAAATACACAAGCACAGGTCGGTTGCTGCGGGTATTTTTTTACCCATTTATATAAAAGCCTTTTGTGAAAGTAATATAGGTTATAATAGAAGTTGAATCATCGATATGTGTAGGGATAAAAAATTGAAAAGGTTAAAATGCTGACTATAATAAAGTTATGAGGATAATTATATACAGTAATGAGAACTTAATAAAACTAACACTACGGTTCATCAGTTCATAAATAAACGAAGCTTTGATTTATTTGATAAAGAATATGATATCAGCCTGATCATATCTCAAAATAATCTAATATGACTAATGATAGATGTATCTAAACTTCCAACCCTCCATTTATATGGTATATAAATAATCTCCTAACCACCACTAGACACGCTCAAACAGAAAGCCGACCCAGTTCGACACGCGCCTTCTACAGAACTAGGGTATCATATTAATTAATTTTTTTTGTTGATTACTTTACCTTGTTACATTTCGCCATTTTTTTGATATCATGCCTCGATCTCGATAAAGGCGTAGTTGTTTTAATTTGTGTATTTTTTATTCGTTTTTTTCCATTTATCTTATTTAGTATATAAATAATTTTTTCAGTAATCACATAATTGCCATAAACACCTCAAATTTTTTCTTTAAAATTATTATTTTTTTTATTTTTATTTTTTTTTTAATAATATTTACCATTATTATTCAACTCAGACCCACTCGAGACTTGAAGGGCACCAAAGCAAGCATCAATCATCCATCCTTCCCAGTATGTTATTTAATGTGAACCTGATGCTCATAGAGCTATATAAAAAAATGATATTATTTTTATTGTTAATATGAATATTGGTATTTTTATTTCATATGTTCATCTTATACATGGTTATATTCCCCATTGTGTTCAATGGATTTATATTTATAATTCATTTATATGAATCATCAACCAAGACATAAAAGAAACGAGGTCGGAGCACCATCTGCTTTTGAACGCTGTAGTGTCAACAGACCCTCTGCCTCCATCAATCACTAAACAAACATCACCCTACCACAAGATCCACACACCTGCACCGAGGCAAGCGCATAAACACACAAAAGAACAAGGATTCGTAGCGCCACAAACCAAACCATTCAACACATACACACACAATACTCAAAGCAAGCATCGGAGGAGACATAGTAACACGTCTTTCAACTCGACCTTCCTACTAGCCAAAGATGACGGTGGTTTTGTGTTGATTAATTTTTAATCACAATATACAAAATCTGAATTTCATATAGCTTTTTTAAATTATGAAGAATTTTTTTAAACACCTTAATTCAAGGAGATACTGAACCCATAAAGACATACACGCCTACATACGTAGATAAATACACACAGGAACAATCAAACGGCCTTTAATACTGAGATCCCTCAAGTCCCGCCTGGCCACATCTCCTTACAAACACAACTTTCAGTTTGGTTGGTGCTCGAGATTAACATTTTGTCAATAAATAAATAAAAGAAATAGAATCAAGATCCATGTTAAAATGATAAATATATTGATGATAGTGGTAATAGTGTTCATTTATATAGCGTTTATATTTATATTTATATAAATTAAAGGATTATTATTATTTTTATTATTATTACTGTTAATATTATTGTTTTTTTTTAATTGTTATTTTTATTGCTTCCAGGTCAACTGGTAAAGAGTAGATCGAAATACCAACTAACCATTTAACCTTCTCTTGATGTACATTACAATCAACCACTGAAGGTTGAATTGAATTTTGTTGAACCAAGCAGCATTTTTGGCGTTTTGAAAACTCGATATTGTTTTTATCAGCTTAATTCTAGTGGTTTTTTTGCTGTTTTTAAATTATAAGCATTTATTTCACTAAAAATAGTCAGGTTTTATTACTCATTGCTGATTTTGAATTCTTTGATGTTTCGTGTTGTATTAATCATAATAGTCATTATTTATGTTTTTCCATTCTAATCCACTTATCTATTTGATGTTATATGCATAACTGCTACTGGAATGTTGATATTTTATATAAATTTTATTAATTGATATTTACTTAGATATAATAAATATTCTGTTATTTTTGAATTGGCTTAACTGTCAAGTTCAAATAAGAAACAATGTAAATTATAATTTTTATTATTTAAACTTTATCCATTGATAGATTATTTTTGAAGGTTTGTTCCAATTATTTTTTTAAATTTTCGAAAGTCGTGCTTTTCCGATGTTAGGCTTAAAGATGTGAAAATGACATGTAAGATTGGAATCAACGCTTAAAACGGCAGAATCGTTGTCAAATGTGTTGGTGTATAAAGGAGCTGAAAATATTGTTACTAAGCCTTTGTTTGCAAAAAACTCGTAACCACATTCTACAACTTCATGAGCTCGGCATATCAATTGTATTCTGTTGTTCTGTTAAATAATAAAAATGGTTATGTATATTAGGTTTATGGAGTCAACGCATATTGGTTCTGTAGTGTAGTGGTTATCACGCTCGCCTCACACGCGAGAGGTCCTGGGTTCGAAACCCAGCAGAACCATCTTTTTTGTTTTCAAAAATTTAGTTTTCTTTATATATAAAAAATCATGAGCTATTTTATTTTTCTAAAAGCAAAATAGATATATACTTTTCATTTTTATTTGAAAGTCTTTAGGATTTATGAGCTTAAAACCGCAGCTTTTCAATTTAAAAATCATCTGATATCTTTTTGTTAAAATACCTACTAATATGATTGAATAAATATAAATTTTCTCAGTAGACCAAAAATCCTATAAGTGTAATTAATGTAGAGTAGAGCTTTACTTGTGTTGGTGCGATTACGAATGCAATAGATGACCAGTGAAAAATAATCACTCACTTCAAGAAACTGACGTACAGCCCATTCTCCGAAAACATAAGAAACTCCTCTTTCTTCATTATTTTTCCATCTGTGGTCACCGGCATTTTGGGTTTCAGGATCGGCCCATAACAAGTCACACATCAATCCTTCATAAGGAATTGTTTTGGGCTTTTTTAATTTTTTTATTTGGCTTAATTTAACGAGTTTCGGTCCTAGCCCTCCATGGCAACAAAATATAGCACCGCCGACCACTGCAGCTATTGACAAACAGTTGAAAACATCGGTAAAACACTTCCATAGCTTAATACTGTACCTAAAAATAGTTGGTTATTCGTAGCTTAGTACTATGTCTAAAATAGTTAATTATCAATAGTTTAATATAAATTAAAAACTTTCATTATTCTTTATGATTTTTAAAACATAATTTTTCTCAAAACCTTCTTTTGCATTCGTCGTAAAAGCCATACATTTCGTTCATTGTGGCATCTTCATGGTTTCCTCGAAGAAGATGAAAAGAGGTCGGATATTTCAATTTGTATACAAACAATAAGCAGATACTCTCCAACGACTGATTTCCACGATCCACATAATCTCCTAAAAGTTAACTTCAATATTAATATTAACTTAATTTATTTTTGAATATTTTAATTTTAATGCATTAATTAACCTAAAAAAAGATATCTTGTGGTAGCGGGTTTACCGACATCTTTGAAGATTTGTAAAAGATCCATATATTGGCCATGAATGTCTCCACAAATATTCACTGGAGTTTCCAGTTCAAGTAACATACATTCTTTAATCAATACCTTTCTAACACTTTGTAACAAAGAAATTAACTTCTGTTCATCTAGATGCTTTTCCAAATTTCCACATTTTCCAACTATATTTGGATTCCATAAAATATTTATTATTCTATCTAAATCTTTATCAGTTAGAATTGTTGATTTCATCAAGTATACACTAAAATTATTTAGCGTTTATATTGACGTCAAGAGTTTAATATAGCATTTTAATCAAAAATATACTTTTGTGTTGAATGAATTTTTAAAAAAGTTTTCAATGATTAAAAAATCTTTCTAAAAAGTTAACAAAAAGTTGTTGGTTTTTAGTCATACTTTCACACTTAAAAGCGGTGTTTTTGAAGTAAAACTTTAAAATCATTAAAAATTTTATTTTTTCAATATATATTTTTAATATTTGTTCAAATTTTGTTACAGGAGTTCTTTACGTAAAAAATCAAGTTTGGACTTGCTTGTTGTCAAGCAATCGATTTGGTAGGTATTAAACTTTTTACACTTGTGCATGTATGTAAGCTAAGTTAATAAGCCTAATTTTAATCAATAAATAACTAAGTAAAAGACCGTATTCAATTTAAAAAATGGAGTTTTTATGTAAGAATTTTCCCACTAAATATTGTGAAAGATTTTAATAAAATTTTTTCAAATAGAATTAATGGAAGATGGAAACGGGAAGTATGAATTTTGATGGACAAGCTCTTCATGTTGAAGCAGAAGAAGAGTTTGAAAGAGAAGACAGAGAGCGACAAAATCAAGTTAGTTTCTAAACTACATAAAATTAGACCTATGTTCATAAATTACATAAAATTATATTCATGTTTATAATAAATTTTCGTAAATACAGCTGAAAGATTTATTAACAAGCGAGTTTGATGACAATCTGGAAGACTCTGACTCATATGAAGATTGTGATGATGATGATGCAAATAACAACAATCAAGTTTTTCATGGCAATTCTAACAACAATATAACATCTGAAAATTCAAACCTTCCAAACAACCAATACAATTACAACAACCCATATAATCAGCCAGGCTATAATGATAATAACAATAATGGCCATGAAGCAATCAATGGTGTAATCGACCCATTGAACAACTATAATTATGAACATGATAGTATCAAAGAAAATTACAACCCACCAAACCAGTTTGACTTGAAACATGAATCATATAACGATTACACCACATACAGTAATGAAGTTAATGACACTATAGTTGATAATAATGATGAAAATTACCAAAAAAATAAAGAAGATGATGACCTATATTCTCAATATCACACACAACAACAACCTTCTTTATACAACAACAACCTCATCACTCAACAACATAATTTAATCACATTAGAAGAATGCAACAAGCAAATCGAACAAGTTAAAAAGGAAAATGAGAGTATAACAAATACATTAAGGAAAAATATGGGTTCTTTAAAAGAGCAGTTCATATCAGAAGTCAGAATTAATCAACATAGATACAATATCCTCCAAGGTGTTTTATATTTTATTTCTATCATTGAATTTCAAATCATATTGTGATGAGTTTTTTACATCAAATTTTATTGAAGTAAATAGCTTCAATTTTAATTGAAATTTCTATTTATGCTTTTTCTATCACCATTATCATCAGTAGCTCATACTAAAATCCTCAACAGATGAGAAAAATGCATTACAATCACAACTGACACAACTAATGGAATCAGAAGCTTCATTGAAAGATGACAAAATGTCACTACAAAACCAACTCGAAGTGGTCAGCACAGAACTGCAAGCCCTCAAAACACAACATCAGGATGTGAGTTGGTGGTGCTTCAAGCATGGAAGATGTTGTTGTGAACTTCTTTTCAATTTGTGCTTTAGTTGTTTTGATTCAATAATCATTATTATTATAATTAAGGTATTATAAATTTTACTTTGGTAAGTTAAAGCAAAATTTAGATATGATATTAAACCAAAAGAACCTAACCTTACACACACTATGAAGTGTAATGACTACAAATACATGTGAAAAAACCTTGACCAACCACAGCAAACACGTAAGTTGATGGCTGCAGAGTCTCTAGTGGATGAGTTCAAGTCACAACTGTCATCTATGAACTCTAATGAGGTTTGCCAATGATAATAAGGATAATGATATGAATCATACTAAAAATAATATAAAACGGTGATGATGGAGGATGAGGGTAGCTGTGAGGATGATGTTGGTGGTAGTTGTGACAATGATGATGATGGTAGTTATCATAATGTCAACATCTTCATAATCCCAGGTGTTAACTCGCATGCGAGTGCTGCATGAACGGGCCACAGAAGCTCTCACCAACAAACATCAACAACAACTTGATTCACTCAACAACAAACTACAACAGGCCCATCTCAATGTTTCTCAACAGGTTGTTCTTGTGTTGTAGAATGTTTCGGGTGTTTTAAAGGTGTAGGTGATAGATAGATAGATAGATGGATAGATAAATAGATAGATAGATAGATAGGTAGATTGCTAGATAGCTAGACAGATAGTTAAATTGATTGGTAAAACTTTTTAAAGTATTTTAGATAAAGAGTAAATTAATATGAGACAACACCGCACAGAAAGAAGAGCTGAAGGAGCTGAAAGACAGGCATTCTCAATTACAAAAGGACCACCAACAGAGGGAACTTGCCAATAGCGATAACATTCACAGATTAACCATGTCATTGCACCAATCACAACAACAGTGTAACGCCCTGTTAGACTCAGGTTGGTTGTTATAGGAAGAAGCATTGATTTTAACGATTTGATAGATTTAATTGGTTTAGTAGTAATGACTAGGTTATGTTTTGTTAATATTTTGATGTTTTAGTGAATTAATACATTTATGATCATTAGTATCATTTACTTTTTCTAAGTGTTTTCTATCTCAATATTCTTATATTATTTATTGTTATTATTATTCTCATTATAGTTTTTGCGCCAGTTGTTCCCACGATGCTAAGTCTTTGAAATCATTGTCATCTTAACCAGGGGCAAACACAGAGGTCGCAAGGTTGAAAATTCAACTCAAAGAGGTCACAATCAGTAAGGAAAACATAGAGAAACTCAATGACGATTTGAAGGTATGTTTGTTTGTATCTGTGTCATTTTGTTTATGTATTTCTATGGTTTTTGTTTATTTTCATGTAGTTATTTTTTTAGATGTCTTTTTAGATTTTCATGTTTACCTGTATATATTTGTTTTAGTTATACATATGCAGATATAATATAAATATTTTGAACCAATCTATTCACTCAAGTTTAAACAAGAACTCAACTTACGAAGCAACAAACAGATGGAAGTGGCTGACTTGAAAGAACAACTTCAAATAATGACGTCAAATGTCTTTCTTAATCAACTGGATACACAGGCCACATACAACCGTCTTGGCACCCCAAACAGCCTCAATGACTCATACCACATGCTCAATATCAACTTGTGGGTGCTTCGGGATGTATGGGGCTTATAATACAGCGTTATAGTTGCTTTATTGCTGTTAGATTGTCTTATTCAAGTATTATAATGATGTCAATTAATGATTCATTCAGGTCTTCTGAAGGAACCGAAGATAAATTTGATAACAAGGATAATAATAATAATAAAGATATTAATGTAAACAGTAATGACAAAAAAACGATAGAAAGATTGAAGTCAGAACTTCAAATGACACTGGCACTGCTGAAGAAGAAGAGGATTGTGGGTGCTGATAATGATCCTAAGCAACTCAAAGTTTTGAGAAAAGAGATGGAAGAAAAGAACGGGCAATTAGAACAGATGAGAAACCAGCTAAAGTTTAAAGAAGAAGAAATAAAAGTGCTGCAAACAAGAATGGGAAGAATTGATGCTAATCCATCACCAGAAGACAGGAATGATAATCAAATTTTATTGGATGAAAAGGACAACCAATCAAATAATAAGGATAGGCTGTATAACACAACAAACAACGCAAGAAACACAAATGCGAGATGTGATGGCAGGTGTTTGACTGCCATGCAACTCAAGACTGCTCTTGAGGTGCAATAAACTTTGTGTTGATTATTTTAGATAAGATTAGTTCATGAATAATATTTTATTCTCATCATATATGGGCCGGCGTCCTTATATTCATATAATGGGGGGGTAGTTTATCATTACCACCACATTAATTCTTTTTCATCATTATTATTATGGTTTAATAACAATATTTTTTTTTATTATTATCATTATCATTACTCCTAAAACACACAGCGTAAAGAAAAGGAAGTGGTTGCAAGCAAGAAGGAGTTAGAGGAGAAGAGGGCGATGTTGAATGAGTTTGTTGACAGGATGAATCACTTGGTGGAGCAGCATCGGGTGGATAAAATACAAGCTGTCAACAGGTTAGGGTTTTCCAGATTGAGGAATGTTTTTGCTTTCAGTATTAAATTGTTATTTTTATTAATATTTTTTTCTATTATAAATATTATTAAATTGTCATTGTTATTTTAATTTTTGTTAGAGATTCTAAGGCATTCAGTGTCAGAATATAGAAGGTCACGATGAAATGTACACAATAGTAATCAAACACCTCTACAGACGAAGTTCAGAGCTGGAAGAGGAGTATAAGAAACGCACGCACAACCTCACACAAGCACACGAAGCCAGAGTCCAAGAACTCAAGTTGAACTGATATTTTAACTGCCATATTGTGTTTTGTTGTAGATAATTTGTAATGTTGCGTAATCAGTGCAATACATTACATAGCATCTTATGTTGCACAACCAAGGCAGGAGCTGGCAGAGATGGATGTGAGGTGTAGTGAGGCCGAACAGCTTTACATTGAGTGCTGTAAGGCTAAGCAGGTGCTCGAGGGGCAGGTTTGTATGTTTGTGTGTTTGCCTGTTTGTATTTTGTTTTTTGTTTGTTTGATTGTTTGTTTGTTTGTTGTTAGTCATTTTTTCATGTTTGTTTTTTATGTGTCTTCAAAATTATTTTTGGTGTTCTACACTGGGTTAAAAAATTATTTGATCAATTGAAAAATTGTGTCGATACAGAAGGACCAAGAAATTTTGGAGATGAAAAGGAGGTTTGAGGAGGAAAAGCTCAAAGAGGTTTTGTGCTTTTGTGAAAGTACTGTTAGTAATACTACATTAATAATATTTTCTATATATACTAATAAAGAAAAAAATATCAAATTAAATCATTAAAATGTTCATGAATATCTTTCAAACAACCATGAATCGACAGATCACAAGACTAAAAGATGAGTGGAGGGGAGGAACGAAAGAAAGAAAGATGACGAATGATGAATTGATGGATGGAGAAGGCAGAAAAAAGAATGAAGATGATATAATGGGGAAATTGAGAATGAAATTGAAAGAGATGGAAAGAATTATGGTAGAAAAAAATAATGAGATAAATGAGAAGGATAAAGAGTTGGTTGAGAAAAATATCATTGTAGATAGACTTAACAAAGAAATATCAGCACTTAAGAAACAAATAACTAACTATCATAATAATTCTTTGGAGGATAATAACAACAATAATAATAAGAACAATATTTCTAACGAGATTATTTCCGGCAATAACAATGCTAAGAATAAAAATAGCAACAGTGACAATGAACGCATCAAAAGCTTTATAAGCGACGAAACGCCCAACGGCAGTGAAACTGAAGAGCTACTGAGGCGAAAAGACAACCTAATCAAATGCTTAGAGGAGGATGTGGTGCAACTTAAACTCATGCTCCAGATCAACAAGAAGAAATTCCACGGTTATTTTTTGTTTTCTCTGTTTTTGATATTTAAGGTTGTTTGATACGGCTTAAGTGTGGTTATTGTCTATTTTTTTTCTATATCTAGATTGAGTGTTTTTTTTCTGTGTTAACTTATTGATCATATTAATATTTTATTTTTGTTTTCATTATTATTATTATTATTATTAGCCAATCGTCACATCAGATTGCCAGCAAGAACTTCTAGAGAAGAGCAAAAAGGAGGAGGTGGATGTGAGGAAGGAGATAGAATGGAAAATGATGCTGCAAAACAAAGAGGAACAATTCAAAAAGGTCTCATCATATCATTTTTATATAATTTTGTAGACATTTTAGAAGATAGTTAGATAGATAAATAGATGGTAGATAGATAAAAACACTAAGATTAACCTTATTAAAAACATAACAATGGTTCAATGGCGCTTTATAAATGTATCTTTCATACGTCGTTCTACACATCTTTGGCCACTTCATTATTGCATGGATAAATTGCAGATGAGTGAAGAAGAAATTCGAAAACATGAAGAAGAAAAGCTCGAGATGCAGAGAAACTATGAAGAAACTATGAAAGCGAAACTAACTTCACTTGATCATACTTGGGCGCTGGTAAGAAAAGGTTTAGTTTTTTATATATGGGTGCAGTAGCTATATCTATTCAGGGTGTATTTATTTTAAATTACTCATTTATCTATTTGTCCATCTTACAAACCACCCAGAGATTGAAAACAACGGCGCATGAATTGAGTGGGATAGAACCATCTGATGAAGTTCCCAATATGCTAGGATCCATTGTTGCAACGCTGGAGTCGATAATCGATGAAAGTGATTCCGTGCACGATTTTGATGCTATTATAGAGGTTATAAATGGGGAAATCAAAAGGTGGAAGATGGTGGTTAAAAAATGTTCTGTTAAAGCGGATGATTTGAAGGTAGATAATGAAAAGTTGATTTCTAATGTGGGAGAATTAGAGAGGATTAATGAAGAGTTGAAGAAGGAGAAATACGAGGGTATGAAGGAGTTTGAAAAGGTGAAATCTACCATGAATGATAAGATTACTGTGTTGAAACAAGAAAATGAAAGACTGTCTGAAAGAATGGCTGATGGCATATATAACAAAGGAAACGAGGTGAGAATCATTGAATTGATGGGCAGTAAAGAGAAGTTGGAAGAGAAACTGAAGAGGGCTGAGAAGTTATTCAAATCGATGCAGAACAAGTTTCAGAAGCATTTAGATCATCTTCTTCGGGACCAGCAGCAGATAGTAGTGAAGATCAAGACCCAATGTGAAGACAAGATCACTGATGTAAATATTGAATGGGGGAAGAAAATGCAAGAAGTTAACGATGTGAATAAGAAACTTGAAGAGAAGATGGAAGAGTTGAACGATGAAATAAGGGTAATTAGAAATGAAAGAGATGAGTTAAAACGCTCAGTATCTCAAGGGTTTCAACTACGCTCCAACTATGAGCACGTTAGTTCAATGAAGGAAGAGTTAGAACAAGAAGAAATATTCGAAAAGAAAATGAGAAAAGAGAAAAAGAAGATAGCGGTGTTTCTCAGGAAATACTACATTGAGGTGTTGAGAAACGTTCTGCGGCAGCATGATTTTGGGGAAGACTTTTTGGAAAATTTTGTTGAATCAGTTGAAAATTCTCTCGATAAGTTCCACAGGACTTCTTCATTACAGCAAACTTCTCCCAATTTTCATATGTTAAACCAAGAGGCGCTTGAGCTGTTTGACCAGAAGGTAAAACATTCACCTACCCATCCACATCCCTTTAACCACGCACATCATTCCAACCACCCTTCTCTTTCCAATCACCAACATCTATTAACTACACCCAACCATCGGAATCTATTTAACTTTCAACTAAAAGAGACTTCCAAACATCATCAACCAAACCACAGAACTGAATTTTCATCGAAATATACAAAAGACCAAAAACCCTCACCTCACCCTCCCGTCTCTTACGGAAGCCAACGTCACAGGCTTATAATGCAATCTTTTGAAGACATCAACAAACTCTGTTTCCGTACATCAAGCGATAGCACTTCTAACTACTCACTCAAAGAAGATTCTAGAAAGTTTGTGTTTTTTTATTTGTTGAAGGCTTTGTTAAGGGTGATATTAGTGAATCAAAACACGCAACTAACAGTGAAAGAACTTATAAGAACTCAAAATACACGCCTGTTTATCTTATTGTAAGTCATTGGTGTTTTTGAGTTGGAGGTTTCAATTATTAATTTGTGTGTATAAAGCTTACTCAATACGAAGAGTGAGAAGAAAGAAGAGAAAGTTTGTGGAGAGAAGAGAGAGTTGAAATCTGCACTCAGGAATAATACCACGTTCAGGGTTTGTATTGTTAATCTATTGAACAATGTTTTAAGTAATGGATTTTCAAAATTTTTAAGCAAAATGCAATGAAAACATTGGTGTTAAGAAGTTTTTGAGAGATGTATTATAAGAATAGCATTGATGATTTAATGCAAACTCAATATAACCAACAGGACAATGCTTTGGAATCTTATTTCGATGCCAATAAACGAAGCTCTCCGGATATTAATTAGGAAAAATTCTTCAATACTTAGGTGTGTTTCGCTCTTTAAAGAAAAGTATCTTTAATATTTTATTCAATGGTTTTACTCATTGGATTTAATTTAAATTTTCAATAGACGTATATTTAAGGGTATTATTTCAACAGATGCAATGGAAGATTCAATGGGTTTCAAACGAAGGTGCCAACATTTTTAAAGCTTTTGTTTTTCAATATCTGTTTTGAGTTCCAAAATGCATCATTTCCGTTGATTTTTACGAGAATTTTAAAATTGAATCGTGATGGAAAATGCCAAACGTGGTTTAGAGTTATTTTCCATTAAATCATCAGTATTAACATTCAGATCTGTTTTTAAATATTTGACTGTAGCTCCAATTATAATTTTTTAAATTTTTGTTTGAATTTCATAATAAAATTTCGAATCATTATATAATGGAAAAGTTAAAATTGAATTAGTTGAAAAATAAACTTGAGAACTGTTTTTTTGAACAAAACTTTCCATTTATACAAAAGTTTTTTCCAAAGAATCGCGAAAAGCCGGTTTCTTTCAAAAAAGAAATTATTTTATTTACGAAAGTATTTTCTAGAAAAAATCCATAAGCACGCTCACTTTAGAAAACAACGTTTTTTCATTGATTTTTTACTGATATATCTAGAAGTCAACTTTTAGGCAGTTGCTAAGAAACTAAGTTTTGTTTTTTTTTGTATAAGAGTAAAGTTGAATTTTAATGATAAAAATGAAGATTTTACGATATGATTTCCAAAAAGTTTATTCAAAAACTCATTAAATTTTTATATCTTTTAGACTCTTTTTGATGCGTTAAGAACTTTTTGGCTTGTATTGTAATTTTATAGTTTAGTAACTTAACCTGGCACAACTATGGTGAAATTAGCTGTTGAAATGATGCTGAAGAAGAACGCAGGTAATTTAAATGACCAAGAACGGGTTTCATATCTAAAGAAAGTCACCCATCTTAACTTGCAAGACAAAAATATTGATTCCATTGTATGGTTATACTGATCTATTATAATCTTTTAAAACTCAATCATTTTTTTTCATAATATTGCCATATATATCATAGTTTTCACTAATATTTTATCATTGTTCTCTTAGATTGAAAAGAAACTTTCAAAGACTAACATAGATAAATACACAGGGTTCGGAGTTAGGTTTGTGTGAGAGACTGTTGGTTCTATACCTGTATGACAATAGCTTGACTCAAATACCAAATATCACTAAAAACAAACATCTACAATCTCTCTATTTGCAAAACAACAAAATAAAATATATACAGAACGTTGAAAAGCATGGAAATCTGAACAAAATGTATGTTTGTCTAAGACAATACGTAATACAATTTTAAAACTATATTCACGAAAGGCTTCATGTTTGGTTTAAATTTTTAAAATGCAGTTATCAAAAAAAAAATAAAACTTTGAAATTATTAAAAAAATAAGGATGAAAAAAGTAATAATCGAAATTTTTTCATTCACACTTATTAACAAAAGCATTATAAACCCTACAGAGAACTCGGTTATAACAGTATATCTCTATTGGAAGGACTTGAAGGTACCTTATTAACAGCTTCCACGTATATTTATCAATAACATGCTAGCATAGAAAAGCACGTAAAACAATGATAATGATGACGATTAATAGTTCTTAAAAATGATGTTCATATATTTCAAATCTAGGTTTGAGTTCATTAGAAGAACTGCATATAGAGAAACAACAGCTGGATGCAGGAACTAGCCTCATAATCGACCCATTATGTATCCAAGCCCTTTCAGTGAGAATTTTACATTTTTATATCTTATGATTGGTATTACGCTAAATTAATTGTTTGAAGATGTTTCTATAAAATCACCACTTCTACATACCAATCAAAAGGTTTTAAGCTTCGAATAAAGCTCCGTTTGTTAATATTATTATAAAGAATATGATTATAATATCATTATCTTATTTTTAAAGAATTATTATTCGTAGATGATAAAGTTCAAAAATTTTTAAATTATGTTATTTTTCGACCTAGACAACGCTACGTGTGGTCGACGTAAGCAGTAATGGCTTGGAGGATATTGAAGCATTTAAAGATTGCCATAAACTTGAAGAATTCATAGCTGCAAGCAATGAATTGAACTCTTTAAAAGATTTGGTCAAAGTTATAGCAGGAAATTGGCTGTGTGTTGCGAAAATAAACTTCAGCAACAACCCCGTTTGTCGCAAACATCGCTACAGGGATGCCGTTATCAACGCAGCCATATATTCCATAGGTGCTCCTTTATTCACTCTTCAAATGTTAAGTTATTGAGTAAACTTTAACTATCTTCAATTTTAACGCTGTTATAGCTCAATTTATAAAATTCAAGTTGAAAATTTTGTAGACAAAATTTCTTGATGGAATAAAAATTATTGAATGTTTCATAGAGTTTTTAGACGAAAAAGAAGTGACAGAGTTGAGTAAGAAGTTCATACAAGGCTTCCAACAGAAGATCAAGAATGACGGTGACTTGAAGAAGATCAAAGCTTTGAAAAACAACGACTCAAAACCCGCAAAAAAATCTTTATTGCTCTGCCAATCTCAAAGTATTTTACCCAAAAATGGTAATTTTCATCGCATATTTGAGTAAAAATTGATTTTAATCTATATAAAACCTTAGAAATATCGAAAATTTCTTTTTGAGTTAAACTCATACCATACAAGCCCAACTGTCTTATATGTATTAAAACTAAGAATTCACCAAATCTAATGAAATTCTTTTAGGGGCAGGAGACCAATCAAACGAAGCAATGGCCGACATAGTTGCATCTAAAAAACAGCTTTTCAGCGCTTCGAGAGACGACTCTATCGATGAAACAAACTTAAACGTGTCAGTCAACCAAACTGTTCTCTACACCAAACAACAAAAACCCCAGCAAATGAAGTCTCACCGCAGATTTTCCGATAGTCCTGAAGCTCCTCCGCCCAGCAGTCAAGGATTTTATGCATAGTGATTCTGCTAGAAAGATTTGTTCCAAATAATATTAGTTGGTTTCATGTTATGGGGGACTAATAGAGATCGATAAATTATATCAGTTTGAGTTTTCAACAAAAAATTATTAGAAATATCAATTTGCAGAATGTTTGAAGTTTTTGAATAATGTTATCAAAACGAAAGCTTTTAAAACAAACTTTTCTTATTGATGGATTGGAAATATATTTTTACAAGATTTATTCAAAATAATTTTTTTCTTTATGCAACCTAACATTTCAAATACAAAATTACGTGTTCTTCATTATTGGAATTTAAATTACTTCCATAAAGTTTCAAAAAACTCAAAAATTTAATAAACTAAAACTAAACAACTAAGCTTAAATATTGTGCAGTCTAAATCTTGCTGAAGAAGTTCCAAAAAGCAGCCAGTAAAGATAGGATGGCAGATATGACATAGAAGGCGATGATGAGGCTGTCATTATGGGTGCTCTGAACTGTGTATGCCACTCTAAAGCCAACCAAGAGGAAAATAACGAGCACTGAATAGAATGGGTAGTCGTTAAGTTTAATCAACTTATGAGAAACTGAGCTGGTTGAAAACGCATATGAGCGTAAAAGTAAAGCTAAATTTTTATGTAGATTTAATTTTATACTATAATAATGAAAATTCAAGTTAGAACTTGAATTATTTATTAGTTGTGGAAAATAACATTTGAATAAACAACCGGCACTGAGAGAAAAGGCAAGATTAGCAAGCACGATGAAAGCTACCTTGGGCAGGGCTTGCACAATAACCCATGAGACAAGGAGCAAAGCTAGCGCTAAAACCTGCATTCCTATCATTATATTAGTTTCGAAGGTTGAATTCGCTGCTAAGAGCGAGACACCGTGTTTTGAAGTGATGGCCACTAGAAATATATGGAAGGATAAACCTGATAGAAACACTACTATCTTATCTATCTCCGCCATTTTTGAGATGTGAAAAGTGTAATCGAATTGAAACAAGACAATATAAACAAATGACGCTGGGTTTGAAAAATGGATTTTTGTAAATAACCCGATGGTATACTTACTGCTAACCCAGTGGTGAAGTATATCGAGAACTACAAGTATAAATCAATTGAATATGAAACAACAGTGATTTATTTGAACAAGGCACAAATCATACATTGTAATTGAGAAGCTTCACTTATGTTTCAAATAAAATCTGAAAACAAACGCAGTAATATTGCTTTCCAAGTACACTGAGTACACTGTTATTTTTCTCGTCAAAAACTGAACACTTATATATATATATATATATATATATTATTTAAATGAGAAAAAGATAGATGGCTAGATAGATAAATAGATAGATAAATTGAGCATGAGGTATGAAAGGTAAATTAAACACAAAATTATCATGTCATAAGAAAAATAAATGCAGGCTAAAAGTGTTTTCATGTAGCCATAAATAAACTCCTTGACAAATTATTAAATAAATTGAATTGTAGATAAAAAGAAATAAACCAAATATCATTATAATCAAGCTGAATCTCTAAAAGTCATTCAATAATCCTTCTACAGTTTTGAATAAATACACTGTGAAAAAAACAAGAAAAAAACTGATCAATTTAAAGGCTAAATTTTTTACAAAATACGCTACACACACAATTTCAATGTTGTATTTAAATTGATGAAAAGTACAATAACACGTTCAAATAGACGGCAGTTTGATGTTGTGCTTTTGTGCCCATTGTTGCAGCAAGGGTGAAGAAAGAAACCTGTATGGATTATATAATGTATCTTTTCAGAGACATCTTATGTATGTTTTGTATAGCATTTGTATAATGTATCTATAATAATATCAATAAACACAGGCATGTTTCTTTGTTTAACACATTATGGTTATTGATGCTTCATGGCGGATTGGAAATCACAAAATTGAAAAAAAAGATTTTCCTAGGTCAACTTCATTTTGAAATTCAAAACTAAAAAATATAAAACAGATATACATCAGTTCAATGTAAATGATCAAGACACAAAATTTCTCATGTTCAAAGAATATATGAGAAAATCATAAAATATACCCTGTTCAAAAGATATGCAAGAAAGACATACAAAATGTCACCTGTTATAGGAATCCTTCTGCATAAGAGCTTCTATGCGATGTTGAGCATCATCAAAAAGACCTCGTGTGGCCTTGCTCACATTCTCTCTTATCTGGTCTCTTGTCACTGAATCCAAATTCACCTGGAAGGTTTTGAAGTATGAAAAAGTGTGTTGAAGTATTGTGGATTTTTTCATTAGTACACAACAGATGTTTTGAAGATCAACTGAGCTAAAAAGATATGACCTAATGACCATGTAGTAATTTCTTTCATTAAATAAATAAAAGATTGAATACAAACTTCTTTTGGTGATTGGATAACAATGAAATCATTGTAGATAGAAACAGCCAATGGCACAAGAGATGAAGTTTCTTGCTGTTTATAATTCTCACAAGAGAGCCAAAACTCCAAGTTTTCATCACTGAATTCACTCTGAAGATATTTGTGAAAAAGATCCAATGCCACTAGAAGAATATTTGATATTGATAATTTTTAATTAAATTAATTGGTTAAAAATATAAAGTATATATGACTTGATACCTTTATCCTTTAGGATATTTTCAAATGATTTGAACCATAATAGAACAGAATCGTTGTTTGGTTTTGTTGATTTTAAAATTTTTCCTATATCTGATGTAGATTCTGAACATTTAGAAGAGTCTTTGATTTTTCTTCTAGTAAATTTTTCTTTAAGACTTCTTTTACTATATATAATATTTCAAAACTAAAATGATAAAAATTTATATTGTTTTAAAAAACTAAAAAGAAAACTTACAAACTTGCAATTTTTCCTTCCTTACAAGGATCACATCCGTCATATTTTTTCGAGGTATCCATCGAAATTAATGTACCAATAATTTATTCATTATTTTATTGAAATCTTATAATCCTTATTTTTAAGTGTATTATTTTTAATTTATGGATTCAGAGACGAAACTCTTTTACGAGAACATATTTTATATAACTAAAAGTGAATAAATCAAATTAATTCAAAAATTGTTTTTATATTTAATCATCGTTCTAACACGTCAGTAGTAATCATAAAAATAGTTAACAAGGCTTACTATAAGCTTTTTATATCGAAAAAACTATAAATTATGATGCTTGACACAAAAGCAAATGCAAAACTCTCATTTCTGCTGGCGATAGTTGCCTACGAAATTTTAATCTTGCCCGCAGCCAATTTACCCAATGGAGCTGACGAATTTACAGTATCTTTTGTAGTGTTATTAACAATTGCTGTATCATTCAACTACATTACTTACCATGAAACCTTTGAACCACAACCGATTTCTGTAATAATTTCCGTCTCTTTTTTGTTGGCTACAGGTAAATTGATTTTTAAATAAAAAAATCATACTGATGACTTTACTAAGATATTATTTTTGAACTATAGTTATAAACTCTCTAAATACAAACGTTAAATTATTTTAAAAATAACTCACAGCTATATACATGTTCATTGCTTTTGTGGTCAAATTTAACCTTACATTCAAAGCGAAACCTAACTCGTTTGTCCTTTTGATGGTTTGTATCTTCCTAACAACCATGTCGGCCATGTGTAAAATTGTTCAGTATTCTAATTAATGTCAACTCAAGTTGTTTTAGACCCTTTAATCTTACTTTCTCTGTTTACATGACTAAAATTCATCAAAAGTGCTAAAAATTTTTTCAAGTATATTCAAACAAAGTATTGTGTTGCATTGATAGTTGTTACCAAAAATATTAGTGAATGATACTCAACAAATTTTCATGAAATATTTATTGATTATCTGTGATGCAAAGTTTAAATGTCACAAAACTAAAAATTAACGTAAGAAGTTATGTATACATACTATTTCAAAATAAAAGCTGATTAAACAAAATATTGTGAAAATTCATTGTAAGAAGATCTTAAAATCAAAGTAATTATAAAATTTGTACGTTTAATAATGAAACAAGGGGGCAACCGGATTTGAACCGGTGACCTCTCGATCTGCAGTCGAATGCTCTACCACTGAGCTATACCCCCAGATAACAGTGGTAACCCTGTTATTTATTTGTTGCTTGAATCTAACAAAATGTACTTATAAATGTCTGCTCATGAGAGTCGCAATTTGAAACGTCTTAAAAGATAGCGTGTCAGTTTTAAGCTTTTATAAGCAACTCAAAAGATTTATAGACATCAGTTTGAGAAGATTTGGTAAAGACGAAGATATGAATCAGAAATAAAGCTTTGAATTTTTTAAAAACAGTAGAAGGTCAAAGTTGAATATAATTTTAGAACGCTAGTAAGTTTATTAAGGTACGATAGGTTCGTATCTTAATAAACTTACTAGTGTTCTGAAATTAATTTCATTTTACGGTTTGGTTTTTGAAAAAATCAAGATCAAAGTTATTCTAGAAAACACGGTATGAGTTCGATAAAAATAAGCTTATAGAAGATGTTATTTTTGGAAAACTGGAAAGATGTTAAAAATGATTGATGGAAGTAGATGCTATTTATAGTTCGATATGAAAATTTAATCTTTTTTTAGAGTCTTCATAACAGATTGTGGTTTATTTTTCTTATTTGTCATAACACTAAATATAACTTTTTAGAGACATCTTAATGTACTTTTAAGCAATGTCAATAATCGTTAACGTCGACTTTAATATCGAAGTTAGTAATTATTGATAATACTGAATAGTTTCGAGACAGGTGCTTTTGTTACTTGAATTTCTCTATTTTCACGGCAGTATGTTGGTGCATCATGAAAACAATTTAAAATATCAGAAAGCTTTATTCAAATCTATTCAAACCAAAAATTTGAAGACTGAAGACCCGAAAAAATGGAGTTAAAGACAAAACATTTTCTGCCTAAATATAACATATTTTACTATTAACTAAAATGACTAAATCATACTAAATGAAACCTTAAATATATGCAAAAATAATGAAGAATGCAATAAAATAGAAAGAAAAAATCATAAAAAATTATAAATTTAAAAAATGTAGGTTAAATATTTAGCAAAAAACACATAATTTTTATCTTTTCCTTTCTGAAATATATTTTAAAAAATAATTTTCTTCAAAGATCAGTAGCAAACCAGGATCAAATCCATCTAACTTAAACACACATGGAAATAACAGTTATTTATTCCGAGATTTTTATAGTGATCAACGTGGAGCCATCTACTTGCCCTTCTTCACCATGCTTTGTAGCAGATCAGTGCTGAAAGACTTGGGTCTCTCAAGAGGGAAGCGTAGGGCCCTTGACCAGATGAGGGAAGCCATACAACCCAGAGCTCTACTCACACCAAAGAGGACGGTGTAGAACGTCATCTCCGTCATGCCATAGTGCTGTGTGGATTTATTTATATGAAGTCTGACCACATAAAATATGATTATAGGGACAACAAACTATGATGATGATGAAGTGAAGATCTGGTAATGCTTAAATAAACCATGATAAATGAAACGATTCCGGCTGGATGGCAAAACAAAATGCATGAAACAATGCAAACCTGCAAAAGAACCCCACTGTGAGCATCCACGTTGGGCCATGGGTTCTTCACCTTGCCGAGCTATGGTCATATATAATAACGCTATACTCAAGTCATTTGTGAAAAATCATTAAACTTTAAACCATTCTTTTTGTTAAAACATGAATAAATGTTGTATAGAAAATTTTATTCACACGTTGCATAAAAGAATCAAAAATAACTATTCAACCAAATGGCATAAACACAAAGAAAGATTGCCAACTTGTAGAAGGATGTCGGGAACGATCTTGTATAAGTCTGAGACTAGCTTGACCATGGGGTCGTTGGGCAGGAACTTCTGGGCAAACTCCCTTTGACAGGAGTATCTGTAAGGATGGTTTGAGGTGCAGTACAGTGAGTTTAATGAGAGGTATGAGTATTGGATATATTGATTATGAGTACAATAGAGATAATGGGAAACAAGGAGAAAGCTCAGAAGTTAATCACAATAATTGGATAAAAACCATTAAGAAATAATCCTTCTCCCCTCTACTTCAAAAAAAAACAGCAATCGCTAAACCACTACAGACCTTCAAAAAAAACCCCAAAGACCATCAAATTACCCATGACAAACCTGGGGTCAGTGACCCTAAGGACTGCATGGCCATACCCCGGCACTACTTGACCAGCCTTCAATTGGGCCCACACATACTCCTTCAAATGTTCCTGGGTGTAACCCTCGCCTACCTTTGTGAGAATGGTGTTGAATGGGTTGAAGTTGAAAGGATTTTTAAAAATATACTAATGAATTATGGCAAAAATGAATTTGTCAAAAACTATAGTTTTGTCTGAAAAACAAATATATAAAAAATTTTCTCATTATGAAAAAAAAATCAAGAAAATCTGAATAAACAAGATATATAAGATGTCTTTAAAAAAGGTGAGTGAATGTATAAGAATATGTAATGTTTATAGACCCATGGTTATGGCAACATAACAACTCCAATTGATGATCAATATGAAAAATTTGATTTTATGTATTTATTTGATTATCAAATATTAATATAAGGGGTTTGATGTTTTTGAAAGACATTTTCGAAAATGAGAAACAGTCATACCTTAGTCATGAGATCTTTCAAAAAGAGCAACACTTCCTGTTTTAAAGGGAATTTTTTAATTGAAACTAATCAATTAATCGGTTAATTTCATATATATATTAATGCATTAATATTGGGAATTTTTTAAAACTAATGTAAAAATGGTTTGAAAAAAGTCAATTATAAATAATCTGAGTTTTTGAGTATTGAAAACACATATTGATTTATTCAATTTAATCTGAAGCTAATCTATGCATTAAATTAAGCTGGTTTTATAATCCTGTTCACTTAAGAGTTTATCATGAATAGCATATAATATATGGCACTAAAATCGTTAAAAATGTCTAAACCACGCTATTTTCAGACTGAATGGAAAAAATAATGAACATTAAATAATCAAATGAAACACATCAACCTATATATATATATATATATATATATAGCATTATAACAATGAATTTTAACCCACCACACCATCCCTAAAACAAAAACATCATAGCAAACATATACACCACCATCTTACCACTGCACCACCTCCCACCACCACACTTCCACCTCACACCACCCACCTGGTTAGCAAGGCCATGCAGAGGCCCAGCCAAGCCATTGATGCCTGCAGCAAAAGACAGGTAGGGATCTGATAAAGCACTACCCACCAAATGACATGCATGGGCACTGACATTGCCTCCTTCATGATCACTATAGAGTGGATGTAACATTGGTCATTTGTGGAAGGATTATGAATGTTTGATAAATATGTCTTTGAGGGGCATAATCTCAATATAAAGTGCATTTTATAATAATGCATTATACTTAAATCAGCATTCTCATGTTAAATAATTTATCAATGATTTAGTCCCATGGAAATAGCAATGATTCAAGCCAATAAAAACATCAATAAAGCATCAACATCCATCAAAGCAACAGCACCACAGACCTGTGAATAGTAAGATACATTCTGAGCAGCTCAGCAAACTGAGGATCCTCATAACCGAGTTGACATTGGAAGTTGGCTGACCAATCTTTCTCTGGGTCAATGGCTCCCACACTTGTGCCATCTCTGTGGTGTGTGCAACAGTCAACTATATACACTTCTTCATATAATGATGATATCAAACCTGTAGAGGTTTCTGTAAATGATGGAAGCTATGGTGGGAAGTTTAGCAATCAGATTCATGGCATCTTCATATATGTACTGTGTTGGTGGTAGTTTAGCAACTTGGGAATGTAACTATATTTTGAATAGAGTGAAGCTACAGCAATAATGCTTTCTTAATCATTATTACATACATCATAATTCCTAATTATGTAAATAATTACAGTTCAGTTTATAACATGGCTATATTGGAAATGCATTGAATTAAAATGATATATCACTCGATAATGTAAGCTAGTCTTACAAAAATCTTCTTTTTTGAATAAATACTTTGTGTTTATTGACCTTACAATAAAATATACCATAACATAATTCCATTAGTGATAGTTTTTCAAGTCTCTATTGGTATATATCTATAATCTATCTAATAGTTGTATAAGTGTCCCAAACCACAAACCTCCCAATATTTATCTCTATGAACACCATCAGAATAAGCCTGTGTGAAGAAATATTAACAGTCAATATCTTAATTAAAGTCTTCATCTTCCCATCATTGCTAGTTGTTATAGGGCTGACAAGGTTAGTGTTTGTTGTGTTGAGGTAATTGTTGTTGAATGTGGTATGTGTGTACAATAAAGGTATAAGTGGAATTTCAACAATAGTCAACCTTTAACATGAAAATAAACATTGTTTCCTTTTCTTGGTGTTATATAGAAACTTTGAATATTATTATTATAATGAATTGAATTTTAAAAGCATTATAACTTAAATTGAATACCACAGCATTATAGTTTGAATTTAATCCAATAACCCCAATAATAGAAAATGAACAACCTTAGCGAACTTGCTCTCGCAGTTGCATGCAGTAATGGCAGCAGAGAACTGGGCCATGGGGTGCAGTTGTGCTGGAAAGTTTTTGAGCAGGGTGGCCACATGGGATGGCAGGCCTGCCCTATGAGCCCAGTCCTTCATGCATGATTAGATGGTGGTTAGGGTAAAAAATTTGTTTGAATATTTGTACCAAAAATCTTTGAAAACTGTGGCTATTAAAAAGCTTCATAGATTTGAAACATTATTAAAAAAGTATTTCTAGGTTTCTTTAGTCAGATCTTGAACTAAGCTCGAATTTAAAATACATGGCAATCCATAATTCAACACTACAAACCTTAGACAAAGCATCAGCTTGTTCCTGAGTGGGGATCTGACCAGTACAGAGAAGCCAGAAAAGACCTTCAGGAAGGGGTTCAAATCCTCCAGGTGCCTTAGGAAGTAGTTTTTGACACTCAGGGATAGAGTAGCCTCGGAATCTGATTCCAAGTTCTGCATCCAAGACTGATGTTTCTGTGATGAGTCCCTTGATACCTCTCATGCCTCCATACAACTTTTTATGTGATTTTTGGGTCAGTTTTAAAACTATAACAAGCTGGAATTGAATTGTTTTGTACTAGGTTGATTTAGTTAATATTAATACTATGTTGGTGGAGTTTCAACAATAATTTTTGCTGAATTATTTCATGGGTTATTTTATTTGTTCAATGATTTATATGTTATAACAAATGTCTTTTATTTTCAGTGAATTTGTAGTAATATAAAAAATGTATACATGAAAGCTAGTTTTCAAACCTGTTCGATAGTGACTTCACCAAGGGAGAACTTCCCATGCTCAGAAACAAACTTTTTAACTACTTCTCTTTGCTCAGGTATGAGAGTTGAGAGAACTTCTTTGAGGTTCTATGACATACATGATAAAAAGTTTAGACAAAACATTCCAATTAATACTGTATAATAAATGAACTTTTATAAATGAATAATATACAATACCTAAGACAATGAACAAAATTAAAAATATAGCTTCAACCTTATGCTATCATCATTATTACTTATTTAAAAATCATTTACATACAAGATAGATTAAACTTTATAGTTTCAATGTTAAATGTCAACCATATGAAACTACTGCTAATGACGAGTAAAAAATTTGAATTTGAGTGAATCAATTGTTGAAATATATGGAACATGAAATTGAAAATAGTTTTTTTCTAATGTATAAATAATTTAATTCAAATTGGTTAGCATAAAACAGAAAAGTTACAATGCATCCCTTACTGTATTCACTGACTTGTGACGCACCGGCAATGCTCTACCCAAAACCTGAATAAAAATGAGTTTGAAATCTAGTTGTCAAATAAATGCACTTAATCTTAGAAAACGTGTTGAACTTTTAACTTAATTTTCCCGCAAACGTGATCGCTTTGTTAGGCACCTAGAAGTTAAACATTTTGAATATTCACCTGAGAACTGGAATTGAGTCTAAAAAGAAAAGATTTCAAAACAGTCATAACTGAGACTTTGGTCTAGATGTTAAAAAGTAACTTAATCGCTTAATTTGCGGTTCTCAGATAACGAACTCGAACGTAAAGGATGCTTCCCCTAAATTTTTTTTTTCACCTTCCAAAATATTGCCCTTGAAAATTTTTCAATTATATTTCCATGGAGAATTTAAGGTGAAATTTGAATTAAAATAAATTAAATGAGATAAAAAATTTAATTAAAAAATACTGAATAAAAAAATTTATGAAGTTTTATGAAGACATGAAAACTGATAAGAGAATTTTTCAAGAATATTTTCATTATTGAAAACATTTTTTTTGTGGTCTCAAAAAAAAATTTTACAAGTAACTGCAACGCAACAAAATTTAAAGTTGAAATATATAATTAAAATGAATTTAAAATAATAATTTTATTAAACGCAAAAAAACTCTCAGTAACATGAATCTAAAAAACTCTGAAAGTTACTTTACAATCCAAAATACATCAGCATATTGACAAAATAAAAAAGATAAACATCAATAGATATCAATTATTCAGAAAATATTAAAAAAATAAATAAAAGGCTGATATTCAATTGAAGTTAACAAACAGTTAAAAAATCACAAAAGAATATTTGACATTTCTTTGACAACGCTGGTAAAATGCTCTTGAAGCCTTATAATACAGCCTGTGTTACTGCTCACATCAGCCACAAAGGTAACAAACAGCTTGCCTTGTTTGAAACATACCACCTTGAAAAATTTTAGTATACTTTAATCTTAAAATCAATTTAAACTTTAAAAACAGCAATTTAGTATATAATATATGCAATATACTTCAATTTTAAAATAAAATTAATATAAATATGGTTTAATTTTGATAAATAGTATCAATCAAAAAATAACAAACTCACAAATTTTATGGTTTAATAGAAAATAAAATGAAGTGACTCTTGACCAACCTGGTAGTTTGTGTAGTAGGCAACTATGTGGTTTGGTGTACCAAATTCTAATCTGTCAGATTGCTCAAAAGCTAGGCATATTGTGGCTAAAAACTTTTTGTGTAGAATTTCATTTGGGACATCTTTACCATGTACTGTTGATACAAGTTATAATAAACATGAATACTTAATTTGAGTTTAAATGGTTAATTGTCTTTTTAGCTTATATGTTGAACTTTTATAAATTATCAAAATCATTATTTTACAATTAAAAAAATTGAATCAATCACAACAACGTATTCTTTTGAATTAACAAACCAATCAAAAGAGGGCCTCCTTCTCGGTCTGTAACTCCAACTGAAATAACTCCATCTACGCTGCAAAAAATCATATTAAAAATACGAAATAACTTAATCTATACGATCAATTATGAAAGAAAGATTTTAGCTCTCAAACCTCTCTATAAGGTTCCAAAAAAACTTGTGCAAAGGCGTGTCCTGAATAAACAATTATGAGTAAAAAAACGTTCAATTTTTGAAAAAACTAGTTGAATTTACCACGTTATTTTGAGAATCCATGAAAAGCAAATCACATGAAAGTATAAGCAATAAAGTGAAATTTTATAAAAGTGAATTGATTGCATTATATTTATCAAAAATTATTTTTATTATTATCATTAAATTGTCTTTTTGGGGAAAACGTGATAATATTTGGAATTTTTGAGCTAAAATATAAATATGATTAAAATAATATGTAAAGATTGAATTCCACATAAAGTTAGTATTTGAAAATTTTATTTGCAAAATTTTTTTTCGCATAAGCTTAGTCAACACATTTAGATTAAAAATTGAAAATTAACCGCAAATTTTAAGTGTGAACTTTAGATTTTGATCACTACCGACAATTTGTGAACTGTCGATTGCTTGTGGTGTCTCTCGTTTATTCGCAATATATTCATTCTAGCATTCACTAAAATATCAGCTCACTATGACTTTTAGCGGTAGAGTTTTGGTTTATGGTGGTAAAGGCGCTTTGGGATCAAATGTTGTCACTTTTTTCAAAGGCAAGAACTGGGTAAGATTTTAATATAAGCTATTTTGCACGTTTTATCATTGAATTTTTTTTTTCAATCTAGTCATAAAATTTTTTTTATTCACATTACTAATTATTAATTCAACGCCTACACTTCCCCCTGCTCAGTGGGTGGTATCTTTAGATCTACAAGCAAATGATGAGGCCCACAGCAATGTGATAGTAAAGCCAGAAAATTCGTGGGTGGAACAAAATGAAGAAATACAGAAAAAGTTGGGAACTGAACTGAAAACTGATAAATTGGATGCAATTTTGTGTGTGGCAGGAGGCTGGGCTGGTGGTAGTTCTGCTTCCAAAGGTACTACCTTCATTTCTACTTTCTAACTTTTCAACTTAATTTTTCCAACTATTCATTCTATTCTTAAACTATTCAAAACAATCTTTCCTACTTGGTAATTCATTAAGTTTTCTAAAAACTTTCAACTTAACACAAAATGTAACTTATCAACCCAACTAAATTATACTTAGACTTTGTGAAGAACTGTGACTTGGTGTGGAAACAGAGTGTATGGAGCTCAGTCATAGCATCCTCAATCAGCAGCAAACATTTGAAGGAAGGAGGCTTGCTTGTGCTCACTGGAGCTCAACCAGCCCTCCAAGGAACTCCAGGTGAAGATGCCCTGTTTCTTTTAGATAAAGATTAATAAAATTTTCTATCAATTCAAATGAAATTATGAAAGATCTAGATTTTATTGATTGATATTAATTTTATAATCATAGTCAGGTATAAGAATATAATATTCGAATAAACCATTCTTAGTTTTTTTAATTAACTAATCCAAGACTTTGATGAACAAAAATATGCCTAAAAATTCTACAAAAAGTTAAATTCATATCAATTTATAATGAATTACAGATTCAAAACAGCTATCTTTGATAAACCATTTTGTTTTTACTTTTGCATGCTTCATTGAAGGAATGATGGGTTATGGACTGGCAAAATCGGCAGTTCATCATTTGGTGAAAAGTCTCTCTCTACCAAAATCTGGCCTGCCTATCAACGCCACTGTTGCCGCCATTTTACCGTATGTACCATCCTTATGGGTTGAAAAATCTCACTTTTATATAGTTACTATAATGTAGAGTTTTTTGTAAAAAATTTTATTAAATTATTATTACTTTTTAGTATTAAAAACATGTAATTGATATAACTAAATTTTATTCGAGTTTTTCACATTCACAATATATTTTATCATAGAATTAGAAAAACTCAAGTTTCTTTGGTCAATTCATGTGAATTACAATTTATTGACTAAGCATTACACCTAGTTAATTAACCACTCCAACAGGACCACATTGGACACACCAATGAACAGGAAATTCATGCCTTCAGGAGACTTCACCACTTGGACTCCTCTCGAAACTGTTTCCAGGTACAACGTTTTAATATAACAATAGAATTTACTAATAAGTTGTTAAAAAATGTATTTTTTTCAAAAACCTGAATTATATAAAATCAAAATACACAAGTTATAACTTAAGATTATAATACTAGTTACTAAATCTCAGAGCAATAATTCTCTTTATCAAACCTACACTACTAATTCTATATATATATCAACCTCACAGCCTCTTGCATGACTGGGCGACTAAGCAAAAGCTTCCAGTCAGTGGTTCACTAATGCAGTTGATTACTTCTCAGTCTGTAACCCAAGTCGTCTCAGCTGAATGATCTATCTATCTATCTATCCAGCTATCTGTCTATCTATCTATACTAATGTCATCAGTACTAATAATAATCTTTCATAAAAATTATTATTGATTTTTATATCACTCATTGATCTTTCATAATATTTATGTATTTTCATTTAAACTAATAAAATCCTCTAACAATATTGTTAACATTAATGGCCAATTAAACAATTTTCTTCTTGATTTGATTTATTCAACAAGTACGGACTTAGTAAAAAAGGTAAAAACTTAGTTTTTTATAGTCTAGTTCATTTAATTTTGACGAAACTTATTCATCAGCTTTTGAGTTATTGAAACTTAGCACCTCGAAATCGTTATTATAATTATATTAAATCTTTATTTATACTTATATCATTGGTTATTCTCAAGTATAAAAAAATTACATTTTCGGTGTTTTCTATACGAAATTTTTATAATTAAGTTTAGGAGTTACTGGTGGTTGACTCACATAAAAACGTAGTTAAGAACATCTTTCAAAGAAATAGTTAACCCAGTTTTAGTTCAAAAATTGTTTCAATCTTGTACAATTAGTTAAACTACACTATAACCCATTTTTATTTCATGTGAAATAATCATATTGTACTCAAGACTTTCCCGGGTTTTCGTATTTAAACGTTTTTTGAACGAAAAATCCTACAACGATGAAATTTCAGGATTCAAAAAGTTTAGAAAAATTTTTTTAATTGAATTTTATAATAGAAATTTCAAGCAATTCAATTGAACTACAACAGTGGAAATAAACATTTATTTATTAATCAAAGCCAAAAAACTTAATTTCAATTCATTGAAAAACTAATGAATTTGGCAAAAAAGATAGAAACTTTATTACAAAAATTCAATGATCAATAACAAACACAGACATAGAAACTCCACGGAACTAATCTGTCCTCCATCCACTCCCTTTACCAACACCTAACCCCATCAGCCTACTGGGGCAGTGAGAGAAGTGTTTGTTGACCTTCTGGCAGATATACCACATTGGGAGACTTTGCAAGGTTTGATACAATTTCCTCAGCAGCTTCGATCTTTCTCAACTCCACCAGACCCTCACCCATGTCTGAAAAAGCCTTCGCTAGTAGATCTGCAGCTATCGAGTCTCCCTCAGCCCTTATGATGGCTGCCATCTTGTATTGTTCTTCCTGTTGTTTGTGGTTGTTTTAAACCTGAACGGTGTAAAATGAAACAATAGAATTTTTTGAAGAGACCAAAATTCAATTTTCTATTGAAAAATAAAAAATTAGTGAACAAAAAAAATTTATAATTTTCAATAAGTTAAATTTATCAAAACTTAATATTAATAAAATTTATTTCATCTAGAAAAATATATTTTAAATTTTTACACCAAAAACTTGAAATTTTTCATGTTAAAAACAATACACATCACAGTAAAGTGTTGATAAAGTACTGTATACCCACCTTCTCGACCAAGAACCTAGCCCTCTCAGCATCTTGTTGAGCCACCTGCTTCAGTTCCACAGCCTCTGTGAACTCTTTGCCAAATGTCAAATGAGTCTGATGGTTTTGGAAGTTGAGTATTACTCAATGACATGAAAACTTAACTATTTATTTGATTCATAACCCTATCAAAATCTGAAAGCTTAAAAATATTATTGCCAAGTTATTTTACAGTTCCTATAATTTAAGGTTAATTAATAACTTAAATAATCTCCATAACCACTACATACAATAGAAATATCATCAAGCACAAGTCCAAAGTGGGCAGCTCTAGCAGTGAGTTCCTCAGTCACCTTCTGACTCACCATTTCTCTTTGTGTGATCAACTCACTGGCATCATATTGAGCCTGTTTGGTTTGGATAAGCAAAATAGTGTATAAGATACAAGCAAGACAAATTAATAAACATAATTTTGAATAAAAAATGGCAATAATGTTGGATGAAACAATTACCAAAACCCTTACCACAACAGCCTTTAGAACTTCATTGACAATGGAAGGTAGAACTCTCTCTGAGTAGTCAATGCCCAAGTTGGTGAAGATATGAGGAAGATTATCTACCAATGGTCTGTACAGAATTCTCAAGGTTAAAGTCACCATCTGAAGATCTGTGGTGAGTTTGTGTATTTGAAATTTTAATGGCATGGACATGAAAAATTGAGTTTAGAAGCAAAGATGGCAAAAATTAAATTTTAATGAATCGGTTGAAAGTTTTTGTAGAAACATTTCTAAATTCAAATCACCTCGACTTCCTGTGACAGTGTGTTGGTTCCTAGGTTGTGACCTGATGTCAAAGATGAATGGTTTTTGAACCCATGGAATAAGGAAGTGGGTTCCTTCTCCAACCACCTTTTGTCTAACTCCAGCAAACCTGTCGAAGATTACTGCTCTGTGGCCTCCATCAACTGCAAGATGGATTTGATTTTCAAATGAAACAAGCCATATTTGAAATTTTTTAAAATCTATTTTTATATCTATAACTTTTATTCATGTATATTGTTTGAATATGATAATTTTTTCTCTATCACCAAACCATGGGTAATCAAAATGAGATCATATAGATTAAAATTTATTTAAAATTGATCAAAAAAGAAGATTGATAATCAAAACTTTAAATTTGGCACCAAATTAACACGAAAAAACTTGTATTAAATAGAAAAAAATCAAGTAGACTAAATGATGAAACAATAAAATTACCATTATATAATGCAGAATTAGCTACTCCTCCTGCAACTGCAAGCCCAATTCCCAGCTTTCCCATGAGGTTGAAAAATCTTCCAGATGCCATTTTGAGAAACTTTAGATTTTTTCCTTGAAATTGGTTATACCGATGTCATTATATTGCATAAGAGTTTCATTTTAATTAATTGTAAAAAAAAATTTAAATATTACAGAAACATTATTTTTAAGCTCTCTTAAAAAACATTAATAAAAAAACTACCAAAAAATGAACGAGACACAAACCGGGCGATAAGAAGTAAAAGGCAAAGTCACTAGCACTAATAACTAACTATTGAATTTGTACTTTTTAAAAATTTTGTATAGATTTTGGATATGATCATTTTTGTTTATTTTAGCATAAAAATATTCTAATTTAGATTCTAAAAAATTACCAACGTTTCCACCGGTGTACTCGTAAAAACTAAACAAATTCTGGTGGATTATCTGACGTGGCCCGATTTGTTATATTAATTTTAATCCTAATTTTCTTTATTAACAAAATTTGCCTTTGAAAGGTTTAATATCGGAATACAATTGTACATTCAAAATGGTAAGAATTTTTCATGGTTTTTTGATGGTCACTAGACCGATAAGGATTTTGCTCATTTAAATTACTTTTCATCTTTTTTGAATGAACAATTTAATGAGTTCTACTATTGAAAAAATGTCATTATCAAATTTTAATTGAGTAAATACATTCATTTATTTCCGTCATAAACTTGTGAATGTTGGTGAAATTTGAATGAACATTGATTTAAACTCTTTGGACTAATCAATTTTTTGAATTTTTTTAGGTTTTGTTAGCTGCTGCTGTTTGTAACAAAACTGGTAAAGGTAAAATTTAGTTTTCTTCCAACAACTCATTTAAATATTTTTCAGGAAGCCAAAATTTTTATTCATAAATTTTTTTTTTTATTATTCACTCTTGTGTATTTAGTTGTTTTACAATTCAAAAAATGTTTATTTGTTTGCTCAAAATTTGTTTTAAATTGCACTAAAATCTATTTTAATATATCTTTATTATATTAAATTTGTTTTGAATTATAAAAAATCTTACATAAAAACATCAAATATGGCTGTAAATAAAAAATAATTATACATATATCATTTAGTTATCCTGAAATTTCAATTCAATCAATTAACTTACATTAAGTTTATGTGAATACAAATATGGAATAAGGATTATTATCATTAATTATATGAAAACATAAAATATCCAGTGTTTTCAAAATTTAATTATTAGCGTTCTTCTTTATATCTAAAACCATAACAGCTGACACCATAAAAATGTGAATATAAAGAAAATAATTAATGATGAGAATGATTACATTGAAAGATAAAAACCACCCATCCATTCTTCAAAAGATTACCTCCCTACCTATACACTTCATTGAAAAAAAAAAACCACCTATATATCTACCATCACTGCAGTGATAATCTCAAGGCAGTTTGTGGAAATGACAAGGTCTCGGATAGAAGGTCTTTTAGCCTCATTTCCCAAACTCATGGGAACTGGCAAGCAACACACTTTTGTTGAGACTGAGAGTGTTCGTTATGTCTATCAACCATTAGAGAAGGTGGCTCATGTTTTTGTGCATCAGTTGCTCTGTATAATACTCAAAAAGGAGATTCATTGTTTATTTGCCTTTTAGTTTTTGACTATTATGTAATAATAACTTTGTTCATACTATTATTCTCAAAAGTTTGTAATGCATGATAATATAAAAATTTAATTCACTACATGATCAATCTCCCAGTTGTACATGTTGTTAATAACAACGAAGGCGAGCAACATTCTTGAGGACCTTGAAACACTGAGGCTTTTTGCCAGAGTGGTCTGTTATCATTGTTGTTATTGAGGGCTTGTATATAATTATGTAGTTTATTGTGTTGTTGTTTGGTGATATTTTTTAATGCCATTCACAATATTGATGTTTGGTTGGGTTTTTTGTATCAATTGATAGTTTTTTTGCCTAAGTATTGATACTGAAACAATTCTTTTCTTTCTAAAAGCAAGTTAAAGTAATAATGACTTCAATTCAATTCAGATTCCTGAATACTGCAAGAAAGTGGAGGAATCAGAAATCATTGAGCAAGCATTCCAGTTGATATTTGCTTTTGATGAGATCATCGCACTGGGCTACAGAGAAAATGTCAATTTGGCTCAGATCAAGACATTCACTGAGATGGACTCACATGATGAACGAGTCTTTGAGGCTGTCAGGAAGGTGAGTGATTGACCATTGTATAATGAATTTCAACCATGTGATAATGTCAATAATCAAGCTTTTTTTTTATATTATGATTTATTGTATGAATCTCATTCATATTGTAAATGAAAAAAAAGATGTTAAGGAAGTAATAATAAAAATTATAATAATTAATGAAGTTATGTTCAGACATTATCATGACAATTGAAAAGTTAGTTAGAATGTGTTGATAATTACAACAATTAACACAGACACAAGAGAAAGAGGCACTTGACCGAATGCGAAACAAGGCAAAAGAGTTGGACAAGATGAAGCAATCTCGTGCAGGTAAGGTGTCAGCTACTGGCTTTGGAGGCTCAAAAACTGGCAACATCAGCAAGGATATCATCATCAACAACACTCCAATAGAGAAGCCCAAAATGCCAGCCTACATGCCTACTGCGTTAGTATTCATTGTGTCTTACTAATCCGTCATTAAAAATCAGCTGCAGATATTTTATCAGGTTATACTGCCCTGATAACAAAAATAAGAATTAATTTTCTAAATATCATACAATAAAAATAGCAATAATTATTTTCTTCATACAATTTTCTTATTTTTAAATTTTTTTATACATTACTGTTTGTAGTAGTAGTACTATGATTATTATGACTAGCATACCACATCACTAACCACCACAGCAAGCCCACAGGTTCGAGCAGGGCCTTGAAGATCGGTGGGGATAAGAAAGATGTTGACTCATTTGTCAATCAACTCAAGAGCGAGGGAGAAAGTTCGTCTGCTTATCTTCAAATTGAATCTATCATGACTACTACTACTATTACTGCTTATACTACTTCCACTCATACTACCACACAACTTCTACTAATACTACTGTTGAATTATCGCTACCACAACTATTAGTACCACTTCTAATGCAAGCATACAAACCCACCAGGAGTGGCATTACCAATAAGCCAACAGAAGCCTTCATTATTGGCGAAGGTGGCCACCCCAGTTTCCAACCAAGAGGCGTGAGTTCATGTTGCTTCGATTCATTAATATGCATATCAAAAATATTAAAATATTTTACCTACCTTCTGCGTTTTTGCATGACAAAATATCACCACATACACCACACAATCAATTAGTCTATTCACTCTTAACCACATATCACACTTTACACACCTACTCAAACATCACGTCTCCTACACACACGCATGCCAAACCACAATAACACACACACACACACACACACACACACACACACACACACACACACACACACACACATCAGTGTGCACTTGAGACAAGAGGAGAAAATAATACTGACAGCAGGTAAGGAGGGAGGCTTGCAAAACTTTGAGGTGCATGGCACAATATCTCTCAAGGTCTGTCTGTTTGTTTGTTGTTATGTCTGTGTGAGGCCATCTTTTCAATGTTTTTCATCTTTTAATCTGTTTGTTGATGAATGGCTTGTGAGAATTGTACAATCCATGTACAAGGAAGTGAGAAGTAGGGTGAGAGTTGGTGATGAGTATAGCAACTCGTTTGATGTTCGGGTAGGTGTCCATCAAGGTTCTATTCTTAGTCCATTACTTTTTGTTATTGTGCTGGAAGCTTTATCTATGGAGTTACGTACAGGTTGCTCTTGGGAGATTTTGTATGCTGACGACTTAATGGTAAGTGCTCAGTCCATGGATGAACTATTAGTGAAGTTGAGAACCTGGAGATCAGAGATGGAGAAGAAGGGGTTGAGGGTGAATATGGGTAAGACAAAGCTAATGGTTTCTGATTCGAACCTTGATGTGTTAAGAAAATCTGGGAAGTATCCTTGTGGTCTATGCCAAGCAGGTGTGGGTAGAAATTCTATTCAGTGTGGATGCTGCAGGCAATGGGTACACAAGAAATGCAGCGGCATAAAAGGCCTTCTAACTTCGGATCTTAACTTCCGATGCGCTCGTTGCCTTGTTACAGCACGGCCTGTTGATGGGAGATTAGTGAAGAAAGTGATGATTGGTGATGAAAAACTGGAAGTTGTCCCAGAGTTCTGCTATCTTGGAGATGTGTTATCTGCAGGTGGTGAATGTGAGCTTGCTTCAATAACACGTTGTTAGTGTGCCTGGGCTAAATTTTGCCAACTTCTTCCACTCCTTGCTAATCGTCATTTATCATTATTGACCAGAGGCCGTGTCTATTCAATTTGTGTCAGAAAAGCTATGTTACATGCTGCTGAAACATGACCTGTAACAGTTTCCACATTGAACCGCCTTAGACGAAATGACCTCGCCATGATTCGCTGGATGTGCAACATCAAAACGAATGATAACGTTTGCTCTCACTCACTCCTTTCAAAACTTGGCATTCGGGATGTTGAGGTAGTTCTTCGTACAAGCAGGATGAGGTGGTTTGGACATGTAGAGCGTAGCGCGGGTTGGATTTCTCAGGTGCGAAAGTTGGATTTAGATACTTGCAAGAAGCCTGGTAGGCCAAAAAAAACTCGGAATGAGCTCATATTGAATGATAAAAGAAAGCTAGACATGGTTTGTGCGGATCCACTCGATCGCTCTGAATGGAAAGGCCGACTTCGAGATAGAACTTTCAAAAAGCCCAACCCTTAGCAAAGGAAAACGGGCTATATAAAGGATTTGATTGATTGATTGATGTGATGTCTGTATTTAAGCAATGTGTTTTCATGTTTTTTCGTCTGTGTTGTATTTTTTACATTTCTTTGTTATTATTTGTTTTTTTTTATTTCGTTTTTATTTTTATCAACCCATAAAGATAGTTCATTAATCGCAATCTTTTGAATAAGTATTTCTCAATAAACCCAGGTGTCTGACGAAAAGTATGGGTGTGTGAAGGTGTTGATGAAGAATGAGGACGATAAAGGAGCTCAGACTCAGGTATGGTATTGTTATATCATTGCTGATTATTTTATTTAGTGTTTGATAGGCTTGAAGTAAGTGGTTGGCCTACCACATTACCCTCACATCACAACATACTACCTTCACACTTCACCATCTTGACACTACACTATCCTCACCACACCACATACCCTTCCACACAATCCACACATCGTACCACGTGATTCTTACCTCACCACACCACATTCACAGACACATCCCAACATAGACAAAAAGCTCTTCCAGTCAAGCAATATCATAGGACTCAAGAATGCAGATAAACCCTTCCCGTTGCACACTGATGTGGGAGTGCTCAAGTACAGACTTCAGACACAAGATGAATCTCTCATGCCTTTGTCTAGTTTGTGTCTGGTGTTTTTTGTTTTGTCTGTGTCTGGTATTTTGTGCCCATTGTGTTTGTGTTGGTATGTAATTATAAATACAAAATATCTCTAAAAATTAATATTAGTCTGTAGTATTCAAAATTCGCTTCCCAATATATAACTCTATACAACTTTCAAACAATCGCAATTTAAATCCTTCACTAACAACATCATCACCAACCCTCCCCACCCTCAGTAAACTGCTGGCCAAACGACGCCGGCAACAAATGCGACGTTAACATTGAGTACGAACTTGAAAGGACAGACCTTGAACTGAATGATGTTACCATTTCCATACCTACATCGTTCGTTCCTTTATTTTTTCAATATTGAGTTTATGTAACTTTAAAAAGGAAAATTGAGGTGTAATATGAATTTGGTTGGTGAATGAAAATTGGGTTATCATATTAATTTTATCGATTTTTCTTAAGGTTTATGTGATTTTATCAAATAAAATGTATTAAATTAAATTAATTTATTTTTATTTTATCATCACTTCGGTATACCACACAACATACCTTCCCTCTTTCTACACTCACTTCACAACCTACTCATGTCACCTTATAATTACCGAATCATTTCACCATTTACTACCATTATAACACACTAAACACTCGGTCCGCCCTACAGCTCAAACCCTCTGGTGAATGAGTGTGATGGAGACTATAAATACGAAAGCCACAAGAACACCTTGCAATGGACACTGCCCGTCATCGACGTATCAAATAAAACCGGTCAGAAATGTTTGATACTCGTTGCGAAAGCGATAATAATGACGATATTGAAAATGATACTGCTAATAATAACGAAAATACGAGTAGCGTTATTAATGAATAGAAATATAATAGAGATATCAAATATTGAGATAAACAAACATAAAGTATTTATTCAAAAAAGTCACGAAGCTTTTCGTAAGACTCGTTAATCAAGTCAATAAATTTGAATGAATAATTTGTGTTTTTATTCTTTACTGTATAAAAGAAAAAAAAACTACTACTACTACTACTACTACTACTACTAATAATAATGAAAATAATAAGGATAATAATAATTATTCTTATTATTAGGCTCGTTGGAGTTCACTGCGGCAGGTCACCCCAATGACTTCTTTCCTGTCAATGTGTCCTTCGTGTCCAAGAAACCTTACTGTAACATCGAGGTTGATAATAATAATAATAATGAAATATTAAAAATAATATTGAAATAAATATTTTGTTTTTAATAATCTTGTAGATAATATGTAGAGTTTAATCACGAATGATTATAGCGATTAAAGTCATGGAACTCCTTTTGTTTCAATTGAAATCATTATTATGTTAATATTTTTGTTGTAAAGAAATTCAAATTTATATTATTTAAATCTTACTATGCTTGCGTTACATTATTTAAATATTGTTTCTATGCTTTCAGGTTCTGGATGTTATGGCAGTGGACGATGATTCAGCCGTGAAATTCTCCTCTGAAGTTATATGTTATGTTGATAAGTATGAAATTGTTTAATGACCAGTTCTCAATGGTGTGTTACACAATATGATTATTGTAATATTATCAAATTTGATTATTAATATTAGTTTGAACATAGTAATATTCATAATTATTATATTATTTTTATAATAATTATTAATTATTTTTATCTCGCTAAGAAAAGTTCAGATATTAATATTTAAAAATTGTGAATTATTTGATACTTTCATTATTTTTTTTCAGTCTTAACTTTAGATGGTATACCAATGATCGTTTTCTTTACTACTTTATTGAAGATAATTCAACTAAAAACTTTTGATTTTGTCGGTAATAAAATAACTTTGTTTTTGAATGTCTCATGGTAGGGTTACATTTGTCGCAGTATTGGCTTTCAACTAATAGATGTATTACATTTCTTATGTTATAAAACAACTTCTTATGCTTAAGTTCATTTGGAGTTAAGTTATAATCAGAAAAGCTGAAAATAGTCGAAATTTAGAGAATACAGGAAAAGAAAAGCTTTACTCGAAACGCTTTTGTATCTGATAATGCAAAAGAAAGTTAGTTTTTTGGTATTTTTTTGCACATTTTGTATCTTTCCAATCGAAACTCATTAAGTAATTGATCAAAAAACTCATATCGAAATTTTTTTTTAAAGGCACTTCATAAAAGCAACATTTTTCAACTTTCATGATTTTAAAAAAAGTCAGAGACTAGAGGCAGACCAACAAATTTGTTACAGTCAATTAAGTAAATATCATATCAAGATTACAAATGAGATGATCTAGTGAAGGTTAAGTAATATGGTGAGTGTGTGGTGTAGAATGTTTAATCCATGGATGATTCGATTTTTCTAGACCACATCAACAAATCCTCGTCTTCTTCTTTTGATTCCTCCTATTGATTGAACTATTTAGAAACCAAAAGTTTGAACAAAATTGAATGAAAAAAATTAGCAACAATAAAAAAATAATATTTATATTTGAAAGTACAAATCTATCCTACATAAGACGAGTATGAGTTGAAACAAGAGGTATAGTTATATTGAAAACCTTGTAAGAAACAATAGAATGACTGAAAAAAATGACATCTAGAAAACTTACTCAAACATTTTGATATCCATATCATTAAGAAGTAAAAAAATATTATCTATCACACTAAATCGTAAAACATAATCTTTATTAAACATATTAGCTTATATTGCTGTACATGTCCAGGTAACTGGAGTTGAGAGCATACACAGAGTGATTAAAAACAAGACTGAACCAAAACACACTAACCTGCTGATTTCGGTAGCATCCTCTCTTAAACCTAATCAAATCACCCCACAAAACGGCCCTATTACAACTAGGACAGTCGCCTTCAATTGGAAGAAGTTCATTGGCTGACAAGAATGTTGCAGCTAAACACGTGGTGTGGAAATCTTGGTGGCAATAACAACATTTCAAAGCATTCGATTCCTGCAGATCGTTTGTGTTGTTTTTAGACACCTAATTCTTATACAATAGTTTTTTGGATAGGTGAAACTATATTATCAGTGAAGTAATAAAAAACTATTTTGAAAGATGTCTATCACTGAAGTAAGTTATTGCGCTATATAAATAAAATACATTATCATAATCGTTTATCATCTTCATAGTTCCATTTATATAGGGTCAGATACATACATAAATGTATATATAAATATATAAACCACCAACCCCAACATGGCTTTTACATATAAAACACTCGACCACTATATCATCACTGCAACTACCCTGTGACACCTTGACACTCTTCACGGGACCGTACTCTATCGGCATATGCATCGGTGGTTGAATATCCCCTTTGAAGTCCCTCTGGTGTGTGTGTGTGTGTGTGTGTGTGTGTGTGTGTGTGTGTGTGTGTGTGTGTGTGTGTGTGTATGTGTGCTGGAGTGTGTTTCTGAAATAAGCTCAAAATTTCGAATTTAAATTCAAAAATATATGTAAACAACAAACTTTATAATAATAATATCAACTATTATTTCTCTTATTTCTTTCATTATTTTTATTGTTATTAGTTTTGTATTATTATTCTTATTATTAGTATTAAGAAACCTTGTAGGCGTGTTTGAGCCAGAGTATTGTGAGAGGGAGCCTATTCCATGGACCCACTTTCAGCATGTTCCACAAAACTCTCAACTGTTGGGGATTCATTTGAAATAAACTTTCAGTTGATTAATTAAATAAATTAAAAATTTATTTAAATATTTTTGATTTAAACATTTAACTTCGATTTGAAAATAAATTTTTATGTTATAAAAGTTAATTTAATATAATAAAAATTTATTAAAAAAATAAATAAAACAAAAACTGAATGAAAGAACCTACCTTGTAATCATACATCAATTCATTATTTCTTTTTGGAAGCAAACTTTTGAGCCTCCTACTCTGCATAGGTTTTGTCCATGCCCATTCAAACTGGTTTGATAAATTTTTATAAAATATTCTAGAAAATATCTTTTCTGAAGCACAAGTGGCCAAGAAACTATATATGTACAAAAATTTTTTCAAAAATCTTTTTATAGAAGTACAAAGTTTTATATATATTTTTTAATTTTTAAAATTCATCAGTCATTATGATTATTTTATTAAAAAAAAATTAATTATCAAAGAATTATTCTATTGAAACATTCAAACTGATTTTGAAATTTCAATAGTTCATTTAAACATACAGCCATGCAAATCTAGTTTGCAAACTGTGCACTTTGAAAATGAATTAAGAATAATAATAAGAACATATACACCAACTCTTAAAGCTGAAATACTGTTCGGAAAACCATGCACAACCAACACCATTTCCCTATAACAATCAATCAAATGAACTTTTTGAATTTATAAGTAAAAAATTTTGAAAACATCAGAATACTCAATTTATTGTTAGTATAATCTTTGATCAGTTTATGGATTTTTAAAAATGTATGTGAGCATGGAGTTTGTCAGATTCAAAAAATTTTACATTACTACAGCAAATTAAATAATATTTTATTTAATATTCTACTATATGTTAATATATTTGAAGAAAAATGTTGTATTAGCTAGAGACTAGTTTTAGATTCACCGTGAACTTGAGTTAATTTCTAAAAAATATTTCCAAATTACTAATAAAATATTTCTTACCAAGGTCCTTTGCCATTGGTCCGCCAGGCCCCTCCGAACTTTTTTCCTTTATTATGTTGTTTTTTTCTCCTTTCAGGGTTGACAGTGAAACCAATATAAACACGTCCTCTGTATTGAGGATTAGTGCAATATAATAAGTAAACTCCATAAAAGTTTTCTATTTCATGAACCATTCTTGCTTGAGTTAAATATTTAAACTCCCGGAAAGGTATGTTGTAATCTCAAAAGTGAAATTTGGTTTCAAATTTTATAGTTTTTTCAAAATTTATTACACTTTATAAAATTAAAAATATTTTTTCAAATAAATAATTCAGCAAAATAAAATTTTAATTTTCAATTAACTTACAACTATGAGTTAAAAATGGCTTTGGGTGAAGGATTGATAGAATTTTATATTGATGCAACTATAAATTATTTCAAACTCAAGTTTTGAAAAAAAATCTCTTTGAATAAAATGACTATATTGAAAATAATATTCCCACCAAACTCCAAAAGTTATCAAATATTAATTTTCTTATCACTAATTATTTTACTTACATAATCTTACTGATTAAATTTTTCGTTCTTTTATTATTAGTTTATTAATAATAATAACAAAAATATTATTTTTTCATTAAAGAAAATCATTTATTTTCTTATTATTATTCCTATTATTCTGCTTCTGCATCTAATGCATTACACCTCCCACGTTATAGACCAGCTATTGTTCTGTAACGCTCTACATCCATACATATTACCACATATATGCTTACTTTTATACATGAACCCAACAAACATTATTCTTATAAACCTCTATGAAAAGAGATTTCATATAAAACCTCTATCAACCTTTATAAAAAGGCCTCATATACACAATCTCCATTACAACACCGTAAAACATATGAATATCAATAAATATAAATTTTTTTATTATTCACTTTTGAAAACTTATTTCTTGAATTTAGATAACATTGTAACCATGGAAAAGATATAACTAGTTTGATAATGGAAGAGAAGAGGTAATCAGCATAAACTCTAGGCACGTCTCAACTCTTGGGTGCTGGTTGTTTAATATATACATTAGTTTCATATGAACTTATACTTCAATATATTTATATTGATACTAAATTATAATACTTAGAACAAGTTTTATTTTTAATCACTACTTTTGTTTTTATTATTCATATATAACATCAATTAAATAAATAGCTTTAAGGTTGTTATAATATATTATTTGTAAATATCATTATTTTGAATGTATTTTTTGCTCCATGGTATCAGCGAGGCATTTTATTTCTTATTCATTGGAAAAAGTATTTAGGTTAAATTTGTTTATTTAGTTAACACTTAAAAATCGTATTTGTTTCTAATCCAACAAAAAATACTTTTTTTTTAATATTCAAATCTTTTCATGCTAAATACCCGACTTATATTAAAAGCTATATTCAAGTTTCCATATTACTTTTTTTTTAAATTTACATTATTTTTAATCAATTATTATGTTAAAATTTAAACCTAAAAAACACTGAAATTTTTTGGAATTACAGTAAAAACACGAAGCTTTCCGTAAGAAAATTTTACGTTTTTATTTAGTAACAGAACAGAGCTTTATACAAAACATCTCATAGCGTGGTTTACTACATTACCAAAAAGAAAACTTTATTTGCTATACAATATATATACAACAGGATAATATATTCACTTCATATACTATATAAGCTATATAAAAAAAAATACTTTCCTAAAAAGCATACCAAAGTATGCAAAAATTGGCATAATATAGGTTTATCTTAAAAACAGTGAAGAATTTTGACCTTACAAAAATTTAAAGTATATGAAATAACATTAAAAATTAAGTAATAATATACATATAATCTACATTATAGCAAAACATAATCCTAGTATGCCTTACATCTATGCAATGAGTAAATGAGGATTCTTTAACTATAGGAAACTTGTATATAATTCTTTATTGTGAGGTTTTACACAAGATTGCTTTGAGTATAACTCTATAAAAAGTTGGTTTTAGATGAAGAAACTGTTAATGAGCTTTTATTAAAGAAATACGTTTTAAAATATTTGCTTAAGAGAAGATTTACGCTTAAGGTTGGTTGTGCTTGGTATTGGGGAATTTTGATATTTAGTTTTGAGCTCATTAAACAAATTTCATGTAAAATTCAGATAATGATTCATCAGTTAATAAAGATGATAGAAATATGTTATATTATTTTATTTTATTCGGCTCAAAAGTAGATCAAAAGCTAAATTTTGTTATTAAAAATAGAAAATTTATCGTTAAAAATAGTATTTTTTGCACATTGAAGCTACAGTAGCCAATATTCAAAATACAAGTGAATTCGTTTGTGTTAATTTGATTCTAGACTTAAAACTGGTTCACAATTAAACCCGATTGTTTTTATTGGTTTTTATTTAATTCTTTTATTATTGTTTCTATGCATTCACATGATTGCATTATTTTCATTGCCTATTTTTGTGTTAATTCACAAAAATTTTTTATTTAAAGCTTTTTAATCAAATTTTTGATAATTTAAAAAAAAATCGTTTTGCTTTGAAGTAATTTAAAATTTTTGATAAAAATTCCCAAAAATTGTCTTTAGTTAGTCATATTTTGACATAAAAATTCAATTACAACAGAAAGATTTCTTGTATTAAAAGTTTGATTTTTTGATGGTTGAGTCAACTGGTCTTAAAATAAATGCCAATATATTACTTGAAATAGACACCAAAGTCATTATTTCAACCCCGAGTGTTATTTAACTAAAAGCAAGATAAATTTTATAAGTATATAAATGAATATAATTGATATCATTAAATTATATAATCCTTTTAAATTAAATTTAGAGTTTTTTGTTTTACAAGCAATTGAGATTTGCGGTAAAAGTGCATTTTTCATATCATTTTGAGTAGCAATTCCAATAACACTTCAAGATGGTTTTGTCTGTTTGAATTAGATTGCTATTCAATCATTGTTAATATTTTTTTGGGTTCCCGTTCACAGCCCATTCTATCATTTTTCCTTTTAATATTAGACTTGACCTATTGCTTTTTATTTTTTTTTTTGAAATTAGTCAGACTATTTTAATTTTTTTTCTTTATAGGTTTATTTATAATTTTTGACAGTGAAAATCTATTATTCTCCCTATTATTTTTTACCTCGCCTTATAAATCATAGATTTCAAAACTTCTGTAATTCTTGAAGCCAAAAAGAATTATTTCTTGGCCAAGGTTGTCATAACATAACATAAGAAGTGTGGCTCCATCCTGATTTTGAATAAAATACCAGAATATACAAACAGCCAGTTTAACATAACTTTTTTTAGCTTACCTGATACAAGAGTTAATTGAATACATCTTTTGAAGTATTAAATCTTTATACCAACCTCGTGGCTTGAATAATGCGTACTACAGAAGTTTTCAAAAACGCGTCTTAAAATGAATGACTTCAATTGTATTGGCGCTCTTAACGTTATATATAATTTTTTCTTATTGAACGATTTTTTGTATAATTCCTAAAATTTGTATTCATAATTTTTCTGAGAACTAAACCTTCACGCTTATTTTCACCCTAACTCAAACTAATTATTAAGGCTTGGATTTTCAATGTATAATATACCCAACAGTATGGCTGACTCAAAAGTTCCCGACATTGACGCCATAGAAGATGAGAATGAGTTGGAAGAATTGGTTGGTTTTGTCGAAATATTTGTTCAATCTTTTATTAGTTATGTGCTTGTTTCTATTATTTTATTGTTGATATCATTACTTTTTTTATTTTATTTTTTCCAATTATTATTTTTTGTAGTATTTAATTGTTTTTTTTACTTTTTCTTTCTATTTCATTGTGGTTATTATCAAAATTGAGCTGTTCTATGAATTTGGAATTTATTTCTCAATTGAAATATATGACAGCTCTTTCAGATTGATAATTTAATCGGTATAATAACACTTGTTATAATAAATGTTGCGTAATATACTTGTTATATGCATTTCACATTTTCAATAATATCATTAAAAAAACGTACATTCTTCATTCATAAAAAAAAAATTGACGCAAAACAAAACAGTGCAAAAAGACTGAAGATCTGAAATTGAAAGAAAAAATTAAGAAACGCCAAGAGGTTTTGAAGCAAAAGAAACAAGGTGAGATCCAATGGTTTTACAATTTTGAGTTTTCTTCAATTTTTTTGACTTACACAACTTTTTTGTGAAAGAAATTTTCCGAGAAAAAGTTTTTTCAGTCATTCATTTGAACTTTTTGTTTACTTTTATTGTTGTTTCTAAACGCTCAAATAGGGATATAAGATTTTTTTCACTTTTATTTGAAAAATTCGTTTTCAAGTCTGTTATTCTCGTAATTATTTTTTTTATCTTTTTTTCATTTTTAAAACCAAATAAAATTTCTTTTATGTTTTTGTTCATACTAGAGTAGGATAAAAAATATATTGAAAACAACTAATATATCAGAGATATATATATAGAAACAATTTAAAAAATTATATGTTTCAAAATCACCACCTCTATCTCTGATATCATTCTATTTTTTCAACAGATTATTTATATAATCTTCAAAAATTTGAGTTTTAATGATAGAAAATGCTTCAATAAAAACAGTAATTTTTTGTTTTTAGGATAATCATTAAAACTATTTACCTAAAAAATGATAATCAATATTCCAGCTTAAATGCTACTAATATTTAAAAACGTAATAATAAAATCTCATAAAAAAGCATTGAAAAAATTTTTAAAAGTCAACTTCAATCATGAAAATATCATTAATTCTTTTTCATCCAATCTTCAATTAATTTTTGAACACCATAGAGTTGCAAAACAAAGCAAAATCAATACCTCCACCTGTTTTTTTTATTGTTTTTTTACCTGTTGTTTTGTTGTGCCAATCACTTGTCTGTAATCTTCTTGTAAACATAATTCCAGAACATTCACAAGCATCTCTAATAAAATTCACACCTTCACAAGTATCTCTACTAAATCTCACATAATATTGAGTTTGGAAAGTACTTATGTATTATGATAATGTGTTCCAGAAGCTCTTGAAGTTCATGTCACTGTATTCATATCAACTATTGTATTGTTTTGTATGTAACATTTTTAGTTGTGTAAAAGAAAGTGAAAATACTTGATTACTAACTTTATTTGTGATATATTGAACAAAATGATACTTCTATTTACATATCATCTCCGTAGACCCATCTCAACGCACTCAAATTGCCTCAAAGAACATGGCTCTTATCTTGCATAAAAGCAACTAGGTTCACCATTTTTTTGAAGATAAAATCAAACCCACATCTTTCCACTCAACCAACTCAATATACTTCATTCTTAGTTATCAAACTCTGCGTTAAAGAAGCAAAACCAAAACTCCTTCACATTATTATTATTATCATTATTATTTTAAATTATTATTATTAATAATAGTTTAAAAACTTAGTTTTAAAACTTTAAATAACTAATGAATTTTGAAGTTCTTTTGAATAATTTGTAATTATTTTCTTGCAAGCCTCATCATTATTCCAGTAGCATGCGGTGTTGAGAACTGTTTAGTTGTAAGTTTGCTTTCAAAAAAAATTAAACTTTTCACCACTAGACTCATTAAGTTTGAATTATGTTTTGTTATTATTGCTGTTTTTAACAATAATTTTAGTTGTTTTACTGTTTTCTATTTTTTGTAATAATGATTATTTTAGTTTTAGGGCTGTTTTATTTATTTTTTGTTATTGTTTTTTATCATTTCATAGTGATTAAATAAATTTTATTGTTTTTTTTTTTGGATCTTTATTAGTAGTAAGAGTAACAACCACAATAATTAAAGATGATCTTGAAAAATTTCACTTCAAAAGTTCACTTGATCCTCTAGAACTGTTGTAAGAGGCCTGCCTTTAATAAAGCTGGCTCAAAATCCCAGTTCAAACGCATAAATCTATGAGACTCTAACTTCAAAACTTTGAAAAAGTAGTTCTTCCATGGTAGAAACCACCTAAATTGAATCCTACATTTTGTTTGTTTGCTAATTCCATTTCCTTATTCTTCCACGTGAAAATGTATGATCCAATTGAAAATTCAATTTGAACTCAGGAATTTTCAAAGTTAATTCCATTTTGGGCTTATAGATTTTTTTCTATAAAATGAAAATAATTAAAACACTTTTAAACTTTGAATTTCGATGAGTTAATGTGAATTATAAACAATTGAAAAAGTCAAAAGAAATAAAAAAAATAACAACATATAAAGCAAAAGCTAAAAAACAAAAAAAAATATAAAAAAAATCTTCATAGTGTGAAATAAAACGATAATAAAAGTTTTTAGAATCCAAGTCTTGACCTGACAATCAGAAACAACCTCACAACCGTTGAAAGAACGATTCCAGGGAAATGATACAATAGAAAGATTAGGATTCCAATGAACTCAGTGATCTTATCTCAACTGGTCCAGTCCTTATTATCTTGCAGCTGTTTTTTTTGATAGATTTAAAAAACTTTGAGAATAGCTTTAAATAAAACTTATATGAATAGAATCATTTTTTTTTTTAGTTTTTATTAATTTGTCACATAATTTTTTTCAGTTATCTAAAATGGTTTTCATAATTTTGTTGTAGTATTAAAACATTTATTCTCACAAATAAAAGCTAGAGCACCATAAGAGAATTTTCTCGGTGAATAGTTTTTCAAAATATGATTACAACATCATATTAAAAAAAATATTGCATCCAAAAAATAATTGCAATCAGTTTTAAAACAAGAAATTAAAAAATTTACCTTGATCATTGAAAAAAATTATTTTCAAACCAAAATAACATTCTTATATCATTTAAAAGTAACTTCACTGAAATAAATTTTAAAAAATAATTTGAAATAAAATACATACACAAACTTCACAATATGTGATACATTTGTATACAAATTGATATTTCTTTGACCTGATTTGCCTGGATAAATTAAGCCTCAAAATCATTGAGCTTTCGTTTCACAAGAACCTCCAGATTTCAAAACGCTTTTTTATTGCTTTGTTAATTGATTTTTTTAAAAATCTATGAAGTAAGAGTCTTTGAGGTTTTTTTGTATTTGAAAAAAGTAATTTTTGGCAATAATAAGAATAGATGATATAAAAGTGATAGCGTTAACGTGAAATATTTTATCGAATTTTTATGACTAAACGTTATTTTTAAATCAAAAAAAATTGTTCAAAATGAAAACTTAAACCAAAAAAATATAAAACCAAAAAACTATGAAAAACAAAAACAAACTCATGGAACCCAAAGAATATTGGAAATTTCCTTTCAGAATCTCAAGTAACGAATTTTTCTTTTAGTTAACCTTTGGGTGTAAATTTGCTCAGTTTTTAAAATATTGTTCATTATTGTTATTGTTTTTTTTTCTATTATTTATTTTTATTTATTTATTATTTTTTCATTAGTTATTGTATTTTTTATTCTCTTATTGTTTTCGTTTATATTTCTATACTTAATTTTTCTTCATGTTTAAAAATTTTTTGTTAAATGATTTATTTCCACCATACAAAACTGATATTTCTTTCAAAAACCACTATTCTTAATCAAAATTCTCACAAGTTTTTAATATAAATTTTCAAAATAATACCAAAAAAATACTACCTCCAAAAAAAAAGGATCTTTATTCTCCTAACTACTCACCCACACACAAAAAAAACTATAAATAAAATAAAAAAAATAGATTCCCATCTATTTTTAGCACAAGAAGTAAACAGTGAAGCAAAACTTCAGCAATCATACGCTTATATGGTAGTTATGTTGTCTCAGTATTAGGCCATTTATACTATTGTTATTTTATTATGATTACTGTTAATGTTTTTATTTTTATTATTATTTTATTATGATCATTTTTATAATTTTTTTTTTATTATGATTATTGTTACTATTATTTTTATTATTTCTATTATTTTTTATGAAATTGGTTGTTTTCATGCCTATTTTAGTTTTTTTCATATTCCTCTTTAAGCTTTTACTGTTTTTTTATCTGTTTTTTAGTTTTCCAATTTGTATTATTTTTTGAATCCTGCTTTAATTTTTATTGAAAAATCAAAATAAAAATTAATTTTCGCATATTAGTTTTTATTGCTAATACAGAAAACATAACCTCAAGATAAAACCAACTTACAGACATGGCTTATTCGAATCATTGACAGAATGCTAATATTTTGGGACTTTTTTATATCTTATATCCTTTCTTAATTACAGAAAACTCTGTTTATATTTATTACATTTTTATCAGATAATTTTTTTACGCTTATTAGTGAAAGATTTTTACAAAAATTTCATTTTAGTCAAATACTATCATTTTTATGATTTTCAAAGAATATTTAAAATTTCAATTTTTAATCCAAAACTAAATAATATATTAATATTAATTATCAGTTATTTTTTCAATTTATCATTATTTTATTGCTTTTCAATTTTTTTTATTTTGTCTTCAGCCACTCCTTCTTCACCTACAAGGTGAGTCGAAAAACTATTTATAGTTGAAATAATTTCTTACGTCATTAAAAGCTAAAATAATATTTTCTTTTATCAAATGGAACCATTAACACATGAATTTAAACCAAAAAAACGAGAATAATTTCCCTAAACCAAACACTGCCTCGATAAAAGTTATAAAAAACAGAATATTCACTATAAACATAACAACCAACTAAAAATTTCAATAACAACAAAAATCATAAATATTTCATAGATAAGTTTGATTATTCAACAAAATTTTGATCGTAACAACCAACAACCTAATTAGGTCAAAAACTAAAACAAAAACAAAAAACTTCAATTAATGAGCTAATAATGCAAAAATTTCAAACACATAAGTAATAAATAGCATCCTATCAATTGAAACTTTCACAAACGCACAGCCCTTCCACACTGGCCCAGCCCAAAATGACCAGGAACCCTAGCGCTATCAAACAAATGCTGCTCGAGTGGTGCAAAAAACAGACGGATGGGTACCAGGTGATAAAATTATTTGTATTGTTGTTTTTTTCGTTATTGTTGATTTTTTTATGTTGTTTTGATGTTTTTCTTTTTTTTGTGATGCTTGTTTTCTCCAGCGTAATTTTCACTAGAATAACAACACCCAAGCAATAACCATATTTCCATTCAACCAAATAACAGAATGTGAATATAACAAACTTCTCTGGAAGCTGGGCAGATGGCATGGCTTTTTGTGCACTCATCCATCATTTTTGCCCTCAAGCTTTTGACTTTTCAAAACTCAACCCTAAAAACAGGCGGGGGAACTTCACACTTGCCTTTGACGTGGCTGAGTAAGGAAAGTTGGCTTTTGGGTGTTTGAAGTAAATAGATTTTCAGTTTTTTAAGAATCTTGCTGGTTGTTTTAGAGATGAGTGAGGTTAGTAGATGTGTTGAAAAGAGAAGTTATTATACTTACTCCAAGTGATTCAATTCATGTAAAATTACTAACTATTCTCCTATTGGTATAAACAGAGCGTATATTACTATACCCTTATAATAACAACAACAAGCTAAATGAGGATAACAATAACTCAATCAAACAAACAGCTATTAAAAATAAACATCATAAGAATGAATAAATATACTGAAAACTAGAAGAACAAACTATAAGATATCATCACTGCCCAACACAGAAAGTGTGCAGGAATCGCACCATTGCTGGACGTCAATGACATGGTAATGATGAAGAACCCTGATTGGAAATGTGTCTTCACTTACGTGCAAAGTTTTTATAGGAGGTTTGCCATGCAGAAGCCCGAGCCACCTGCTGAGACTCCTGCCACCCCTTGACTCTATTAGGACTTTGTGTACATGGCGACGCCTTTTGCTTTTTTGGCCTATACAATTTTATTTTTTTTTGGTTTTGGTTTCTTTTCATTGCTTTTTTCATCATATTTTATTTATTTAAAAGTTTAGATAGCCAAATTTGTGTTGAATTTTTAATTTATTGTGTTGAGTTATCAACTTGTATATTTTCTGATATTTTGGGTAAGAACCATTTCGAGCTTTTTTGTATTTATTTTATATGAGTTTTGCTTCTAGTATATCTGCAATTTTTGAAACTTTTCTTTGTTCTTCAAAATTTATCAAAAGACTAGGTAACTTTTTTGTGGAACAATGAAAGTTTAGTGTGAAATATATTAACAAAAAAAAATTGAATTAACACTTTTAATTTTTTAATTTTTCCGCTTAGAAACATTGAAAAATAATAGATTATGTTTTAGGCAATATTTATAATGATTGACATTTAAAAGTATTGGTTGGAATATTTACTGTAACTTTGAGCCATATTATCTGGGCTTTGAATCATATCATTTTGTATTTCTAAATTGAATTTCAGTTCATTTCATTTAATTTTTTCATTTTATTTCTTTCAATCTTTCAATTTTTAACAATCATATGAATTTTTTTCAGTTTTAGTTTCCCATTACATTTTCAAAGTTTCTTGTTAATTTTAAAGTAATTTCACTTTTTTCAATTATTTATGTTTAAATATGCTGTCAATCTAGTCTATCTACTGCATGTAAAGATTGAATTAAAGTGTGAACGCATAATAATTAGAATATCAAAATAAACAAACGAGTTTAAAATGAATTTAAGTTCTAATAATACTACATGTATTCGTACTTCAAACACAGTTTTTTACTCTCGTTATATGTAAATTTTTCCAAAGGACCGAAACTAAATTTTTCGAAAATTAATTAGAATTGAAATTTCAAAAAATTGTTATATTCTTTATGAATCAAAATTTTTCCACGCAGGTTAGTGAGCTAGGCTAGTAGCTCAAATCATCACTCGAGATTTTAAAAACTGGATAAATAATAATAATAATAATAATAATTAGATATTTATATAGCGCCTTTTACGCATCGTTCAAAGGCGCTTTGCTATGAACTGCTTGAAGAGGTAGGTTTTTAAATTTCTAAGAAAAATAGAAAAGCGAAAGTGAGGAGGAAGCCAGTGAAGATCGACAAGAGATGGAGAGATATGAAAGAATTTAGGAGTATGAGAGACCAGGCGTGCAGCAGAGTTGAAAGCTTTAACTAGAGAGTAGAGAGTAGATTTAGAAAGAATAAAGTACAAAAAGTTGCAGTAATCAAGTGGAGAGAGAACAAGAGAGCAAACAAGAATCTTAAGAGAGGCATCATCGAGATAAGAAGAGAACTGTCCGATACGACGTAAGTGAAAAAAACAAGAAGAAGCAACAGAAAGGATTTGAGGATTAAAAGAAAAAGAAGAATCGAGGAGAAAGCCAAGACAGCGAATAGTGGAGGAAGGATAGATAGTTAGGTCAGAAATTATAATGGGAGGGAGAGAGCAAGGAAGAGATTAAGGCTTAGAAAGATAGATAAAATTAAATTTGGAGGGATTAAGTTTTAGATGCATGGAGTCGTTCCATGAGAAAATAGAAGAAAGACAGAGACTAAGTCTATCAAGAGTAGAAGAAAGGGAAGAAAGAGGAAAAGAAGAGAAGATGTAGGTGTCGTCGGCAAAAAGCTGACTTTGAAAAGAAAAAGATTCGATGAGATAAGGGAGATGAGAGGTATAAAGAATAAAGAGAATAGGTCCAAGAACAGATCCCTGAGGAACACAAAACAGAACAGAGAGGAGAAGAAGAAAAGTTGTTAATAGAAACAGCGGAGAAACGGTTAGAAAGATAGGAGGTAAGCCAGGAAAGTGAGGAGCCGGAAATACCGCAAGAGGAGTTGAGATGCTGCAGTAAAAGTGAGTGGTCAATAGTATCAAAAGCAGAAGAGAAGTCAAGAAAAAAGAGAAGAGAAAGCTTACCAGAGTTGGAAGCTAGAAGAGCATCATTAGAGATTTTTAGAAGGCAGGTTTCAATAGAGTGAGAGGGTCGAAAGCCGGATTGGGTAGGGGGTAAAAGATTGTTAGAAGGAAGAAAGTTTGAAAGTTGGAGGTTAATAGCTTTAAATAAATACAGAAAGAACTTACATTGATTAAACTGTGAAATTCATAAGATGTTGAGCTTCCAACACACTTGAACCCACCAATTAGGTTTCCGCTTTAATATCCAACCTCAGTTACACGTTTTTTAAAAGTTTACTTTACGCTGCAATGAACCGATTGTTTGATTCTCAATTTTATTGAAAGTTTGAAATGTCACGGAAGAAAAAACAAAATTTGTACAAACTGGAAGATGTACCAAATCATATACAATATTTTATAAGCCGGGAACTAGTTTAGCGTTTTGTATGGAATGATAATAATGATTGACACATGATCTTTCAACAACGAAATAAACTCAATTAAATGAACTCTAAATAATTTTTAATAAACTCAAAACTCTCATAGTTAAAATCAAAACTACCAAATCAAATGTTTTAAGCAAACTTCGTATGTAAACATTATCCTTAAGGATTGGCTGCATTTTCTGTAGGACTAGAAATAAAAGCCTAATTGGGTTGTTAACTGAAATTATTTAGTAACCAGATTTTTGAATAAATTTCGCAAGAAAAAAAACCTATAAATATTTTTGATGATTGTTGAATTGTTTCTGACAGATTTTATTTGATAATGCGTTCTAACCTTGAAAACTGAAGAAGTTTTTGAATAAACACTAAATTATTATAATATTTAACAATTTTTAAAATTCAGGCTAAGTTAAAATAAAATTTACAGCTATGAAAATAACGTCAAATAAATAGGAGTCAAAAAAATCTAAAAACACCAAGAATGACTATTCTACCCTTTCCAATGAATCAACTTTGTAGTAAACAGTTTTTCAACATTCTTCAAAAACCCACCCGTTTCTTTTCAATTCTTCAAAATCAATTATATTCACAATTTTTCTCTCATTCAAATCTTTTTTGTGGCCAATACTATTGCTTAAATGATTCTCTGTTATGGTGTTGGTATTGGTCATTTTATTATGGAAAATTGGTGATGGCTTTCCGACAGAGAAGGATGAGGATGAGGGTGATGAAGGTGAAGGCGAAAACAGTGATGATAATGATGGTTTTGAGGATAGTGTTGGGGATGATGGTGGTGAAGATGATGGTAGTAGAGGTGGTGAAAAAGAAGGTGAAGATGGAGGCGACGAAGAAGGCAGACGCGGAGGAGAAGAGTCATTAGAACCATTGAAACTGTCTTTATCGTGGTGGATACTGATGGACTTTTGACTAGACCTGCTCGAGGTAATTCCAGTATTTGACGATCCCTCAGTGCTCTCTAATGAACTTCTCTTCTTCAGATCCATTAAAGTCAAGTTTTGAGTTAAGAGATCGAATTTTTTGGTTAGTAAGTACATTTTTGTCAAGTCTGTTTGCCAAGGGGCTTTGGCGATTTTGTCGCAGGGTAAACAACTGCTACTTCTTTTGATGTTTTTGACGTTCGTTTTTTGTTCTCTTTTATCATTGACTTTCTCATCATTTGCTTTGCTCTGTTTTCTGCAAAGTTAAATTTGTTTCAAGTTAAAAAAATCATTTTCATGAGAATTTTTGAGAATTTATTTAATATAGGCAATTTGGTTTAGAGAATTTCATATGAAAACGGTTCTAAAATACGTTTGGACATGGATTAATTCAATAGAGTTATTCTTTATCTAACACTTTTAAAATTTTAACTATGCGTAGAGCAAACATTCTTAAGACTGAAGATTAATTTTTTAAATTAAATTAATTCAAAATTAATTTTAAAATAATTGTATAATAATGTTTATATAGATCAAAGCGCTTTCTAAAAATTTAATGTAACGAAAACACACTGTGAAACAGGTGCTAATTGTCGACCGATGCGGAATCGAACGTAGTAACTTTAGATAATTGTTCTAATGTTTTACCCATTGACCTACATAGACCAACAAATTAATAAAACTGTTCTGTTTTAGAATTTGCATACTTTGGAAAAATTATCTAGTGTTAAATATTTTCCGATATTTCACCTAAACTACTACTAACTTTTTAGTACTGTTCGACAGTTGACTCTGAGCCACAGTAATCTCAATGACCTTGCTCTTTTTTGAAACTTCTTTGATCAAGTTCACACCATCATAATGGGAAACGTTGACAAGGCAATGGTCGTTGATCGAAACAAGTCGATCCCCTGTCGAGGTTATAAAAATTTTATTTAAAAATTATATATGGAAATATAGTAAAAACAGCATGGATTAATGTCAAAGTTGAATTATTTTGTAAACTAATCAAATTCTAATTTTAGTTGAGAATAAATAAATGAATAATAGCTAATTATTAGTTTAATTGATGTGAAAAATTACGTAAAATTGCAAATTCCTATGATAGTTATTAAAAACCTAGTGGAGGATATATTTTTAATTAAATCAAGTTCAAATCAGTTTAAGTTTATCAATGCAAAACTTTTAATAAGTTTTTGAAAAATTGAAACAACACACAAGGTTAAATGACAGCGGGATAAATTTAAATTGAGCATGAAACTTTACAACATAGGTTGTTAAATCTACAAAAACTTGTATGGTATTTCATTATAAATAAAAATAAAATTTAAGACAATAAACATGAAACAAACATAAGTGCAAAGTTTATCGAGCTTTAATAATACTATTATTTTTAATGAATTATCGCAAAACGTTTGTGGTTGTTTAAAGGTTTATTATCAAATCTACACTATTTTCAACCTAAACTCTGTATTGACACATCAAACCCACAAGAAGCAACTAAACACACCTTCAAATATTCAACACAGATTTGCATTACAAATTGCATATCTGCAAGCACCTATTTTGAGGCGATTAAGACTAGTGAGGATTATAATACAACTATCAATTTGATCTCTATTCTATTGTTCACATTCCAAGTGTAAGGCTCTTGATGTCTTAATTTAGTTTTGAAGATTTCAATAATTTTCAGATTGTATTTATTTTATTTGAGTTCTTAGTTTATATTTTTATTATTTTTAGTTGAAATTAGCAAGCTGAATTATTTATTTTTTAGTTAAAAATTCACATTAAAAATTATTTATTCATAAAAAAATTTTTAAAATTTAAAAATAAAACTTCTAAATTCTTGGCATATTTACACCAGCAAAGATTACCTAGGGCATTTTCCCGCAATATTCTTCTCACAAAACATGTGAAAAAAAGTGACATAACATTATAAATGTGTGCTTAAACTAATTATATATACAGCGGACTTGTGCTGAAGTTTCATAACTTATATTAGTTATATAATTAGCATTATCATTATTATTAGAAAAAATAGAAATAGTAAGTAATTGCAACTATTCAATATTTAAAAAAAAATATTTTAATATACTATATTCAAAATATTATTGTTATTTTATTTTTATTTATATTATTACGTTTTAGAATATTATGTCGTATAAGTATTATTATTATTTTTATATATTTTTTACATCAACTTTTTGGTCTGTCGTTTTAGAAGCATAGTGAAATAAAACATAGAAACAATTTTTTGATTTTGTTTATCCAATCCCAGTAATTGAATTGGTTAAAAAAAATGCTTAGTGAGAACTTAAAAAGTGGACAACCGCCACCTGTTAATGAAGTTCCCTTTTAATGAAAACCACTTTTACCTTTACTTTTAAACACTCTATCTCGTGATTAAGAAGTTGATTATAAAGATTTTGGCTCATTTTTCAGCTTATTAGTTTAATCGGCTGGGAATATTTCAAAGATTTTATTAAAAAACTATTTTAAATTTAAGCTTTTTATAAAAGAAATTTTTTTACTTTTCGAGAAAATCAAATTCTTTTCAAAAATATTTTGATGTTCATTAAAGTAGTTATTCTCATAATTTAAGCTATTTATAAAATTAATTATTTTTTAATTTTGTACCTGAAAGCAATATCGCCTTAATAATACATATGCGGTTAGTTTCGTGAGAAATATTGATAAGGTCAAACATGAATAAGCTAGTATCTTTTCACTGTTTCATTACTAAAAGTAAAAAAATACTTATCTCATCTGGATACTTTTAGCTACATTAATCAAAGCATGCATAGAAGTATAATAATACATAAACTAATATTGTGAAGGAAAAAAAATGAATTTGTATATAATTGTTAGAATTATCCAAACCTCTTTTGAGTGTAGAGCTTTCAGCTGCCAGTCCATCTGGCATTATTGATTTTATATGCAGGTCCACCCACCCTTGTTTGCTTTCACACCCTCCTATAACGGTAAAACCAAGCTTTTTCTTGTCTTTTCTTTTTTTCAATACTACAGCTTTAGTTTCCCCTACAATGTCACAAATGCTACTTGGCGTGTAGGATATTTTTTTGTTGTAATTAGTTGGGCATGTGTCGCTTGATTGTTGGTTCAAGTCAGAACAGGTTTTAGTCTTTTTGTCTGTTGCGTTTAATTCTTTTATGTATTTATCGAAAAAATTCAAAATTCTACCCATATCATTTTCCTTGTGAATTGTTTCTTCGCCATCAATGTTTTTAGAATTCTGACAATTCAAATCTTCGCACAGATTGTTGTTATTGTAGTCTATGTCTTGAATACACACTGATTTTTGTGTCAATAACTTTTGGGGGATTGAACCAGATTTTATCTTTTGGTCATTATCTGATGAAGCTTTTTTATTTTTCACAATTTTTTTTTCATCTTTTATACTGTATTTTCGTTCAATGTTTTTTTCGTTACTTTTATCATCTTTTCTCAATGATCTGCGGAATTCTTCTTTGAGGTAACTCTCCATACAATTCAACTCGTCGTCATCATAACACAAGTCCATCATCTGGTCTGTAAAGACATCTAAGTCATTGAAGACAGAAGAACCGTTACTACCCACAGAAGATGCACTCACCTGGGATTTGAAACTTCCCCTATTGGCTCCATTATGAACCTCACCACACATAGAAGTATCTTTTTCATGGTCAAAGCTGCCAGTGTTTTGAGATATTCTTCCGTTGACACTGCTTTCTCTACTGTGTAAACCTCCAAAATTGCTGTAATGACTTTCAATAGTAGGTGATCTGCGATGCAAAATAGCCTGCCGACTCTGTGTTATCATTGGTCTATGCCTTGACCTACTTTTCATTAAATTCATTTTTCTATTGGCTGTGTTGTTTCCATTTTTATCAAAAATATTCGTTTTAGTTTCACTTGTATTATTTTCTTGGGTTTGGAAAGCATCGCTGGCTCCGATGAAGTAATTTAATTCTTTCGTGGGGGTACATAAGGAATGCCTTTTCTGTTGGATTTTTTCAGACCCGTTTGAAAGATTTGAGCTCAAACTGTTTAAGTTATTTTTCTTCTTATATTTGCTATTATAAACATAACTCCCGTTATTGATGTCACTTTTATTTTTGATGTTTTTATTGAAATTATTAATTTTAAGATTTTTTGTGTAGAGAGGCGTGTTAGGGACTTTTGGATTCAAATCTTTACTGTCCTTCACTTCATGTGGACAATATGACTTTAGAATTATACTATCATCCGATATTTCTTTGTTATTTTTCTTGTATTTCAACATTAGTTGGTTTTGAGTCTCATTTTTTTGTAAATCATTTTGAGTGCAATTGTGGTTTTCGTTTTTTTTGGCTTTCTCTTTGCTATATTCTGAACCAACTATGAACTTCAACATTTCTGAAATAGAAAAATTAATTTGAATTTTAAATATAGATTCATTATAAAATACTGATTGAATTTTAATTTCAAATGCAGTTTCAATTTACATTTAATTTCCAAATTAATTTTATTTTTAATTCAATTCAACGATAAATTTTGGTTTGATTTAACCTTTTCTCACTTTTATCAAGCTCTAAAAGAATAAAATATCCTTGAATAAACGATTTATATTGATACAATTCAACCAAAATCATAAAAATTGTCACAAGACCCAGTATAATCACGTACAGTAACCTTATATTAAATCAATTGAAGGCCTTTCAAAGATAAACTTATTCATGTTAGTGTTATGAAGTGAATAATAAAGATCACTAATGCACTTCTTTATTTAATTTTCCCACTAAAGTATTTTCTATTTATCGTCCTTTATGATGTCACCTAAGTCAATGCCATTTTAATTTTTATTCATTTACCAAATATTTATTTTTATTATTTTGATTTTGAAGCTTAAAATAAATTCACAAAAAATAATAATGAATCGAATATTTTAAACAACAAAATTTATGAAATATATGTTTATTATTTGTTATTTCAAATACTCGCCTAATTTAATTATTATTGTTATTATTCATATTCTCTTTATATAAGATCACGATATCCGTAACATATTCAAAAGCATAGTATTTTCCAGTTAATAAAAGTGTTTGATGTAATTTATATTTCTTAATTCATTTTGAATCATATATACACAACCTTAAACATGATAAGAATGAAGACAATCAGCCTTGAAAAATTCTTAAATTCTTAATAATCTTCTTTAGCCTAAGTAAATACTAAAAATTATTTGAACACTAAAGGTAATTTTATGAAGTACAAAGCTTTTCGTTAACAAAGTAACATTATAAAGTACGTTAAAATTAAAAAACACCGTTGTTACTTAATAAAATTACCTTTAGTGTTCAAATAACTTTAAATTCTTGTTAAGCAACTAAAGTTGAATATCTGTTAGTTCTCTGTGCAAAATATTTTCAACTACCAACACTCCTGTGAGTGAAAGTTAAAACAAAAAATAGGATAACATTCCTTGTTTTACAATATAACATTTTAAAAATGAATTATTTAATAATTTCCTACATAATAGATGTGTATTAAATCGATAAGTAAGCAAACAAAAACGATGGTTAAAATATCTTTAAGACTGCTAGTTACACCTTCCAGCACCTTAGAAAGTGGGCCTAATCAATAAGAAACAATGAAACAATAGGAAATCTCAAGCATGTATAGATGGCTGAAAAATTTTACCAACCAATGTAATTACACGCTTGAGCTCTCGCTACAATAGCTTATCATTATATAACTCATCTTTACCCATATGTTGTTCAGTAATTATTTTAACCATGTATTGATAAACCATAATAATAATAATAATAATAATAATAATAATAATAATAATAATAATAATAATAATAATAATAATAATAATAATAATAATAATAATAATAATAATAATAATAATAATAATAATAATAATAATAATAATAATAATAATAATAATAATAATAATAATAACAATAATAAGAATAATAATAACAATAATAATAATAATAATAATAATAATAATAATAATAATAATAATAATAATAATAATAACAAAAACAACAATAATAACAATAATAATAATAATAATAATAATAATAATAATAATAATAATATATGTGAACTCCATTGTAGTGGTAAGAAACTCAGCGTGTTCAAAATTGCATATGAGTTTATACACAAAACCCCTCATTATTGAAAATTTTGAAAAAAAATAATTTTAAATATATTTGCAGTATGAAATATAGTGTAGAATTGCTTAATTGAAAACAAAAAGTGTTCTATATACTTTCATAGTATATTCAACTACAAGGGTAACAATGCAGATAAAGTTTTACTTGAAAATTTTGACGGCACAATAAAGGTATCTGAAATCTCTTCATTATGAAAAACTAAAAAGTAAGCAATGTTAATTCTCAAAGCATAGTGCCTCTTCTTGCTTATCACCAATTGGAGGTTGCTTTTAATATTATATATATATTTCACTCAAAATTATATTTCAGTCGTGTTATGTCAGTATTATCCTCAAATTATTAAAACTTCATATTGTGGAGTTTTCTTATCAAGTTTTTTATAGAGTTCCAAATCATTTAGTGTTGTCTTAAATACATTAAAACTATTATATATACATTAAATTAAATTTACATAATTATTCAAAAGTAACGAAGCTATTAAGACATAAGTTAAACAGGCATTAAAATGCCATAAGATATATATAGGTTAACATTGCTGAAAAATATCTGCACTCTAAGAACTGAGTGACAAAAAGTATGTCTAGTAACACTTACTGCATCAAAATTAAAGGTATCAATGAGAATTTTTGTGAATTTATAATAATACAGTGTATATTCAGATTAAAGCTTAGTGTTTAAGATTAGCTATCTATAGTTATCATTTTAAATAACTTTTTCACTTTTTTAAATGATTACATAAAGTCTTAGTTCCAATTATTTACAATTCTAATTATTATAATATGCCTACAAACCAAATCAAATTGAATTGCTATGTTTTCAATATAGGATTCTTATTTTTATTCATTATTTCTTTTATTTATTAAATTTTTTTTTTCATGTTGGCGGTTCATAATATTACCAATATAGTTTATTTTACATAAACAATAACGAAATGATATATAATGTTCAATCAAGGACTCTATTGAAATTTAATACGATGATTATGAGTTTGTGGGCATTATTTAAGCTCACATTTAGATTTGAATAAAGTTGCCAAACCTATTCATTAAAAAGATTATATTAGCTAAGCTAAATTTTTATGTTGACAATTGGTGCAACATTTTTGAAAGCTGTGAAGTTTTGTCTCACTGGTTATATTGGTTAAAAAGAGTTGACCCCGACGTGATTTGAACACGCAACCTTCTGATCTGGAGTCAGACGCGCTACCGTTGCGCCACGGAGTCGGTTGCATCAATATGTTACATCAATAACTAAAACAAAAACTAATAACAAAAAACGAAGTATTTCAACAAAACCTCAACTCCCAGCTATAAAAGTAAGAACTGAAATGCTTTACAAAGTAATAAACTGTGTTTAGAGCATTAGTCTTCAAGGCGACAGTACTATAACTCATTTGACAGGGTTTCCAGATATAACCAACAATACTTATACTGATTATTAGAACTGATAATAATTATACTAGGGTAATTATATACTAATTAATAATCCTAGAATCATTAAAATGATGGTAGAAACATTGAAACATGATTGCAATTAATAACTAATAAATAATTAGCGTTAGTTATTGATGTTACACATGTTGATATAACCGACTCCGTGGCGCAACGGTACCCCTTTTGACTCCAGATCAGAAGGTTGCGTGTTCAAATCACGTCGGGGTCAACTTTTTTGCTGTAACTTCAGCGTAACCTCTTCGCACTTGAGTTTAATGTATAGTATAGACATAATCTTTCCAAATGTTATTTACTTTGTTTTCAGTGTTTTTATAGAAATTTTTTTTTCTTTATGTTTCAATGGGATATTTGTTTTCAAAGTATAAAATATACGTGTTTTTTACAAATTAACTTTGTGAATTTTTTACCCTCATCTCTATAATAGTTAACAATTAGACAAAACAAAATTCTCGTGTTAATAGTCGTTAATTTTTAAAGTATAAAACATAAATAAACATAACTGAATTTGAAGGGCAAAACAAAAATACAAAGAATTTAGATTAGCATGTGATCACAAAAGTTGGGCATGTGGCAATCAAGACTTTTCTAAACCTTCGCAATTTAAATGCATAATTAATTAATTTAAAATCATAAAATTCACTCAAAGTTAAACAGAATTTCTTTCTTTACATGAGGCTATCATCTAGGGAGATTTCAATTTTTAACTGCGATTCAAGTTGATGGGGAAAGGGTCTTTAGACCAACTTAACGGTATGTTTTTGAATCAAACACCTAAAAACCTGTATAAGCTTTTCATCACACTAAATCACAATGTTTATTTATAATTGATCTAAGTGTTACTTTTAATAAAAAATACAAATATTACTATACACTACTAAATTACTCTTATGGTAAGGTCAACAAACACTAAGTATTCATTAAAACGAAGACACGAAGCTTTTTTTAGGACTGGCTCACATTATCAAGGAATTAGTATTTTCTTTCTGAGGCAGATGGATTGATATTAAAATTTTTTACTTTGAAAAATTTCTGGGTTGACATTTCTAATTAAATATAACTTTTTCAAAGAATTAAAATAATGTGAACGCAATTAGAACTTAAATTATTTGGTTTTATTATTTCCATTTCACTATCTTCTAAATATAGAATATAAATTTTATATGAAAAGTTAGGGTACAATTAATTAAGCAACTTTCATAAACTTCAACTATAATACAATTAACCTAAAACCATCTCAATCAGGAAACAAAACAACTTCAAATAAATGCACTTACTTTAAGCGTCGAAATCAAAAAGAAAAACTCAAAACAAACTGAAATTCTTTGAAATTCCTTTTAGTGAGCCGATTTATAGAAACGGTATGATATACAAATAAGGAATGTCACTCATGCGATATGAATACATGAACTACTGTATATTATTTTTACTATCCTTTATTAACTCTATAAGTCTTAAGACATCTTATATAGACCGATCATCAGAGACTGATATTCTATATAGTATTATATATAAATGTATATTAAGTACTATTAAGAAGCATTAGTATTTGAATAAGGAGAAAACATAGATAATGCTTGTATCAGACTTATAGATTTCATTGATATTTAATGTCAGTTTGCATATTTAAAATACCAAAGCTGGTATTCGTTCGATAAGTATGCCTAATTTTCATGTATTAAACTTTAAAATGGAACAGTTTATAGATGCAACTAGCAAAGTTTACTTTTAAACTAAAATCTTATAAAAAGATCACGTATATACCTTTGTAATTAACCTTTAACTATTTAACTTAAAAAATGAAACCCCTTTTCTGACATAGTCTTGATTTGGCGAGATTCGGCAGATGTAATATATAACCAATGGTTTGACATAATGACAAGTGTAGTAGAAATGTCACAAGTATTTCAACAATTAAAATGAGCAATTAGAATCATTACATGAAAAGTTACCTTTAGAAATATTAATATTAGTATCGTATTAATAGTTATAATGCATGGTAACATTTTGAAGGTTAAATGTTTGTTTTTTTTTATAAAGGTTTTTCTATGTTGTATTGGAAGTATTAGGCAGTTTTCCTCAAGTTTAATGATATTCTATAATTAGAATTTTTTAATTTTAAATAACAATATTTTTTTAAAGATTTCCCGTTTTATTTTTTTGAACTTATTTTTTCCAAAACATGAGCGTTTGAATAATAATAGTTGGAAACTTGTTTCATAATGAAAACTTATAATAGTCACAGTTTAAAGAATAAAGTAGCATTTCAAACAATACCGAAAACGTATGTTGAGTAACGAGGATATCTATGAAAACAATGGTTTAGAGAAAATACAAAAATTTGGCCTGTGATTCATGTTGAACAATGAGCCAAAATTTGAGGAATTTTAGATATTTTGACAAAATTTTTATAATTTTTGAAAAGTTTGCTTTTAATTTTAGTCAAGTGTTCAATTTTGATGAGTATGTATGTAACAGAGTTACATGCATTTATTTTTGATATTACTAATTCATTTTGAAGATGCAGTTTTGCTGCAGAGGCGCTTGTGTAGTCAAAAGAACTAAGTTCGGCATTATAAATGCGATTCAATAGGAAGCGAATTGAATAATAGTGAGTTGAAAATTTTTCTCATAAGAATAAATCGAATTAAAATATATAACTAATTAAAAAAAAAAAAACTCGAAAGTATTTTTTGCCAAATAAACATTGTTTTTGAGCTATAAAAAAACAAAATTTCATTTTGTTCCATAGTCTTAAAATAAAGAAAAACATTTCCATAGAAAAAATATGTATAAATTATATCGGGAATTTAAATAATTGTTGCTAATATTCAAAAATAACATAAACGAACAAACTTCCAAATATAAAAAGCAGAAAAATAGAATAATTCAAACAAGCTTCAGTTTAATGACACTTTTTTCTGAAACACGTCCAGACCAGCAATAAAAACAGCTCAGCAAGACTAAGAAAAATCCATATAAACATGAGCTTATGAGGCAAATTCCAGAAGACATCACATTGCTTTGCTAAACTAGTTTTAATGCTTTTAACACTGAACTCCACAAATACTTGGAACATGTAGTACATGCCGCAGCCTGATAAGCCTGTGAAGG